>CM040246.1:208262861-208317569 GCA_022545495.1 Chrysanthemum lavandulifolium
TTACACCACTAAAAAGGAGCTCTACCTCCTTTTCTGTCACGGTTTCCTTGCTAAGAATGACAATGGTCGACTGGTAATTTATTTCAGCTTCTTCTTATTCTCATGCTGAACTGTAATCAAGAGATACATGTGTATTTGTATTCGATAAATTTCTTGACAAACACAAAATATAATACTTGATACATCAACTGGATTCTAATTAATTGATATTTTGGTATTAATATTTGGTTACAGTGGTTTTCAATGTGCAAAATAACCCGCGGGATATGTTCGATACTACCTGCTACGCATGTCTTATCCAAGGAATCTGATTACAACAATCTAGAAACTCTATCTCTATTTGAATCAAGGTTTGTAACAAATACACTGTAAGATTAATACTTAACTTTGCTTCAGGATATTCAGCTAATTAATCTATCTATATATGTCAACAGGTTCAAAGAAGTGAGAAAACTTGGAACTGATCCATGTTATTATCTGACATGTAGACTTGAGTCATTCATGTTTTCACCTGATCACTATACCTACGCATGCTATCTTGTGTTCAAATTCGAAGAAAACCACGTTCTGTCCAATGATGGGCCTATTTTTGCTAATTTGGATTTGACATCGGTGATAACAAAAAGAGTAAGAAAGAGTTGGGTGGAAAAAAGGAATGATGGTTGGATGGAGGCCAGGTTGACCAAACCACTTTTAAAAGATCACTTGGAAAATCGTGAGAAACTGAGGGTAGAACTGCATAAAATCGAGGGTGGGAGCCTTGATGGGATCATTGTTGAAGGCGTCGAGTTTAGGCCAGAAGTTGTGGATGGATCATATCTAGTGGTTGGAACATCAGTTAAAGACAATTTAATAGGAACCAACCTGCAGGCAATTAACGATGTGAGTTTCTTATTTGTGGATCATAATTATAATCTACATTTCATTTTAAATTAACGATGCAGCATGAAGAGGATAAAGATGATGATGAATACTGGGAGAAGAAGTTGCCAGATGGCTATCAACGTCATATTGAGTTGTCGGACGAGCCTTTAGATTACATCACTAAAAAGGAGCTCTACCTCCTTTTCTGTCACGGTTTCCTTGCTAAGAATGATAATGGTCAACTGGTAATTCATTCCATCTTCTTCTTATTCTCGTGCCTAACCATAATCAAGAGATACATTTGTATTTGATAAATTTCATGACAAACACATGATATAATACTTGATACATCAACTGGATTCTAATTAAATGATATTTTGATATTAATATTTGGTTAACAGTGGTTTTCAATGTGCAAATTAACCCGCGGGTTATGTTCGATACTACCTGCTACGCATGTCTTATCCAAGGACTCTGATTACAACGAACTAGAAACTCTATCTCTATCTGAATCAAGGTTTGTAACTAATACACTGTAAGATAAATACTTAACTTTGCTTCAGGATACTCAGCTAATTAATCTATATATATGTCAACAGGTTCAAAGAGGTGAAGCAACTTGGGCCTAATACTTATTATAAATTAACATGTAGACTTGAGTCATTCATGTTTTCACCTGATCACTATACCTACGCATGCTACCTTGTGTTCAAATTCCAAGACGACTACGTTCTGTCCAATTATGGGACTATTTTTATAGCAGAATTGGATAACTGTCTTATTGAAGTTTTTGCTAATTTGGATTCGAAATCGGTGATAACTACACGAACACTAAATGAAGAAACGAGTTGGGTGGAAAAAAGGAATGATGGTTGGATGGAAGCCAGGTTGACTAAACCACTGTTAAAACAACACTTGGAAGATCGTAAGGAACTGAAGATAGGATTATATGATTTCAAGTGTAGGAAGTTTGAGGGGATCATTGTTGAAGGCGTCGAGTTTAGGCCGGTAGTTGTGGTGGTTGAAACATAAATTAAAGATAATTAATTAGCAGTCGTCAACTTAGATGTCTTGTGGAAAAAAGGAATGACGTGAAACCGTAAATCCTTTGTATTTTATAATTTTATTTTCTAAATTTTTTATCTACTCTTCTTTTTTCAGTTTTATCCATTTATTTATGGGTACCACAAAAAGAAAAAGTAAATTATAATGAAACAACTTAAATCATAACCTTACAAACAACTGCGTGACTACTCCAAAGTAAAACAAAATGACTTCAATTTATCTACATTGATTTGTGACCCACATGTGCAAGGCCCATGGGTTTTTTAACGGGCAGATTTAATGACCATTAGAGATAACATGGATGGTGTCACATAGTTTCATTTTAAGGAACAATCACGAAAAAGAAAATCAGAGTTAAGGGCAAGGTTTTTTTCTTGGGGGATTTTTTTTATATGAAAATGTGAAAATATCAACATAATTGTTACAGGGATACATGAAGGATCTAAAATACGCTAAAGATTCTGGAAAAAAAGTATTCTATATACCAACAGAATGACAACAACAAAATGTCAAATACTATCTCCCTATACTTCACATTTTCATACTAACAATCACTACATTTCCTCTAACAATATCATACACTTTTTTTCAAGTTATTTAATATGCCCATGGATATGCACAGGGACTTTGTGATGAGTTAGGATAGCCATCATACTTATCAATTGTTTAGGATATGTGTTTAAGATAAGTAATAATTGTTATGTTTTAGGATAAGTATCGTGTTTGTGTGAGTTATCACATAACTAGTATTTAAGGTCTTGCATGTCATTAATAAAAAGTAATCAATCAAGTTTTAGTCAAACAAATATTTGTTCTTCTTCTATTTTCTTAAGAAGCTTGCACCATGCTAAAAGGGGTGCTATTGGTCGATACTTTCTAACCGGGTTGTTTCATTATTCCAGAGCAACTAAAAGTTATAATGTCAAGAGGCCTCATGATTGTGTTAGGACTAAATATTCATATTACATTTCTTTCATGAAGGCATGTACATACCACTCTTTGCTGCTTCTACCTCACAGAAGAGATACATACATAGCCTTCATGAGAGGTACCATCTAGAATATAGTCCTTGTTACCACAGACAATAATTATGTGTTGTTATGAACCGTTGGCGGCATACGCAAGTACTCGGCTAGTGGTGGTGATAGCGAGAATACGATGATAAACAATGATTTAGTCAGAATGCGTTCACTCGTTAATCGAGTGCACGGTACATCACAATTTAACATGTTAAAACATAATTAGAAGCGAAACTCTATAATGGTATATATCACAGTTTTTATCTCTTCAAAGAAGTTTCACATAAAATAATGTAAATTTTTGGTCTAAGAGTGACAGTAACTAAAATAAAGTGAATTATAAAATGATTTGACGCCATAGTTATCTTTATTTCAAAATAATAATAATAATAATAATAATAATAATAATAATAATAATAATAATAATAATAATAATAATAATAATAATAATAATAATCAATCCTCACAGATATCTTCAAATAACAACTTTAGTCTCTAAGTCGTTTTTATTACACATACATATCTATTTTGAAACCTTGCACTCATTTAGTCCCTATTTTGATGGGCGTTAGTTCATCATTAAGTGTTTTGCGCTATTAGTCTTCCGTTAGTATTTTTGCATCGTTAGTCCTTATATTTTAAAATAAATTAAAAGGGCCGTAGATCGAACTTGGGTCTTTGCTTCACCGTTAGTCCCACGTTTTCGTCCAGCTTTCACATGTTTTCTTCGCTTTTGTCTATTTTCATACACTTTTACGCTTTTGTCCACACATACCTATTTTCGTCCGCTTTCATCGTTTTGTCCGTTTTCATCCATTTTCTGTAACTTTTCATACGTTTTGGTTTATTTTTGCACCGTTAATCATAGTTTTCGCTCGTTTTTTTAACGTTTTTGTCAATTTTTATTCGTTTTCGTTTGTTTTTTATCTGTTTTCCCCCTTGTTTTACGTTTTTTCGTCCGTTTTTACGTTTTATCCGTTTTCGATTGCTTTTATATGTTTCGCCTGCTTTTTACGTTTTTGTCTATTTTTATCCATTTTCGTCCATTTTTATCCGTTTCGACCTTTTAAAATTTTTTCCGCTTTTATTCATTTTTGGTTCATTTTTATCCTGCTTTTACCGCTTTTTTTTTACGTTTGTCTCGATTTTATCCGTTTGAACGCTTTTTATCGCTTTATATGTTTTTGTCCGCTTTTATCCATTTTCGCTTGTTTTTATCCATTTCGCCCGCTTTTACATTTTATCCGTTGCGACGTTTTATATGTTTCGTCTATTTTTTATGTTTTTGTCCGATATTATACGTTTTAAATCGCTTTTGTCTCTCTTTTTTTCGCTTTTGCTAGTTTTTATCCGGACAAAATGTAAAAATGGGCGAATACTACCTAAAACGGGAAAAAATGAATGAAAACCGATAAAACGGACAAAAGTAAAAACGGATAAAACGAACGAAACGGATAAAATTAGACAGAAACGTAAAAACCAAACGAAACGGATAAAAACTTTAAAAACGGACATAAACTTATGAAACGTAAAAGCGTCGAAAACGGACAAAAATGTAAAAACAAAAATAAATAAATAAACAAATAAAAAAGGCGAAACGGATAAAAATGAACGAAACGGATAAAACTGACAAAACGTAAATGAACGAGGGTAGTTAGGGTTCTTCGACTGGAAATATTGGGGTATTTTAAGGCGCGTTAGTTTTTTTTTTTTTTTTTTTTTTTTTTTTAATGTAATTTGATTTGTTTTGACCGGGTTAAATGGGATTTTACTAGGGTCCATGGGTAAACGGGTTGGATATCTTGACCGGTTGTGATGGACTTGACGATGGATGACTTGGGCTGGGCTTTAATAATAGACTTGGGCCTTTAGGAGTTAAGACATGGACTTAGGACTAGAATTGGATCCAAGGTGTATTATAAGGACCAAAAGTGTACAAGCTGAAAATCCAGGGACTAGATGTGTAATTCTGAAAATGTGATCCAAGGGCTAATCTTGCCAATCTTCAATAGTACAAGGGCCATTCTTGCCATTTTCTAAAACTTAAGGGTCATTTCTGCCAATTGATGAAAGTTGAGGGACTGATTCTGAAATTTCTTCAAAGTTGATAATATTATTCACAAATCATCCTCTCATCATGAAAATCTTCACAGATGCACAATCCTGACCTTCCGGCCGCCTTTAGCACTCTTTATCTCTCGTGCTCGGGTTTTTGTCTATTTTGGCTTTCTTTTCGTGTTTTGACATATCCGCACTGCACAAGCACAAACTCAAGAAAACAACAAATATAAGCAATAAACGGCTCTTTCTTGGTTATTTTAGGTCCGATTTGATAAAGAAATGATATGTGTTTTGCACATATCATCGTCCCTTTAAAATATATATCATATTTAAGTTTGTTAGTCAGAAATGTGACACCAAACCCTCGTTTCAAGACAAGAAGAGCATTTAGTTAACCGTTAGATCGAACAAAGAGTTTGATTCTTTTCCCATGATAGAAAGTAAACGCTTCATTGAATAAATATTTTAAGAGAAAATTACCAAAAGAGGCCAATTTTTCAAGGTTGATCCATTTTTAAAACTTTTTTTCATCTCTTTCTCAAAAGAGCCATGCTCAATCGCTCAATGCTCAATCGCCCACCGCTCAACCGCTCAAGTACAAAAGAATGACACGTGTCAAAATTTGGGTGGAGTCGGCGGTTGAAAGCGATCAAAGTCGAGCGATTGAGCGATCAAGTCGAAAGCGGTTAAGCGATCAAAAGGAATGACACGTGTCATAAAAATAATGGAGTTTTGTATTTGAGCGATTGAAGCGGTGAAGAATGAGCATTGATCGGTTGAAAAGAGATAAAAGAAAAGTCTTAAAAGGGATCAATCTTGAAAAATTGGCCTCTTTTGATAATTTTCTCATATTTTAAACATGATCTTGTCTGATGACAATAGAGTGAGTAGTTAGTTAACCTTTAGATAGTTTGATTCCCTTCCCATGATAGAAACTAGAAAGTAAACGCTCCATTATCAACACAAATATAAATTAATTATTAAACGACTATATTAACATTTCTGGAATTCATTAATGGTCGTTTTTATATGTCCAAAGTGAAAGACAAGACCAAGTCCTCGTCGTGTATGTAAAATGATACGTATGATAGATGGAATAATGTTTATTGATTGTGTTTATTGATTTTGATTGATTGATATTGCTTTGCCCATTACAAACATATATAGTAGGATACATAGTGTCACTAATTGACAGCACATATCACACTAATTTATGACAGCACATATCACACTAATTTACACTAATAGACAAATTTAACACTCCCTCGCAGTTTGAGCGGCGAAATCACGAAAGCTCGAACTGGAGATTAAAGCTAATAAACAATAAACAAAAGCAAGTAAATAATTGTTGATGAAGACATTCGACAGCAAGCGGAAGCATCTTCATCAGCAGACAATAAACCGGATAAACCAAAGTATCCGTACCAAACAGGATAAACCAAAGTATCCTGACCAAATGGGATAACCCAAAGTATCCCGTACAACTAAAACGGAGATGAGACAACGAAAATTGGGGCGTGTTTTTCCAAACAAACGGGCGTGTTTTTCCAAAAACATAAAGATCCATTTTTTTTTTTTTTTTTTGAATTCTAAGAAAACAAAGTAAAACAATAAACCAAAATAAACTAATAAAACAAATTTGACACCAACAAAAGTCGTCTCGGGAATTGATACCCTGGATTCGACACCAACAAAAATCGTCTCGGGAATTGATACGGATTCGACACCAACAAAAGTCGTCTCAGGAATTTATACCCTGGATTCGACATAAAAACTAATAATAATAATAATCCTTTGCTTTTGCTTTAATGCTTTTACTTTATGGAGCAGCACCACTATCTCATCAATCTTACACACTCAAAGTGTTCACTCTCTGCAAAACCAAACACTTCAAAAACAAGATTTCTCTCACTCCCTCTCATCTAAAACTAACCACCTTTGTTAGGTCATCTATTAGTCAGTAAATTAGTGTGATATGTGGTGCGGGGCCACCATTATCTTCAAGCGCTTGTGGCGGCGCTTGGTCTTAAAATGCTCATCTCTCACCGTCACATTCGCAAAATACCGATCACAATGTAAACAGTAAAATTGACCCATCCCAGGACGATCTTCGTCCAAAGGCAACGCAACCTTCTCTTCCTCCGCTTTCTTCAACTCATTATAAACAATATCATCACCTTTGACTTGAAATTTATCACGACGGAACTGTTTGTGAGAGTATCGTCTGTGTTTAACTCTTCTGTGTGGACACTGGCCTCCCATTGATAGCTGAGGAAGTTGATGAATCCAGATGACGACGACGATAAACCTTTTGTTTTTACCGGTTTAATTGGCAATCAACATATACCAATCAGCGACAGAAGAGAAAAGAAAAGGTTTAAAGGGAGCCCTCCGAACCTCCGGCGTGAATATATGATAGATGAATATAGAATGATTGTGTGTTTATTGATTCATTGTCATCGGTACATGATGAACCGAATATATAGAGAGAATACAATGATTATGTTAGGTAAACACTCATTAGAGCACCCGGTGTGGGGTTAATCGTGCCTCGCCGTTGGTGACCTGGCGGTTCGCCGTGCCCCGCCGCCACACCGGGGTGGCTCGCCGTGGGGCGTCGTTGGGTTTGAAATCGTGGTGACGACGAGTGTGGAGTTCGACAAAAGCCGAAAACCAAACGGATGCATGTATGAATCAAAGAGATAAGTTTTATGGTATGTAGTGGTGAGCCCCAAATGAAGAGGTTCAGGTTTGTTATGAGTGAGGAGGAGGTTAGTTGTGAAAAAGTTGGATGCTGATGTGGCGCTGAGGTGGCACGACGACAAGCCTAAGGCTCGTTTTGACACCTAGTGCTCTTACCCACTTATAAAGCTAATCTCCACTAGACACTAAGTGATAAACAACAATGAGCTGGAATCCATGACTAACAATGTATATATGTAAAACACGCCACAAGTTTCTTGCTGCAACACATCTTTCATATTTCTTCTCCTCCTATTTTGTTATCATCATAGCCATGTCGTCATTCATGTCGGAGTTCCAACATCTCCGAATCCCACCCAAGATATAAAATCGCCACAGATAACTCTCGGAGAAAACAATGCTATCGGTCAGGTGGGTTCGGCAAGGTTTACAAAGGAGAACTTCTCCGTCCGGGTGAACACCATAGTTGCTATCAAGCGCTTAGATACTAGATTCGGACAAGGAGCTCCGAGTTTTGGAAAGAAATTATGTTTCTTTCTCGCCACAAACACGAGAATCTTGTCTCCTCTTAGGTTTCGTGATGAAAGTCCCGAGAGTCTCCTTGTATATGAATATCTACCTAACAATAGTTTGGACGGTATATAAGCGACACTAAGCTCTCCGAACCAACGCCAGATATGCATTGGCGCGCCTATGGGCTACAATATTTACATGATCCCAACGGGGCCATCGAGGGTGCCGCACCGTGACATCAAGAGTTCCAACATACTCTTGGACGAAAATTTGAAACCAAAGATTTCGACTTTGGGCTTTCTAAAATTGGTCCCGCTAACGAGCAAATTACTTTTCTTTTCTCCAATGCCGTAGGACCATGGGGTATTTTGATCCGCTCTACTATGAGACAGGGTTCTTGTCAAAAGAATCGGCGTCTTTTCGTTTACGTCGTCTTTGTTTGAAGTTCTATGCGGACGACTTTGTGTTGAAAACTACAATGATATTCGCCGATTTCTTGCAAAACGCACAAAATGTTACTAAGAAAAGAAGCTAGATACTATTATATACGATACTATAAAGAAACAAATTTCACCGTTGTGTTTACAAATCTTCTCTAAAGTTGCATATCAATGTTTACAGAGAGATCCCAAAGAACGCCCATCAATGGCAGATATCGTGAACAAACTTGAAATCGCACTTCAATATCAAGTAAGTTTTATGTTCTCTAAGGCTAGGCACTATGGTCACCAAACGCACCACCTCCACAACAACGCCATATCACCATTTAGCACACCACTCCACCACCTTTTAGAGGGGAGGGTATCCTACGCTAAGAGAGGCGTTTTCCCGGAAAACGCAACCCGAGCACGCCACAACCACAACCACCAAACCCACAACCTAAAAATACCCACTATTTTCTTTATGATTTACTTTTTCTTTTTGTGAATCATAATTAATCAAAATGTGTTTTTCATTTTGACTTACAGATGCAGAATGATATAAAAGTAGGACTCAAAAGTCTCTCGATAATGTATGAAGATGAATACTGGGAGAATAAGTTGCTGATGACTATCAACGTTATATTGAGATGTCGGAAGATCCTTTAGATTACACCACTAAAAGGAGCTCTACCACCTTTTCTCGTCACGGTTTCCTTGCTAAGAATGACAATGGTCAACTGGTAATTCATTCCATCTTCTTCTTATTCTCGTGCCGAACCATAATCAAGAGATACATGTTGAATTTATGATATATAAAATACAATAAAACATAAAGACATCAAGAGTACACAGCGGAAGACTTAAGATCATAACAAATAAATTAATTAACGAAAGTATGCGTAACGCACCTCTTGCGAATGTCAAATCCCTCGAGCAAAGCAAAACAACCCTCGAGCAAAGCAAAACAAAGAAGTACTAATTGGTGTAAGAATAATGTCTTACAACCACGTTCTTATACACACGCATTATTAGCGATTCAATGCGAATGCTAGTTCTTGATCACAATAGAATAACCAAACATCTTTGTTATGTTCAAGGTCACCGTAAATCCCTTACAATGGGGATTCACTCGTCGACCAAGAATAAGAGGAAGAAAAGAAGAAGTTTGGCCTTCTAATGAAATCAAGTGTACCAAAGGATGAATACATGGGATGTATTTATAGCCTTATGGTAGATGTCATGTTTACTATGGTTTCGGCGTGATTCCATAGTTTCGGCCAAAACAAGCCCAAAAGAAGGTTCCTAAAACCGCCTCTTGGCTTGTTTACTTTTCTTCATATCCGTTGACATTTAACGACCAATAGTCACTTTCGATAAGTGCTTATCGCTTCGCTTAGTCGCTTTATTGTGAATTTAATAATTAAACATAATATTTTATATTAATTATTTAAACATCGAGTCTCATACGTAAAGTGTGCAATCCCGTGGTCACGAGTTCGAATCCGGACATTTACGTACTTGTAAATATATACATTTTCCAACAATACATTTGTATTTGCATTTGATAAATTTCATGACAAACACAAAATATAATACTTGATACATCAACTGGATTCTAATTAATTGATATTTTGATATTATTATTTGGTTAACAAGTGGTTTTCAATGTGCAAATTAACTCATGGGTTATGCACGATACTAGGCTGCTACAGATGTCATATTCAAAAACCCTTTTACGACCAAATAGATACTATGTCTATATCTCGAATCAAGGTTTGTAACACATACGATGTAAGATAAATACTTAACTTTGCTTCGTGATATTCACTAATTAATCTATCTATCTACATATGTCAACAGGTTCAAAGAGGTGATAAAACTTGGATATAATTATTCTTTTATATTCACATTTAAACTTGAGTCATTCATGTTTTCACCTGATCACGATACCTATGCATGCTATCTTGTGTTCAAATTAGAAGACGACCACGTTCTGTCCAATACTGGGCCTATTTTTAAAGTAGACTTCGATCTCTGTTGTATTGAAGTTTTTGCTAATTTGGATTTGACATCGGCGATAACTATACCAACACTAAAGCCAGAAGAGAAAATTGGATCATCAAAGAATATTGACAGAGGACTTGGGATGCTTAAAGTTTATACCGACATAAGAGAAAAAAAAAGTTGGGTGGAAAAAAGGAATGATGGTTGGATGGAGGCCAGGTTGACCAACCCATTGTCAAAACGTTACTTGGAAAGTCCCTTAAGATTATTGGGACCGAAGGATGGTATCATTGTTGAAGGCATCGAGTTTAGGCCAGTAGTTGTGGATGAATCCTATCTAGTTGTTGAAACATCATCAATTAAAGACAACAAAATAGGAGTCGTGAACTAAGATGTAAAATTAGTTGAAACATCCAAGTGATGTGAAACCGTCAATTTTTTGTATTTTATTTTCTAAATTTTTTATCTACTCTTCTTTTTCCAGTTTTATCCATTTATTTATGGTACCCCAAAAAGAAAAAGTAAATTATGATGAAACAACTTAAATCATAACCTTACAAACAATCTAGTGACTACTCCAAAGTAAAACAAAATGACTTCAATTTATCTATTGTAATTTGTGACCCATGTGCAAGGCCCATGGGGTTTTTCGTCTGCTTTTCTTACGCTTTCGTCTATTTTCTTTCGCTTTCATCGGTTTCATAGGTTTATATACGCTTAGTCCTTCTTTTACGTTTTCGTCCATTTTAGACGCTTTCGTCTGCTTTCGACGTTTTCCGCTTTCATCGTTTCGTCCATTTTCATCTGCTTTTTACATTTTGTCCGCTTTCGGACCTTTTTCCCGCTTTTATACGCTTTTCATTCGTTTTTGTCCGTTTCATACGTTTCGTCACTTTTTGCGCTTTTATATGTTTTCGTCTATTTTCGTATGTTTTCATGCTTACTATTAAACTTTATTATATTACATGTATCAATTGTCATATTTTATTAAAAAAGTTAATGTCTAATATCACTTGTGATATTTCATAAACAAACAAGTATGGTTTTTAATCTTTAATATCACCGAGATATTTCATTGCTCTATATATTTTTATATATTATCACCTATGTGTTTTCTAATATTTTTATAATTTTCGCCAAGATAGTTTTGTGTCTTTCATCGCAATTGACAAGCGCAATTTTTTTAATGCAACCAATGTTATCTATCACTTGTGATATTATACTCTTAGTAGAAATAAAAGGTTAAAGTCTCTTTAGGTGAATTCTTATTTTATTCAAAAAAATGCTAATTTAATCCAATACTTGTTTGATTTTAAGAATATGTCAAGTCTCTATTTTAATAGTTTGCTTCCTTTTTATTCATTTTGATATTTTTAAGTGACACTTATTTATCTCTTGTGATATAACATTGTAAGAAAGATGAAGAGTATTACACTCTTCATCATGTATGTGTTATCAGTTGTGATACTCAACTAAGAATGTGAAATATTAAATTCATACTAAATGTGATAAGAATTTAGTATTTTACCAAGTATATATGAAAGAAATGATAATAAACATCACTTATTATATTACTGTGACGATTCTGTTCATTTTTCTTATTTTTGTTTTTGAAAGTATTTAGGAAGATTTTTGTGTTTTATGATAATATGAAATATTAGAAAAGGTGTTTAACTGAAAATAAGAGATGTTATGAAACTTTTGTTAGACTTGTGGTGGATTTTTCTATTTAATGGATACATTGTGCATGTTTCGATAGGTTTTATAGCGGGATTTAAAAATATCTATGGTTGAATTAGTGATATGTGCTAAAACACATATCTTTTCATTATCAAAATCAGACCCAAAATAACCAAGAAAGAGCCGTTTATTGCTAATATTCGTTGTTTTCTTGAGTTTGTGCTTGTGCAGGTACGGATATGTCAAAACACACAAAAAGAAGCTAAATCAGACGTAAATCCGAGCACGAGAGATTAAGAGAGCTAAAGCTGAGCCGGAAGATCAAAATTGTGCATTAGTGAAGAGTTTTATTCTGAAAAGATGATTTTTGGAAGATATGTTCAAGATTAAAGAATTGTCAGAATTAGTCCCTAAACTTTGAGCATTTGGCAGAATCTACCTTGAAGTTTCAGAATTTACAAGTTCAGCCCTTGGATTATTTGAAGAATGACAACATTGGCCCTTGGATAATATTTTCAGATTTACACTTATGGTCCCTGGATTTCCAGCTTTTGCACTTTTGGTCCTTGAAATACTAAATGAGTACTAGTCTAATCCTAAATCCAAACCAAACCCACTACCAATATCAATTTAACCTCGTCAATCACTCCCTATACCCGGTCTAATATCTCAACCCGGTTACCCATTATTTAACCAATTCAACTCCCCAAACCCGGTCAACTAAATTGAAAATAATAAAAAGACCCCGCGCCAATAATTCCCCCAAACCAAACCCAGATAACATGAACCCTAATATACCCTTTAGTCAATTAGTCAAATTAACAGCAATTAAGGGTAATTTCGTACTTTCATCTGACACATTATGACACACCTGACATATGCACAGTGCCAGGTCATCAATCCGTGTGCCACACCTCAAATACTGCTCTCTCATTGGTGGATGAAACGTGGATGATCTAATCCAAGGGCTAAGATCAAATGGGATTCGTGGAAGGTGATCCAAAGGTTCTAAATGCACTCAAAGAAGCACAATTGAAGATTTCTAGATCCTTCCTAGAGGCTAAGCTCGTGTATAAATACCCTTCATTTCTTCACTTGTAATTGAGGTAGAATTTAAGTAGTAGTAGTAGCTTAATAATGTTCTCTTTTTAATTTCATCTCTGTATTTCCAAATTCCAGTTCTTTTGTAATCTCAAATTTTATGAATTCAAGTAATTTTAGCTTTTGTCTCAATTAATCTCAATCACTGTTTTATTAGTCTCAGTAGCTTATTATTGTTTCAGTTAAACAACTTAGCTTTTATCACATTGTTTTCAGCTTATTCCTTCTTTCAAACAAAAATACAAAAAAAAAAATATATATATAAGAAAAATATTTCAAAAATAAAAAAACTTCTCAAATCTGCTCATAAGCTACAATCAGCTTATGTTTATGTTTCTAAAAGCTATCTTAAGCTCACTTATAGCTTAATCGTAACTAGTTTAGTCTACTACTTAGTTTTACCAATAAATTACTCTCAAAACAAATCCGGTCAACAAAAGTCAAAGGTTCGAAATCATGTTAAATCAATCATGTTCTTGAGATGGTGATGGATTTGGGTTGATATAGTATGATATGTACGAGATCGATTAGGATAGTGGTACTATGATCTCAAAGTGGCAAGCATTAATAGCTAGGACTTTTGTAAGTATTGATCTGTTTCATTTCATCATATTTGCAATAGTAACATTAGTAATCATTAGATAGTTGTATTCATTGTTGCCGCATCATTTTAGTATTATGGAATTAGTTAGATTTGTTTTGATAGTTATCTTAGCTCATAAGTTAGTTTTAGATTGTTTAAATTGCATATCGGTCCAATAAATAGTGTTTGGATCAGTTAGTGTAAGTGAGATTGAGCCTTGGTTTGTGCTTAAAATCTGCATATTCAATCTCAATTAAGGTCACTAGAGTTATATCTGTCAAAACTTTGCACTCTATTTCACTCAAAGTCAAAATCTCACTTAGTAAGTTCTAGTTTTCATATCTGTTGGAACTTTGAAGATCAAGAGCTTGATCTGTGTTAAGTCAAGGTTAGAATAGCTTGATTTAACTTTGTTTTAGCTTAAAACATAAAAATCAGTTCATCATTCGGATTCAAATCTCATTTTAGTCAAAGTTTCAATTTCATCTCAAAAAGTCAAATAGTGTCAAAACCAGTTTTCATCAAATTTTGTAGGCTTTGCACAAGCTTCATTTAAGCTTGATTTTGTCTGAAAATTGGTACAATTGATCCTTGGTTGGTGGACTTGAGGTCCACAGATCTGGTTTTCACTCTAGCTTATTGGTTAAGTTTGAACATTAGCTTAAAATAAGGCCTTAAAAGCTGTTTGGTTAAAGTGGTAATTAGCTCAAAAACTTGGTAGATTGCTGATTAGAGGATAGGAGTAGCTGGAAATAGTTGATAATAGTTAGCTTTAGTATAAATTAGCCTCAGTAACAGTTTGGTAGCTTATTGTGCTCATTAGCTTATTCAAAATAGCTTATTTGAATTCAGTTTACACATCAGCTTCTAAATCTTACACATAAGCCATAGTTTTTATATTTTTCATAAAATTAGAATAATATTTTAGATTTTTACTGAATTTTTCATAAATTTTCATCACTGTTTAGTATTTTTCACAATTTAAAACAGTTTTTAGGTCTTTTTAAATAGCTTTTATTACAATTAATTCAGAAAAAGTTCCAAAAAATAAATTTTCTATTTTCATAGATTAAGATAAATACAAAAAGCAAAAAAATAATTTTTCTAGATTTTTCCTAGCTTATTTTGTAATATTTAGCCATTTAATTAGATTTAAATAGTTTTAAATTGTGAAAATAGAAAATTAATCGAAAAATATAAAATTAGTTTTGAAAATTCTCTTTAGTTAATTTAGATTTTATAAAAATAGTTTCATAATTTTTCCTTAATTTTCATAATTTTAGTATTTTAAATTAGTTTTAAAAGTTAAAATTTAGTTTTTAATTTGAATAAATTTAGAAAAATCTTAAAAATAGTTTTAATTCATAAATAGTTTTCAAATTGCATTTTTAGAGTAAAATAATTTTAGGTTATTTTTAGGATTTAGAATAGACGTAGTCGCATTTAATTCACGTTTAGTTAATTACGTTTTAGATTAAATCTGACTTAGATTTCCGTAGATTAGATTTCCTTAATTACTTTCCTTCTCCGTAGTTTAATAAAATCAAATTCATTAATCAAAACATCGAGCATTAAATTCCAAACCAAAACGACGTTGGCAATTCACGCCTCGTTGGGAAACGATTCGGGTTGACTAATCCGTATCACGATCACACACGGGATTTGATTTAACATTCTTTTTCCTAAAGGAATTTTGAATCTATCTTTGTGATTATTTTTGATATCGATATTGAGGTTTTATCCATACACAAATACCCCTAAGCCTACATAAGACGAATCAATTAGCAAACTAAAAAAGCTATGGTTGAGGAAAGCACACATCTTTATAAATAAACTGAGTACGCTCAAACACCTGTGATATCACACATAATATCACAGGTGATATCACCTCACAGGTGATATCACATGATATCACTGGTGATATTACAAGTGATATAAACTCTGATATCACACATGCTATCACCGGTAATATCACACATGATATCACAAGTGTATCACCGGTGTTATCACTCATGATATCACGTGTGATATCACAAGTGAGTGATATCACCATGTATCGCGGTGTTTGAGCTTCCCGGTTGTTTATAAAGATGTGTTATCTTCAACCATAGCTTATTTAGTTCTTGATTCAACCGTAGATATTTTCAAATCCCGCTATAAAACCTATCAAAACATGCACTATGTATCCATTAAATATAAAAATCCACCACAAGTCTAACAAAAGTATCATAACATCTCTTGTTTTCAGTTGAACAACTTTTCTAATATTTCATAATATCATAAAACACAAAAATCTTCCTAAATATTTTCAAAAACACAACCATCACATTCTTAGTTGAGTGTCACAACCGATAACACATACATTATGAAGAATGTAATACTTTTAATTTTCCTCACAATGTTATATCACAAGAGAGAAATAAGTGTCACTTACAAATATCAAAATGAAAAAGTCTCAAAATGGACAAAACGTATAAATCGAATGAAAACGTCTAAACGGCCAAAAACGCCCGAAAACGGACAAAACGTATGGAAGCGGACAAAACGTATGAAAGCGGACAAAACGTATAAAAGCGAAAAACGTCGAAAAGAGACGAAAGCGTCTTAAAATAGACGAAACGTCTAAAATGGACGAAACTTAAAAAGCGGATGAAAAAGTCTGAAAACGGAAGAAAACGTATAAAAACGGACGAAAATACATGAAACCTTAAAAAGCAGACAAAAGCGTATGAAAATGGATGAAATGGCCGAAACGTAATAAAACAGACGAAAAACGTATGAAAGCGTAAAACACGTCGAAAACGTATGAAAATGGACGAAACGAAAGAAAGCGGACAAAACGTATGAAATGAACAAACGTAAGAAAATGGATGAAAACGTATGAAAACAAACGAAAACGTAAGAAAAAGACGAAACGTGTGAAAGCGGGTAAATGGGCAAGAACGTATGAAAATGGACGAAAACGTCGAAAGCGAGACGAAAATGTCTAAAATGGACGAAACGTAAAAGCGGACGAAAACGTATGAAAGCGGACAAAAACGTCTCAAAACAAACGAAACGATATAAACGTGTGAAAACGTTCAAAACGTATTAAAACGTCAAGAAACGGATGTAAACGTATTTAAAACGGATGAAAGCAGATTAAAACGTAAAAACGGACGAAACATATGAACACGGACGGCGTATAAAACAAACGAAACGTATGAATACGATGAAACGTAGGAAGCGAGGAAGGAAAAAAAAATGATTTTAAAATAAAACGTGAATTCCAAAAAAAGGGGGAATGTTAATAAATAAGAAAGACAAAAGACAAAGAAAATGAGAAAAAAAAACATGACTTTGGTTTCATATAAAATCTTGGTTTATCCCCACCATTAGATCAAACTATATGGATTGTGTGGGATTGTCTAGCAGTACCAAAATAAGAAAAGATTTGAAAATTCCTCCAATCCGAAAAAGAAAATCGAGACAAGGGCAAGGTTTTTCTTTTTCTTTTTCTTTGGATTTTTCTTATATGAAAATGTCAAGAGGCCTCATGATTGTGTTAGGACTAAATATTGAGATTACATTTCCTTCATGAAGGCATGTACATACCACTCTCTGCTGCTTCTACCTCAATGAAGAGATACATACATGGCATCTATGAGAGGCATCATCTAGAATATAGTCCTTGTTACCACAGACAACAATTATGTGTTGTTATGAACCGTTGGTGGCATACGCAAGTACTCGGCTAGTGAGATTATGGTGGTGATAGCGAGAATACGATGACAGATAATGATTTAGTCAGAATGCGTTCCTCGTGAATCGAGTGCACGGTACATCACAATTTAACATGTTAAAACATAATTAGAAGCAAAACTCTATAATAATATATACGCTTTTATCTCGTTTCACATAAAATAATGTAGATTTTTGGTCTAAGAGTGACACTAATTAAAATAAAGTGAATTATAAAATGATTTGACGCCATTAGTTATCTTTATTCAATAATAATAATAATAATAGAAGTGGTGCTTTTATTTTTCATACACTACTTTTGATTCAGAAATGAGTGGGGTTCAACCAGTGTTTGCTTTTCCATCAATTTTCAGAAATTCTTTTGGTTTAAATGGTGATGTTTATTAATAATAATAATAATAATAATAATAATAAATAAACAAAATAAAAAATATAAATTGGCTTACAAGTGTTGTACAATCAGTATAAAAATGTGGTACCACTTTGATGTATATTAACATAACCATTTATTGGCCTGTGATTGTTGTGGCATCGATTCTCACCCTATAACCATTTATTGGCCTGTGATTGTTGTACAATGTTGTTGGAAACACGAGTATCTTTTAGTCTAAAAGTGTACTAAACAACTATTAAGTCTTTGCATAATCAAGGGTTCCAATAGTAGGACCCTTTCTTAATTAGATGCAAAGTTCATCCAAAACACGGTTTAGACTCGTGAATCGACGTGTGGAGACAGACATGCTGCCGACGACCATTGTGCTGAATTAGGTGCAAACGTGGCTATGGACAATGAATCTATTTTCATGGTCAAATTATTTTTCCATTGCAATGATCTAAATCATTATCAATTTAAACCCCCTTTATTACTCTAAATTCTCAAACTAGTACCTAAAAAGTTAAAAGCATATTTATTACTCGTGAGTTTTATTTCGGCAAAATGAAACTTAATGTTTGTCTTCAAGTAGCGTTTATTTCGGTAAAAAAAGGTTTGAGCTTCTAATCCTTAACATGACACTGAAATTACTAACTTACTTACTAAACGCGTATGTTCTGTGTTGAAGCAAAATCCTGCATCCCGGCTCTTGTCCGGAGGACCAATCCTTTGCTCTTTATCTGAAGGGAAGAAGTAAGCCCTTTATGCACAACAAGCAACAAGCATTAGCCTCGCGACTCTCGAGACCAAGCTCCAGCGTGAGAATAAGCGGAGGATAAGAAATAAATGCAGTAATACATATGAGAGAGTGAGTGTATGAAAATGAATGCAAACATTAAATGTGTTAGTGTATTTATACTCCCCAATCCTTGGAACCCGAGTTCAGGCACGACAGCCCATGGCCACCCTACTCGATAGGTGTCGGGGCCACGTGGCGGTGAAATCTCGTAAAATCTGGGAGGCGGAGCTGACATAGTTATGCGCTTTACCTGCTGGATAATAACCATTCTGGGTAAAAGGATGTACCGGCCGGACGCTGGGTCCTCTAGACTAAAAGGCGTCCGGACACATACGCCAACATTCTGACATGGCGACTCTCACTTATTTGGTTTGAAAGAAAAATGAAAGAATGTAAAGGTAAAAAGTATGGCTGAGCAACGGGGTTAAACCCGAGTCGACTCAAAAACTGAATAAAGGTAAAACGTGAACCGAGAACCGAATCGATTAAAAGCTATCGAAATCGAAACGAACCGAATAAGGTAGGTTCGGGTCGGTTTAGCTATTTCGAACTGAATAAGTGTGTTTTGACCCAAACCGGAACCGAACCGAACTGAGTAAAACCGAAATAATTATATAAAACTGAAAACCAAACCACATAAGGTCAGTTCGGGTTCGATTTGTCGGCTCGAGTCAGTTTTCGATAATTTTGCTAAGCCCTAGAGAAAAGTTGTGCACATACATAGCTAATGTCTTCAAAATAATATCTTGCAAAAAGACAAGGACCAATACTGTAACTAATAAAAGACTTGGGAAGTCAAAAGAAAGTAGGGTCTTCTTGTTTCCATGCTATAAAAACATAAACGCAGTCACATAAATCTTTTCTCTCTCTAAAAATCTTCTTGGAATTCTATTTTTTCTAGAGAGAGAAAGCTTCTTGTTTATCTTTAATGGCGTTTGTGTCTTTTGTTGGTCGTCTTCTCTTTGTCTCAATCTTTGTTCTCTCTGCTTGGCAAGAGTAAGCTCTCTTTCTTTCTTTTTAGATCTAACTATTTTTCATATTTGATGTTTTTTTTAAGGTTATTTTAATGTTGTTTTTAAGTAATATGTATCATGATGTTGTTATATTGTTTGTGTGTAAAATTTCTTGAGCAGTCATTTTGATATTTTTTTTAGTTATTATTCATTGGGAGTGTATCTGAATATATTTTGCATGTAGATCTAGTTAGGGATAATTGTCTTACGGACCAAATATGACGGTGCACAAATTTTTTTGATGCGTAATATGGAAACACATTTTGATGGACCGAGTGCATTTAGGAAAACTTGTTTTTTTTTTTCAAAAGTTAAAACTATATCGAAAAAATCCATGACCCCGGACCCGCGGGACCCCTGATTCTGTCCTGGATGTTACTTACAACTCGAAAAGATGACAAGTAAACTACATGGGTCATACTATTGAACCTCCCTATGGATGTGACTCATAGAAATATTCCTTTGTCCCTTATTTTTCAAAAGACAACGCAGTTTTTGTCGATTTCGTTCGTATTTACAGCGGTTTTAAGCGTTTGGCTTATTAAACTTTATATTTACTGATTCGCATTTTCGCGTTTATAGCTTTTGATATAAACAAAATTATAAAAATAAAATAAATAAATAAAAAATAAAAAAACA
Organism: Chrysanthemum lavandulifolium; assembly: GCA_022545495.1. Taxonomy (NCBI): domain Eukaryota; kingdom Viridiplantae; phylum Streptophyta; class Magnoliopsida; order Asterales; family Asteraceae; genus Chrysanthemum; species Chrysanthemum lavandulifolium. The sequence continues at coordinate 208,283,442 of CM040246.1, forward strand.
AAAACTAGAGGGTCTTAATAAAAAGTAGACTGTTCTAATAACTCAACCCAACTACATTTATACTCTGAAATGGCATGTTTTTTAGAAATTGGTACGGAGACATTTTTAAAGTTTGGACAGGGACCTCTGTCTCACTTTTTTACTTTTCTCTTTCCAGTTTCAAATTTTGAAATTTCAAATATTTATGTGTAAACTGATCTAACTTTATAACACTATGTTCAAGGGATTCTAAGAGGGAGGAGTGGGCATGGTGCCAAATCGGGTAGGTGTACCCGATCGGTAACACCGCCGCCGGTAGGGCGGGTATCAAATTCGGCTATCAAAATCGGCTTGGTAACCCGAGCGTTTGTAGGAGCGTATTTTTGAAAAAAATGGGACGTTACATATAGCAACGGCTATATTTGGCCGTAAAAAAAAAAAAAAAATTTCCTTTAAAACCAAACCATTTCACTTCATTTTTCAAAATAACAATTCACAAACCAAACCATTTCACACATTAATCTTTCAAACTTTGGCGAAACCATGGATTCAAGAAGAGGTAAAAACCTTTCACCGCGTCAAATTCGTGAACTTGCGTACCAAACACGGATGGGCTTGCAATTTTAGGTTGTAGTTTCAACTTGTTTTAATTTCAAATTATGTAATGTTTTATGTTATGTTTAAGTATTATGTTATGTTTTAAGTATTATGTTATGTTTTTTTAAGTATTATGTAATGTTTTAAGTATTATGTTATGTTTTTTTTTTTTAAGTATTATGTAATGTTTTATTTTATTTAATGAAATGGTATGTTTTATTTTAAATATTGTATGTGATTTTATGTATGAAAAAAAAAAAAAATAAAAATAAAAAATCGGTACAAATTGGTGACCACTCCTCCACTTGGGGTATGGTTAGGGTAAGATTGGGTACTTTTGATGTGTAATGTTTTTATTGGATGGAGGTGAGGTGGCACCTAGGGTATTAGGTGACCACTCCCCCCTCTCTAAGTGAATATAAAATAAACAAATCTACATATACTACTAGCATTTTTTAAAAATTCTTTAAGATTTAACAAATGGAAAAATGGACCTAAAAGGTGACTTACCGTATAAATAACTTGTATAGGTCATTTATGCGGTAGGTCACCTTTTAGGTCCATTTAATTAAGTCCATATATCAAGGCTCTTAACAAATACGTTGTAATTCGAAATAAGACTTCTTTGACACAATTGAAGTGAACCCTTTAAGTATTTAAAGTAAGATCTTTTGAGGATGCCAGATGAACAAGTTTGCTCTTATTCTTCATTGGACCTCACTTTTAATGGTACAATGTAATAATTAATAATACTAATAGTAATATTATATTATTATATGAAGTTTAGAATTGATACTCCTTTTCAATTTTTTAAAAGTTGATTCCTTACAACATGCGATCCGTGAGGTTTGAATTTGAAAATCTTTTTTATATTTATATGTTTTTGTTTTAACTTTTAAGGCAGGCTGATTTTGCATGTACTTGTTCCGTCAAGTATTTTATATAGGACATTTTGTTTAGAAATATGATAGCATAGATGATAGCAAGTTTGAGCATTATCTGCTCCCAAATGCCCGGCACTTATATCAATGGTTGGGAGTATCACCAGGATTGGAAAAGTAATTGCTTTTGGTTTATTACGGTTTATGTTGAGCCGTGTCGTCATTCAGAAGAGAATCAGATGTTTTTAGTCCCTCTGCTCTTGTTTATCTTTACTAATTCATGTTCAGTCCTTTCTACCTTATGAAGCAGTTATCTTCTGTTTGATACTTTTCAATTTTCAAATTTTGACCTTTCTGGGCATCTTGTTAATGTAGGTTCAGTGAATTTGGCGATGATGGTGGTCCAGGTGCAAAATCCATTGCTCCTAAGTTCAGCGTGTTCTCAAAACATGTCACAGCACATACTGGCTTCCAAGTGCCAGATTTTGAGGTAAAAAGAGCTGCTTGTTACTCGATATGATCAATATGTGCTCAATTACCATGGACATCTAAAGTTTACATTCTGGTGATACGACTTGTGTAGATCAAACTTCTAGTTGCTGGAGCCATAGCAGTCAAGGGCTTTGGAAGCCTCCTTTTTCTCTTTGGCAGCACAATCGGTGCTTTTCTCCTGGTTAGTAACTACTGATTGATCATAAGCATACAACATGCAAGTGGTTCTTTGTTATTAAACCTTTTGCCTTGAACATCCGTTTTCAGATTCTGCACCAGCTGATTTCTACTCCGATCTTGTACGATTTCTACAACTATGACACGGAGAAGAAGGAATTCACTCAACTATTTATCAAATTTACTCAGGTGAGAGCCATATATATATCTTCGACTCTTTTTTGGTAGATCATTGTTTGATTAAATCTATAGCTACCTTCAAATTTCATCTTCAAGGTAGTGATGTGTATTACAGTGGAATTTCGTTTGTACATACAGGAGTCATGGTCAATTTGATGGTAGCTATAGATTTGGTCTTGTTTTTAAGACACGTAGGCGTGTAAAAGGCATAGTGTAAAAGGCCTAGTAATGGACTGCTTAAGACCCTGGTCATAATTAGTTAGGTCAAGGACTTGACGGATTCTTCATTATAATACCCCATAAACTCGTTACGGCTGTGTCTGTCAAGACTAATCCTATTACAGCTAATAACATGTTTGTGATTCTAACATTTGGTAGTATTTTGCTAACAATCGTGAAATTTTGTAGAATCTGGCACTGCTCGGGGCCCTGATGTTTTTCATCGGGATGAAGAGCACTACTCCAAGGAGATCCGGGAATAAGAAGAGACATTCCAAATCAAAGGCAGCCTAAGTCCGAGTTCCATATATTTGTTCTTGACATAGTTTTGTACTGAATTGGAGGCTGCTGCAAATTTTTACTTTTTTCTGTTTTTTTATGTTTGTTGGTTTAGTTTTTTACTTTAACAGTTGGGCCATCCAATGGATCTTGTGATATCCAGGAATCATTTAAGTTCTCATAGATGAAAATGATTTCCTTTTTGAGACCGATCAAAAGCAATCTTTATACTTTGTAATGAAAGTAGATTGGAATTCAGTTATTACTGTTTTAATGTTCTGCTATATGCTCATTAGGATTGATTGTAGTTCGCTAGACCATTGAAGCAAACACATATGCAGACGCTTCTGCATCAAGTTAAGAAAATGATGCTTTTTATTTTCTTAGTGTTGTTGAATTGGAGTCCAATATATGTATCTAACAATGGAAGAAACTTCACCAACAGTAAGTTAGAGAGCTGCTGAAAATCTTGGCAACTTAAAAGAAATATCACAAACCTCAAGATCACGCGGATATATCAAATTACAGTGAAGGAAAGCATTCGAGAGAAAGTGAGAGCGAGCTTGAATCAGCTTAAGGGTAACAGGGGAGTTTTGGTGCCCAAATTCTTGCAACTTCAAGAAAGCATCCAACTTCTGCCATGATATCAGCAACTTGCTCGTAAAATGCAGATAATGAGCCCTAAACACAACTCTAAAATCTATATATATAAAATGCTCGTAAAATCTATAGCTAGAGATTTTTTTTCGTCTTATATATATGGCTTGGCTAGCTTTGCGTGCGAATATTTTTCAGCAATTTGTCTCAAGGACACGGAAAATTTTTACGTAAACAATTGCACACCGATTACTCTACCAAAATACATTTCAACTCTAAAGTGCACTCGATTTTAGAGTCACTAGAAATATCATTCTGTTAAAGGTTTAAATGGTTGGTAGCCTGCTGGAATTTTAATATAGGTAATTAGCTGGTTAAGTAATGGAAGCCGCCACAATTTTGGCATATATTATATAATGGAATTATGAAAAACTATATTTCTAGGATCTGACTGGTTCAAAAGAGGCTAATGTCAACTCTATACATATATAGCAGATACTAAACAACCTGTTGTTATTGGTCAAGAACAAATGGACATCCTCAACAACTTGCAAGATGATCGAACTAAGCAAGTAAAAGAATTTGATGACACAAAGTCTGGAGTCAAAGGACTTATCGATGCTGCAGCTGGTGGGCTTGTCGATATTCCAAGAATATTTATCCGACCAACTGATGAACTTACTGAAGATCTAGAACTTACTAGAACGAGTTTACGAGTTCCTGCCATAGATCTTACTGGCGTAGGTGATAAAGGAGGTCCAAGAAGAAAGATAGTTGAAGAAGTCAAACATGCTGCTGAAAACTGGGGTTTCTTTCAGGTGGTTAATCATGGGGTACCGATCAAAGTGCTTCAAGATATGCTGAATGGGGTGCGCGAATTTCACGAGCAGGATGTGGAGATTAAAAAAGAGTATTATTCAAGGGATCCGGAGAGGATGGTCAAGTTTAACAGCAACTATGATCTTTACATGTCGAGAGCAGCTAATTGGAGGGACACGTTGATTATTGATTTGTTAAATACTTACCATCTTGACCCTCAACATCTCCCTTCAGTTTGCAGGTTTATATAATATAATCGAGTTTTTGGAGTTTGTGTCATTTTATTGTCAAATAATCATAACAAAACCAAGTTCAGAAGCAAATTATGTATAACGAATTGATCTTAAGAAATATGGAAGTGCAATAATGGTTTATACTCTATTTTAGTGAACACTTGGTGAAAAGTTTGTCTAATTTACCTATCTTACCTTATTTTGATTCTTTTCGTATATTGTACCTAAAGAGTCAACTGAGAATTAGCTTCAGGATCAAGCTGTAGAAGGTCGTCCAAAGTGTAAGATAAGTGTTTTCTAATCTTCTGAATCATTTTATGAAAGAAAATATTAGATTACGAATAGTACAGATTATGTACACAAAATGGATAAAAAAGTTCTGATGGGTCTACACAACTTATTTTGGCACACGCAATCGTATTCTTACTTGTATAGTTGCACATATCGTGAACTTTAACCAGCTTGTCTCACCCCACCTATTTGCCTACTCTAACAAGTACAGCGATGACTTAACAACCATGTATGATTTTTGTTAAAATAAACGGATACATAAGTACTTCGGGTGCTACAGAATAACTTGTATATTTATGCGCAGAGAATCTACTGTTGACTACCTAAACCATCTGATGAAGCTTGTAGACACCCTTTTTGAATTACTATCGGAAGCTCTTGGGCTCGAACCAAACCACCTAAAACTGCTGGAATGTGAGAAGGGTCGAAGCTTGGCTTGCCACTACTATCCTGCATGCCCCAAACCAGACCAGACCCTAGGACTCAATAAGCACACAGATGCTTCTTTTATTACTATACTTTTACAAGATGAGGTTCAAGGGCTACAAGTCATGCATCAAAATCAGTGGGCCGACGTTGAACCTATTCCTGGTGCTCTTGTTGTCAATATCGGCGATCTTCTTCAGGTGATTTTCTGATAAAGTCATTTAAGCCAATTAGTATTCGTAGTATATGAAAGGTGTAAAAATTACTTGTAACTATCCTATGTGTTTAACTTTGCCTCGAGCTCATACCATGGTTCAGTTGCTGGCATTAGAAGTTTATTCAAGTAGAATATAATGGCTGTTAAGAAAATCTATCAGGCAGAGTGCAAAGGGGCTATTAAATATTTGCTATTAAACCGCTAAAACCAATTGGCAATAGGAGTCACTCACTAAGCTTATATGTTAAGTACTTTGAGATTATCTTTTCACCGATGTGGGATTGGATTTGCACACTCGACACATATAATAGACTAGCTCGCTAATAATACCTTTGAATTTCAGCTAAAAAGTATAGTGGAAGGGTATTGCTAGCCCACAACTATAGTCTTATAAAAGGCTCAAATTACTTATCTAATACTAATGCGCGACAGGTTGCTACACTTGCCATTGTGATATTCATATGTTTCTAAATATACAGAAAAAAGGATATGTATGAAAGTATGAACTGAATTGTGACGCCGTATGCGTTGTGCAATCCTATGCAGATCATATCAAATGACAAGTTCAAAGTGTGATCCACCGGTATTTGGCAATGTAGCACTAACAAGAACATCGGTGGCATGTTTTTTTCACGGTGTGGCTACACCGCCAAAAATATATGGGCCTATTGAAAAGGTTATTACAGAAGAATGTCCTCAAATGTTTAGAGAATTTACGGTAATAGATTACATGATGAAGTTTCAGTCGAGGGGACTCGATGAGAAGTCCGGATTGAACTATGTTCGCTTATAGACTAACAAATGGACGAATAAAATCTTTTTATTTACTTATGTCAAAATTTGATGTTTTGATGTACTTTGGAGTTTGATCATTTGATTATGCAAAGACTTAACAGTTGTTTAGTGCACTTTTTAACTAAATAGATTTTGTTGAAAAATAATATTCAGTAGTTATTTTATGAGGCCAATCTCGGCAAGAATTTTTTTTTTGAACGGCAGAAAATAAAATTAAAAGCATACCAGCAAGGCGCTAGCAGCTAAAAAAAACAGCAAAAAGTTCTAGACAACAACACACAAATTAAGAAACGTATAAAAACCAATTGAGGTTTGGCCAATAGTCGAAATCCGCTAGCCCACTCCACCATACACGAAGATTTTTATGGGCCCAATTTCTAAATGGCATTTGTGTTTGATGCTTAGAACTAGGGGTGTTCATCGGTTCGGTTATCGGTTTGTTCAGTTTATTCGGTTCGGTTTGTTCGGTTAATTTTTTTTCTGAGTATAACCGAGAACCGAACCAAACCGAACTCAAATTTGACTAAACCGAACCGAAAACCGAAAACCGAACCCCAAAAACCGAAAACCGAACCGAATAACCCAATTATATAAATTTAATAATTTATTCATTTATTTAAATATATTTTTTGAAAAAAATAATAATTTTCAAGCTTAAAATATATATATATATATATATATATATATATATATATATATATATATATATATATATATATATATATATTATAAAAGAGTTTTAATATATTTTTTATATAAATATATATATATATATATATATATATATATATATATATATATATATATATATATAGTTAGGATCAAATAAGAAGATTACTTAAAATAAGAAGGAATAAGAAGAACTATAACCAGAACCGAGATGCACCGACCTAAATTAGATGCATCCCTATAATCTTAGATGCATTAACGCTCCATAGTGTGTTTTCTAGATTTTAATCAGATGCATATACATATATTATATGCATTTCATGATTTCTCTTGTTTTTTGTTCCTCTACACGTGCCAAAATAATGAAAATCAATTTGCACAATCTATACATCAAGTTAACTTCTGAAACTCAAGATGTTGCATCTATATGAATAGAAATGCATATAATGCAAGTCGTTGCATCTCAAATGTGGTTTGGTCACTTCTCACCACTTCTTATTTTAATTTACTTCTCACCGATCCCTACTCGATATATATATATATATATATATATATATATATTTAAATTCGCTTTCGCTTGGTTTTCGGTTTGGATTGTTAAAACCATAACCGAACCGAAACCAAACTTTATTTCGGTTCGGTTACGAGTTCGGTTCGGTTTCGGTTTTCGATTTATTCAGATATTACCCAACCCATGAACACCCCTACTTAGAACTCTACCTTTGTAAGACATAATTAAGAGATTGTTAAATATAATTAACGGTTAAAGATGACCTTTATAAGTAGGCCGGTCTGAAAACTGGACAAGACCGATCGGGCCGAAAACTGATTTGGTCTAAAAGTCCAGACCAAGGACCGGACCAAAATGCGGTCCAGGTCGGTCCGATCCGGTTCGTCGGTCAGTCAAGTGCAACAAAGCACAATAGTCGGTTATGCGTAAGATCAAACTGGAACGGACCGAACCGAAGACTGTGTTAATACAAATAAGCCGTAAAAACGTTTATTTATATTTTACGATCTTCTAATGTTTTGTCGATAACAAAAGTAAAATCATATTAACGAAACAAATAAAATACGTAAATGGTTTGAACTAATAGTTTTCTAACATATTCACATTTTCACATAAAACACTAAAACAAGTATAAGTGATTTCATGATCTAGATATATATGTACAACAACTAGTGTTTACATATTGGCTTAACAAGTATAAGTGATTTTATGATCTAGATATATGTACAACAACTAGTGTTTACATATTAGCTTAACAAGTATAAGTGATTTTATGATTTAGATATATATGTACAACAACTAGTGTTTACATATTGAGTTAACACATACTTAAGCTAAGTATACTAAAATGGGTAAAACAAGTATATACTAAAATGGGTAAAACAAGTATATACTAAATAGATAAAACTAGCAAATGGTTTTGACCCATAACCCATGGTTTTATATTTTCCACTTACACAAGTTCAATGTATCCTTAAGGTACATTGTATCTAGAAAGAAAACCATGGATCAACCCATAACCCATGACCCATGACCCATAACCAAAAATACCCATGGGTAAAGAGGAGCGTTCCACGGATCCCTAGCTTTGTGCTAGCCGGATCCCAGTGGAAGGATCCGTGGGATCCGGGGAAGTGAATTTTTTCTTTATAAATAGTGAGCCATTTCTTCATTATTTCTCACCCCTTTCAATCCTCCTTCTAACACACTTTCTCCCCGAGTTAGATCTCACTAACCTTAGATCCAAGAGATCTATGTTTGTAGTTTTGTTTTGTGTGATCTTATAGGTTCCTCTTAAAGGCAAGATCACCACCTTTGAAGTCAAGCAAGCTCAAGTCCATGAGTTGCCATGCTTCCTCATCATCAAGGCTCAAGTCTTCTTGTTGATGATTCCTTTCTTTGTTCAAAGAAGTGTAGTGTTGAAGACATTAGTGAAAGATGTCTCAAGTGTCAAGACGAAGATATTAGTGAAGGGTATCTATCGTCTATAGGATAAGCACTTGTGGTAGGTGCCTAGAAGTCAAGACAAAGAAGCATTATTGAAAGGTGCTTAGAAGTCAAGACAAGGAAGCACTAGTGAAAGGTGCTTAGAAGTGAAGACACAAGACATTAGTGAAAGGTGTCTTGAAGATCTAGTCAAAGGCATTAGTGAAAGGTGCCTTAGATGTACAATCGATATGGTGTGTTTCGATGTACAAGATAGACTAGTATAGGATCCAAGGATATTGATATCCTTGATGATGTTGTAAAGGAGAAGATCTCCTTTGGGATTAGTCGTTGGTGTAGTGTGGTAGTAGTTCCTCCATTGCAATGGAACTAGGTGCTTAGCCTAATACCTAATAAAGGGTAGGCGACGTTGTGAAGGTGTAGTTCACCTAAGGTGTGAAAGAACTAGGTGCTTAGCCTAGTACCTAATAAAGGGTAGGCGACGTTGTGAAGGTGTAGTTCACCTAAGGTGTGAAAGAACTAGGTACTTAGCCTAGTACCTTATAAAGGGTAGGCGACGTTGTGTAGGAGTGGTTCACCTTGGAGTGAAAGAACCCGGTGGTTAGCCTAGTACCGGAAAAAGAGTAGGCGACGTTGTGAAGGCTTCTCCGCCATAAGGAGCTTGGTGTAGTGTTTACGAACTCTCGAGTAGGTGACTCGGGGAGTGGAGTAGGGCAAGGAAGGTGCCCTTGTAGCCGAACCACTATAAATACTTGTGTTGTGGTTTTGTGCTTCTTACCCTTATCTTTCATTACATATCTTTTATATGCTTGTTTATCAACATCCAACACACGCAACCAAATAGATTGACATAAGTCGATCTAAATAGTTTAAAAGAAAGTTTTAATTAGTAAAACTATTCAACCCCCCCTTCTAGTTTTCCACAGACTGGACCATGTTCAGTCCGATTCGGTCAGGTTTCTCGGTTCAATCCGCTTTACGGTCTATAATGCTTAGCCCTATTTACAACAATTACGAACCAACAAATGGTTATCTTAGCATATACATCAAGTAGTACCACATTTTTATAATGATTGTACAACACTTTTAAGCCAACTATTAATAGAATTTGTAACTCATTAAATTTGAAATAAAGAGAACTAATGACATCTAATCATTTTATAATTTTAAATAATGCTTAATTTCACTTTATTTTGATTAATATCACTCTTAGACCAAAAGTTTACATTACTTTATATGAAACTCATTTGTGCGATTATATAAAACTAGACTATAGACCCGTGGGTTTCGCGGGTGGCTATATAAACACTAAAAGTAGAAATGATTGGAAAACACAACCCATATGTATAATAAAAAGTCTCTTAAAATAAAAAGTCTAAGAATACGAATTTTGGTGCATCGCCGTAATAAAGTTACTGCATCACATTTTTAAGTCATTGCATTACAGTTATAAATTTTAGTGCATCACAGTTATAAAAGGTTACTGCATCACAGTTAGTGCATCATCACAGTTATTAAGTTACTGCATCACATTGTAAGTTATTGCATCACAGTTATAAATTTAATGCATAATTTTTTTTTATTTTTTTTAATTTTAAAACCATAGGGTTTTAGCTTCAGTCGATTATTTCGGTTTGATTTTTTGGGTTTTCGGTTTGGTTTTGATATTTTTTGCTCACCCCTATCTTTTTAATAACAACTTTGACACATTTAAAAGTGATGTTATGTTTTTCTTTTCTTTTTTGATCATGGATCCCAAAACCTGAAGGACCAAGAAAACATCAAACATAGTACGAAGTAGTAAAAGATAATGAAATATAAATTACATTAAACACACTATATTAACGCATTAGTCAAAGTGGAAAAGATTGTAATCAAAATATGATGTTCAATGAATTACGATCCTTCTTATATGTCACTTCCGCATAAGTAGAAACGCAAAAAGTTGATGATGTCAGTAAATACTCAAAATTTGAATGGGCTCGTCGAGCCATTTTAACTTTTTTGTCAATAGCTATTTAGTGTGTTAAGATTTGATTAAAAATTATTATCTTTTTTTTCTTTTTTTTGAACGGCAAAAATTATTATCTTGTTAATAATCCAAACATTAAACCATCTAACTAATTTCCTTTTAAACCATCTTATTTAGTTTATAGAGTCATGAAATTTGAGGTGACTTGATGCAATAATAGATAAGAAAATATTCCATTGATAGTATGTAGTCATATTACAAATATGTTTGAGAAACCCTGACCAACTTCAGTTGGTTATATATTCTAGAACAAATCCAGTTTATAAACTCACAAAATTCACGAAAAACTCACGAGGTGACTTCATACATCAATAGATAAAGAAATATTTGGTACAAAAAATAACTCATCGTTAGAATTTTAACAATGACATGTAGTGAAATAAGATGTGTAATACCAGTTATCGAAAGAGTTTCAAAGATATTTATATTTTCATGATAATCACATTTGTAATTAATAGCAAAACATTCTATGCATGGAGCATCATGATACAAAACTTGCTACATGTTTATTATTATTGTTTACATACATCCCCGGATGTATTCCAACCAATATTTACATATTTTTTCAAACACAAGTTTTTAATGCATGATGTATAATGCTCTTAAAGTAAGATTTGAGAAAATATGTAAATATTGATTGAGATATAGGGATGTATGTAAATGCCCAAAAAATAAAAGACATGCGCACAAATATTGATTAGGCAGGAAAGATAGAATTTGCTATGTTTTAAAAAGGAGTGAGGTAAAGATTTGGTTTAACAAATCATTTACTCTGTAAAACGTCGACGCATGTAATTATTTTGTCATTAGGTCTCGTTTTAAAAAGTTTAAAAGATTTTAGTAAAACACAATGCAATTAAGTTGGTTAGGTAATAATTTTACAAATCATTAAACTATGAAAATAACTATTTGAAAGGATAATCTCATTTTCAAGTTGATAATCAAGTAATTTCAAGTTTTAAATTACTTTCTAAAATGTGGCTTACAGTATCCACTATGGGAGATTTATGTAAAAGCCTAAAAAATTTTGAAAAAGTTAATACTCTATCTCAAGTTTTCAACCATAGTGAAAACTCACGTCATATCTATATGAGATGAAAAGAACCTTGTTCTTGAAATTATTCAATAGACAAAACACGTTAATACATGTATAATGTGAAATACTTATAAAGTTGTAACATATTTTGATAATAGCAAAAATAGGTTTATAAATTAATGATATGTAATTTCACAAGTTAATGATATGTAATGACATGAATCACTTATAAAAAAATTTGGTACTTAGTTATCTATCTATCTATACATATATATGAGACTAAGCATGACACGTCATTAATGCTGACTAGGCATACTAATGATGACATGGCACTATTCCCGATTAAATGAGTAAAAAATTTTTGGCTTGTAAGATTCGAACTCGGGTCTGAAAGTATAAACAGAAAGTGCCTCAACCAGTGGAGCAATCCACAATTTGTGATATAAACTGCAATCCCTAATTAATATTAATTAAAAACATTACCAACTTCCCTTCTCTCAAACAACCAAAATAGACTCCCTACTCACTTGACATTTCCATGTGAGGCAATTCAAAATCAATGCCAGTCAAACAATAACTTCCTCCCCTAAAAACACTCCATCTCATCTCATCTTTTTTGGTAGATCGTTGTTTGATTAAATCTATAGCTACCACCAAATTTCATTGTCAAGGTGGTTGATGTTTATTACGTTACATTTCATTTTTACATAGAGGACTCATGGTCAATTTGATGGTAGCTATAGATTGGCTCTTGGTTTTACGACACGGGCGTGTAAAGGGCCTAATCTTGGACTACTTGCGCTTAAGACCCGGTCTTAATTAGTTAGGTTCGTGACATAACGATTCTATGTTCAAAACCGTGAACTCTTTAAGGCCGTGTTAGTCACACCTAGTTATTGCAACTAATAACATGTTTGTGATTTCAACATTTGGTTGTATTTTTGCTAACAATCGTGAACTTTTGTAGAATCTGGCATTACTCGGGGCCCTGATGTTTTTCATCGGAATGAAGAGCGCAACTCCAAGGAGATCCGGGACCAAGAAGAGGCATTCCAAATCAAAGGCAGCCTGAGAATTGAGTTACATATATTTGTTCTTGACATAGTTTTGTACTGAATTGGAGGCTGCTGCAAATTTTTACTTTTTCCTGCTTTTTTAGGTTGGTTCAGTTTTTTGCTTTAACAGTTGGCCATCCAATGGATCTAGTGATATCCGGAATCATTTAAGTTCTCATATTTTAATTTATAGATGAAAATGATTTCCTATTTGAGACCTATCAACAAGAATCTTTATACTTCAGAATGAAAGTAGATCGAATTCGATTATTCTTGTTTTAATGTTCGCTATATGCTCATTAGGATTGATTGTAGTTCGCTAGACCATTGAGGCAAGCACATACGCGGACGCTTCGCATCAAGTTAAGAAAATGATGCTTTTTATTTTCTTAGTGTTGTTGAATTGGAGTCCAATATATGTATCTAACAATGGAAGAAACTTCACCAACAGTAGGCTAGAGAGCTGCTGCGAAATCTTGGCAACTTAAAAGAAATATCACAACAAGCCTCAAGATCACGCGGATATATCAAATTACAAAGGAGGAAAGAAATAGAGGGAAAGTGAGAGCGAGCTTGAATCAACTTAAGGGTAACAAGGGAGTTTTGGGGCCCAAATTCCCTGCAACTTCAAGAAAGCATCCAACTTCAGCCATGATATCAGCAACTTACTCGTAAAACGCAGAAAATGAGATAACCACCCCTAAACACAACCCCAAACTCTATAGAGATATTTTGTTTAGTCTTATATATATGGCTTGGCTAGCTTTGCGTGAGAATATTTTTCAGCAATTTGTCTCAAGTACACAGAAAAATTCTACGTAAACAATTGCACACCGATTACTCTACCAAAATACATTTCAACTCTAAAGTGCACTCGATTTTAGAGTCACTAGAAATATCATTCTGTTAAAAGGTTTAAATGGTTGGTAGTGTTAAAATTTGGGGTAATAATCTGTGACAAACATGTCACTTTATCAATTGCTAATGGCTTTCAAGTTATGATCATTGCAGGCTTATTACAGGGGTTAAACATGGACAAAGCATTAGTGGTTTAAAGTTCCAAGATTATCATTTCTGCTGAAGCCTTCTCTATTTCTGCTGATGAGCATTTTATAGCCGTTAGAGGGGTCTTAGTGTAACTTAATCCCCTATTTAATAAGTCCCTTATTCTAGGGTTACACACACTTGAGTGTGCAGTCTTTTGTATCACTTTCTTCTATTCTCTCGATCATTTCACCGATCTTGTCTTGTCTTTACATTCACATGATTATTGTCTCATTGACATTAATCTAATCTCGTAACATTTGGATACTATTAGAACTCAATCTAAGCCGACTATTGCGCTAGATCCGAATAAAGGTTATATTGTTTATCTTGGGTTGCCTATACTTTCGTACATGGTATCAGAGCTTCAGGCTCATTGATTCTCTTTGGCAACAAAGGTGTGGTTTGGGGTTATTACTATTGGCGTAATCATTGGTTATCTTCTGTTTACAATTTGCCCTAGACTAAGTGAATCTAGGGTGATTGTGATTTGTTCTTCCTCTGCATATTTCTCTGTAAGTCTAAGTCTTATCTCTTCTTTAAACATACACTACTCAAGTCTTTGTGGGTGCAAACGGGTAGACTAAAATCTTGATCTGCCACCTTTGAGTGGTACGAATACCTGCTCTGGTTTACCCTAGTTCACAGGCTTGGTGCTTGTTGTTTCTTGTTACAAAGTCTTATTTACTTGTCTATTTACTCTTATTATTATCTCTGTCTGCGATTCTTAGTCTGTCTTATTATATCTGTCTGTCTTATTGTTTATATTATGGCTATTGGTGATGATAATGTTGGTGGTGGTGGTTCTTCCAATGAGAAAAGCTTATCCTTTGGTGATGCTTTGTATTTACACCCCAATAATACCAATGGTACTCCCATTATTTCTATTAAACTCACTGGAACTGAAACTTATAAAATATGGAATATGGCCATGACGTTTGCTTTAAGGAACCATAACAAGTTAGGGTTTATTGATGGTACTTGCATAAGAAATGATTCAAACCCTAATCTTGCTAATCAATGGGATACCTGTAACTCTGTTGTGGTTACTTGGATTCTCAACTCCCTCAGCCCTAAACTATTTGCTGGTGCTATTTATGCTAAAACTGCTTATGAAATGTGGAATGATCTTAAAGATACTTATGATAAAGTTGATGGTTCAATTTATTTTTAATTTGCATAAAATATAAACTCTCTTAGTCAAAGTGGGTCCTCTTTGTCGATTACTATAACAATCTTAATTCTATGGAAACAATTTGATTGTATGATTAGCTTGCCTCCCGCACTTGTGAGGTCGCAAAACATTTTGAAAACACAATCGCCTAATCAAGTTAATGCAATTTCTTATGGGTCTTGATGATTCCTATGTTCCCATCGAAGCAATATTTTAACCAGAGATCCTTTACCTAATGTCAAAACTACTTTCTCCGTTGTCTCGGAGAAGAATCTCACGAAATGTTTCATCCGGGAATAGCTCGGCTAAACCCAATGCTACGCTTTTGCTTGCAAAAACTTCGATGGTGGAAAATTTTTGATAACAAAAGAGGTTTTAACAACAAAGTTTCGGTCTTAATATCGTAACACTCTAATAGCAGAGGACCAAACATGAACCTCAATTGTACCAATTGTAAAAACCCGTCATACTATTGATAGATGTTATGATCTTGTTGGCTATCCCGCCGGATATGTTAAAAGAAATTTTAATGGTAAACCTTTCAAAGAAAATAATGTTTCTGCGAAACCAATCGTGTCACCGATAATAGTGCTAGTAACTCTCCTGCCTCCTTGTCTAATGAATGACTCTCAAGACTTATGAGTCTTCTCAATGACAACAATGTGTCATCCGCTAATGCCAACTTAGCGGTAAAAATTTTCGTGAACCTTCTTTAATGGCGGTGTCAAGTTTAATATAAACTTCAACAAGTTTTTAACAACAACACTAAATCCTTATCCGAAACATCGGTCTTGGTTGGATTGTTGATTCGGTGCAAATAAGCACATGACCGTGATGAAATTTTTTAATCAATGTTGTTAACATTTCAAATCTTGGTCTAACTGTTGGACATCCCAATGGTACTCAGGCCTTAATTACTAAAATTGGTGATTTAAAGGTCAATAATGACCTAACTCTTTTTGATGTTCTTGTTGTTCCTGAGTACAATGTCAGTTTGCTATCCGTTCATAAGATTGCTAGAGATAATAAGATGTTTGTTGGGTTTAATGAATCTAATTGCTATATACAGGATTTACATCAAAAAAGGATTGTGGGGATTGGTAAACAATACAATGTGGGTTATATACGTTTGATATAGATTCTACATGTAACGCCCCAACCCCACAAGGGTAAAGGAATCACAAGTAATGGTGTCATATCAAAGCAAACATATAAACCAAAAGAAATCTCAACATAAATATGGAAATAATCCAAGTCAAAAGACTTCAATACATAGGTCCCAATGGAAAATAACTCCAAATGAAATGTCTAAAGCATAAAGTCTAAATGGCATCATAAGATCAAAGCTAAAATCTCTAAGGTAGGTCCACCAAGACTCATCCCAAAGCAATACCCAGCTCCAATGCTTAGATACCGCCATGGAAGAAAAGAAAGTGCGGTGAGCTTCAAAAGCCCAAAGGAATGATATACAAGCAAAACGAATACGAAACGAAAACGAATACGAAATAAAGTAAAGAAAGATAGTGAAATCATAGTCTTTTCAAAAGATAATTCGAATATCGTAATAAGTTTATAGCTAACTACCTCGAGCCCGCACACATATGCCATATCGAAACATATCATAATCACATAAGGCAACATTTGTAGGGAGACCTACCGAGTTATGAAGGACGTGCATGCACGCAAAGATCAATCATCGATAACATATAGCATATAATGATAATATATGGCATATAACGGATCTAGGATGCACCCATACGCCCCTACGTATGATATTAATAATATAATTCAAATTGAGCTCATAATGACAACAGATAAGGGACGTGGCGAGAACATCACTATACGCCCTAGAGTCATGTCAAGTGCATTTGTCGACACGGACATGGAACCCCATGACTAGTTAATAATTGGCTCGGTGTCAAACTATCGAGGTCAAATAAGAATGTCATAACCGATATAGATCATATTTTATCAAATGTTTAATCATGTTTTCAAAATCAAAGTCTTCATATCATATAGTTTAAAATCAAATATTTTATGATTCAGAAATCAAAGTTCAGATAAACAACAGCTCAAATGGACACATTAGGGTTCATAGCAAAGGCTTAGGAAATCCTAATATGAAAACGAAAAGAAAACGTATACGAAACCTTTACTGAAAAGGTCAGAATATCCGTACCTTATTCGAAAGCAAAAGATCAAAAGTCGAAACAGGGAAGCAAAGAATTACTCCTTCTTCACAGAACCTATATACATTAATGTCGTATATATTATTAATGATTCCATAATCGTCACAATGATCTTTTAATATTTTAGGGTTTCCATATTAAATGAGACTTAAATGTTTTAATATTAATATCGTAAATTAAGGTTTATATGTCTTTTATTAAAGTTTAAGGTTTTCATTCTTTAATGTCTCATTAATGTATATGTACTTACATGTTACGTCTTTTAATGACTAGTTACTTAACCTAACACGTCACATAATACTCTTTCCTTTTTATGTTTCACCATACACGTCTATGATTTTATGTGACATATAATTTACTTATTACTCGTATTAATTACGCATTTACTCTATTAGGGTTTAGCATAACTTATTAAATTAACATATCAAAACTAGGGTTTACGTTAACATAACCTTTACTTAATTAATGCATCTTCAAAACTCATATGTAACTCGATTCAAATTAGGGTTTCGGTTATTAGGGTTTAACACTAGTCTTAGCTCATCTTCTTACTTTACTTATTCAAGTTATTAAGTTATACACCTTATTCGAAAACTAAACATGGTTCGGTCCTAATTAATATGTTTCGGCCCTTATTAAATCAACACAAACATGACTCGATTCAATATTACATCTTATATATCCAACTCTTAATTAGTTACTAGGTTAAATTAGTTAGGGTTTCTTTTTGTTTTGCTTTATACCTCTCGGCCACAAAAAGAAACAAGGAAAACGCGACGAAACAAAATATAACTTGACATATACATGCAAGGTACGTTAAAGGAAGACAAATAAACGATATACCTTCACTTGATTGAGCAAAATCGACACCAAGGGTGTTTTGTGAGTCTCGGCCGAATAGGGAGAAAAAGAAAAAGGAAGAGCAAAATAACTAGGGTTTCAAACTCATGATTATGTATGGTATATATAGTTGTAGTATTTGAGTTAAACTAGGAAAGTAATTGGGTTTGGGTTTGGGTTTGGGTCCAACCGGTCACACATCACCACGCCACCATTGGGCTTCGGCCCTTGGCTCACGAACACAACAATCACGGCCCAAAACATTCACGAAACATTAACTCTTCGTCGTACCAAAATCAATTACGTAATATATTTTAGTTAGGTTTTTAAATATTCGCAAGTTAATCTTTTAATTTCTTTAGGTGTTATAAATATATTTTACGTATTTTATAATTTTTAGTTCCAAGGGTATTTTAGTCTTTATTCGGATTTTAATTTTTTAGGTTTTACACTACATGTAAGATTACTTCTAATAACTGTATATCTGTTTGTCATGTTTCTAGAAATCTCTGGCATCAAAGACTTGGTCATCCTTCTGGCCAAGTCCTACACATACTTAAACCCACTCTTAAATTTGATAGTTCATCTGAAACTGATCATTTCTATGATACTTGTAATAAAGCTAAACAAACCGAGAGAACCATTCCTCTAAGTGAACATAAATCCACTAAAATTGGTCAACTTGTTCACCTTGATGTATGGGGACCATATAAAATCACTAGCGAGATGGTTACAAATATTTTTAACCATAGTTGATGACTATTCCGTAGGCGATGTGGGTTTATATGCTTAAGGGGAAGGATGACGTTTATGTTTCCATTGTTAACTTTACTCATATGCTATCAAATCAATTTGAACACAATGTCAAGGTTTTTAGAAGTGATAATGGGACAGAATTTGTCGATAATAAACTTCAACAATTTTTTCATGAAAAAGGAATTTTACATCAAACCTCTTGTGTTTATACACTGTTAATACAAATATCGTCATTAAACGTTATTTATATTTTTGATCTTTGCCTAAGTTTTGTTAACGACAAAAGTAAATTTAATTTATAAAAGCTTAAAGCTTGTCAAGTTTATTAAATATTAAAACAAGCTTTCTCAAACAATATATTCATCATTCAAGCATTTACATTTATGATTAGTAACATCTTGATATGACTCTAATCATTATATATGATAGTAGTTTGTAGAATGTGTTAGGTTCTTAAAACCAAACACTACTTAAGCATTTGCATATTTCTATTAATAGTAATACAACATTTGACATCATGTATTACATCATGGGAATCATTTGTAGATTCCATTAGATATTTTGTGAAGATTTATACTCTCCATATCTTGCACAATCTCTCTTAGATTGAGTTGACTTTAAGCAAGATTTGATATCTTTGCTGTCAGTCTGGCGGTACCATTTTGGTACACGGACGGAACCCTTTTAAGGGGTCCGTCGTCCGTGGACGCTCCTGTCCATTTTGGCTATAAATAGCAATGCCAAGCCAAGTAGTTTCTCATCCCTTTCTAACATACTCTCATACATATCTTCTCTAACCTTTCTAACTCGGTTGCATATCATATTAGTGATCTCTTTTGTAGCAAAGAAGATCAAGTCATATTCAAGCTTCAACGAGAGTTGGAAGTCTTGTTTGTTTAGTGTTGTATGATCTAGTGTTGATTCATACTTCATTGTTGTATCAAACCATCATAATCTTGTGAGTGTGAGTGGTTAGTATTTTAGTCCTCAAAATACATTTGTGTGTGGGAGTTGTTGTACCCTTGGAAAGAACTCGACATCTAGCTTAGTGTCGGAAATAGTGTGTTTAAGTGTAAAGGTTTTCTCCGCGGTGAAAGGAGCTTGTTGACTAGTGAAGTTAAACTCTCGAGTGTGAGACTCGGGAGTGGAGTAGGGCAAGGAAAAGAGTCCTTGTAGGCGAACCACTATAAACAACTTGTTGTGGTTTGATCATTTCTTTCCTTATTTACTTATTATATATTGCTTGCATATTTCATTAACATACTAAAGATCAATATCAATTGATCTTTCATTAAGTTTCAAAACAAAGTTTTTAATCGGTAAACTATTCAACCCCCTTCTAGTTTTCTACAATTGGTACCGAGCCTCGTTGCTCAAGAATTTCTAAAATAACTTGTATTTTATAAACTTGAAACGATCCATGGATTCGAAAACTTTAAAGAAGGGCAATCTATGCAAAGACCACCACTTTTTGAAACCAATGGATTTATCTATTGGAAAAACCGCTTTGAAACATATGTAAAATCAAAAGATATAGATCTTTGGTTTATTATTGTTAAAGGAGATTTTAGTTCTACAACAAAGGATATTTCGTTGATGAACAAAAGAAATTAGTTGCTAAAAATAATGAAGCTAAAATGATGCTTTATAATGCTTTACCTAGAAAAGAATATGAAAGAATTTTTATGTGTGAAACCGCCAAAGATATTTGGGAATCTTTAATTGTTACACATCAAGGTAATTCACAAGTCAAGGATAACAAAATTGATCTTCTTGTTCAACAATATGAGCAATTTGTTATCCTCAAGATGAAACCATTGATTGTGGCTTTGCCCGCTTTAACACTATCATTACATCACTTAAAGCACTTGATGAATCTTTTCGTAGTAAGAACTTTGTCGAAATTTCTTGGAGCACTCCATCCCAAATGGAGAGCTAAAGTGACCGCTATTGAAGAATCAAAAGATCTCTCAATAATGTCACTAGACGAGCTAATTGGCAACCTCAAAGTTCACGAAATGGTAATGGAGAAAGATTCGGAGATCATCAAAGGAAGAAAGGAGAAGATCAAATCCGTTGCTCTTAAAGCAAAGGCGGAATCAAGCGATGATGGTGAATCTTGTTCCGATAGTGAAGATGAGGAGTATGCCATGGCGTTAGAGATTTCAAGAAGTTCTTTAGAAGAAGAGGAAAGTTTGTAAGACAACCTCGAGAAGAAAAGAAGCCATTCCAAAAGATCGGGATGATAAGAAGATTAAAGGTGAAAGAATGTGTTTTAGATGTGGTGATGCAAGTCATCTCATTGGAGAATGTCCCAAGCCACCTAAAAGCAAAACTCAACGAGCTTTTGTAAGTGGTGCTTGGAGCGATAGTGAAGACGATGAAGAATCAAGCAAGGAAGAGATCGCTCTAATGGCACATGAGTCAAATGAGGTACTTTCCGACTCTTCTTATTCTTCTATAGATGATGACACCTTGCAAAACAATATAATCAATTATGTGAGCTAAGTCTAAAAATCATAACTAAAAATAAATTTCTAAAACCAAAAGGAGTTTTTGGAAAATGAGGTATATGAGTTAAAAGAAAAGCAAAACGTCTTGAAAAGGAAAAGCAAATGACGATGATTATAAATCATGTCAAGTGCTTAATCTTGAAATAGAAAACTAAAACTCACACAAGAAGTTTTAATAGAAAATAATTCTAAATTTAAAAGGTTTAACAAAAACATCGCTCTTGCCGATGAAATAGTTAAAATCCATAAAACACCGTGAGAGGGAATGGGCTAGGTTTTAATGAAGTATTAATCTCTAAGAGTCAAAACAAAACGGCCGAAAAAGACGAACATTCATCAAAATTGTCAAGCGATAAGACCGGACCAGACGGAACCAAAATAAGGGTTCCGTCCACAGCAAAAGGGTACCGTGGGACATCGCAGTAATGTAATGTTCGCAATACGGACCGTCATCGAATTTGTTAAAATAACAAAGAAAACCAATGATAATGTTAAACTAAAACCACCATTATATCGAGAGTAGGACTTGTTAAAAATGAATTTAGATCAAAACTACTCAACAACGACATAAAACTTCTTTACCAAACGCCCTTTCCTAAGAGCAACCACAACGTTCAACATAACTACCAACACAACGGTTGGAATCAAAACATTCCTAGACCATATCAAACTCCCGATTACATGCCATGGAACCCTTATCCATCATTTCCATACATGAATCAAATAAATGGTATGTTTAACCCAAACGGACCCATGAGATATTGGGGACCAAATGTTTGAGTTATTTGCTTCTTAGGTATGTTTGAAAGTTGGATTGGAACCCGATGAATGGATTAAAGATAGTGGATGCTCACGACACATGACGGCAACAAAGTCTCTTCTCATCATACCAAGAGTATGACGGAGGTAATGTCACTTTCGGTAGCAATCTCAAAAGCAAAATCATTGGCAAAGGTACGATTGCTCATAACTCTCTAACTATTGAAAATGTTGCTCATGTGGATAGGTTAGGATTTAATCTACTTAGTATTAGCCAACTATGCGATAAAAAGTATAAAGTACTATTTGATGAAAATGGTAGTAAGATACTAAAAGATGGTATCACCATAGCTAAAGGAGTTAGGAAAAATAACATATACGTCATGAAAATAGATAAAACATATAATGACAAACTTTGCCTAACAACATTAGACGATAGCTCATCTCTTTGGCATAGACGTTTAGGTCACGCTAATATGAGACTTATACAAAACCTATCTTCAAAAGAATTAGTTAGGAATTTGCCAAAGCTAAAATATGACCAACACTTTTGCGACGCTTGCAAAATTGGTAAACAAACACATAGTAGTCACAAATCTAAAAATATGGTGTCTACATCTAAGTGTCTAGAATTATTACATATGGACTTGTTTGGACCATCCGCTATAAGAAGCTATGGAGGCAACTTATACACTTTGGTCATAGTAGATGATTACTCAAGGTTTACTTGGACGTTATTTTGAAAACCAAAATGAAGCTTTTGAAAAATTTGAAATACTTAGCAAGAAAATTCAAAATCTTCTAGGTGTCAAATTGTGTCGATCCGAACGGATCATGGTCGTGAATTTGACAACGAAACTCAATTTGGAAACTTTTGTGATACAAATGGTATAACTCATAACTTTTCCGCTCCACGAACACCTCAATCAAATGGAGTAGTAGAACGTAAAATAGAACAATTCAAGAAATGTGTAGAACAATGCTTAATGAACAAAACATTCCTCAAAAGTTTGGGTGTAACGCCGTTGACACTTCTACATATATTTTAAATAGAGTCCTAATACGTCCTTTCCTAAACAAAACACCATATGAACTTTATAAAGGTAAAAGCCAACATTAGGATATTTTAAAGTCTTTGGTTGTAAATGTTTTATTCTTAATACTAAGGATTATCTCACCAAGTTTGACCCAAAGTCTTATGAAGGTGTATTTCTTGGTTACTCTCAAACTAGTAAAGCTTACATTGTCCTAAATAAAGAAACAATGATAGTCGAGGAATCGTTGAACATAACATTTGACGAAAGTCCACCTCCCTCTAAGACATCACCTTTGGTAGATGATGACTTAGTTGAAAGTCAAATAATTGAAAGTCAAATAAATAATAACAAGGAAGATGAACCATTAAATAAGGAAATTGTCAACATAAAAGAATCTAAAAGTCATCCATTAGAAAAGGTCATAGGAAAACTTAATCAAAGAACCTTAAGATCACAAGCTCAAAATCAAAGTAATAATTTTGTTTTGTATCCACCATTGAACCAAAACCATAAATGAAGCAATAAAAGATGAATCATGGGTAATTTCCATGCAAGAAGAATTAAACCAATTGTGAGAAATGATGTTTGGAAACTAGTTCCAAAACCCAAAGATCAAACTATAATTGGAACAAAATGGGTCTTTCAAACAAAATGGACGAAAATGGTGTAGTATCTAGAAACAAAGCTAGGCTTTTGCACAAGGTTATAATCAACAAGAAGGAATTGACTATGATGAAACTTATGCACCGGTAGCTAGACTTGAATCTATTAGAATATTACTTGCTTATGCATGTGCTTATGATTTTAAATTATTTCAAATGGATGTTAAAAGTGCTTTCCTTAATGGGTTTATTAACGAAGAAGTGTATGTTGCTCAACCTCCCGGTTTTACCGACTTTGAGAAACCACATCATGTCTTCAAACTCAAGAAAGCATTATACGGCCTCAAACAAGCACCTAAAGCTTGGTACGACCGTCTTAAGACTTTTCTTATTGATAACAAATATACTATGGGATTAGTAGATAATACTCTTTTTACTAAGAAAAAGGAATCACAAATTATTATTGTTCAAATATATGTTGATGACATTATATTCGGATCAACTTGTCAAGAACTATGTAATGATTTCTCTAAAATCATGCATGACGAGTTTGAAATGAGTATGATGGGTGAGTTAAACTTCTTTCTAGGACTTCAAATCAAACAACTAGATGATGGTATTTTCTTTAACCAATCTAAATATATAAAAGACATGCTTAAGAAATTTGGTCTTGAAGATTCCAAACCAACTAAAACACCCATGTCCTCGGACACTAAACTCACCAAGGACGAAGAAGGTGAATCCGTAGATAACACTAAATATAGAGGAATGATTGGTAGCCTACTCTATCTTACGGCTAGTAGACCCGACATTATGTTTAGTGTTTGTCTATGTTCTCGCTTTCAAGAAAATCCAAAGGCATCACACTTAGAAGCATTAAAAGGATTTTAGATATATTAAGGAACAACGTGTTTAGGATTATGGTATCCCAAAGGAACGGGTATAGAAACCATAGTGTATGCCGACTCGGATCATGCCGGTGATTATGTCGATAGAAAAGTACAAGTGGTATTTGCACTTTTGTTGGACATTGTCTCACCTCATGGTTTGCAAAGAAGCAAACGGCTTTAGCCATCTCTACTACTAAAGCGAATACGTCTCACCGGAAAAGCATGTCAACAAGCTCTTTGGATGAAGCAAGCTCGTGAGACTACGGAATTCATCTCAACGACATCGTGATACTTTGCGACAACAAAGGAGCCATCGATCTCAAAAAGAATCCCGCTCAACATGCTCGTACAAAGCACATTGAAATCCGTCATCACTTTCTTCGCGACAATGTTCAAAAGGAAACATTTCAATCGAGAAAGTATCCTCCAAGACAACATTGCCGACATCCTTACTAAACCTCTTAAACGAGAACCTTTTAATCTTCTTAGACTTGGTTTGGGGTTAATGGAACCAAACATGTAGGATAAACATAGCCTAAAACATTAGAATTGTCAAACCAAAACAAATTTGTCTTGTATCCGCCATCAGTAGCCACGGTACCAAACAAGAACACGGACGGAACCAAAATTTGGTGCCGTCTCGTCCGTGGTGTCTCTGTACAAAAACAAATTTTATACATAACATCTTCTTCCTCACAACCCACTTTACCAAAACGTGCAAAACTTAAACCAAGCTCATTATTGTCATCTTCCCACTCACTAATCATCAAGATAACATCATTGTAAGTATCCTAACTACATTTCATCTCTTAATTCTGAGTCTAGGATTCTTATTTATGCACAAAACTATCACAAATCATTACATGGGGTTTTATGTATGCTTTTATACCAAATATGAATTCAATTGGCAAATTGCATAACTAGTCATTCAAATTAGGTACTACATTATCATATTGCATAAACAAATCATGTTTCCCACTAATTGATAGATAATAAATATAAGGCCTTATTCAAACAACCAAACACCCCATGTCAAAAGTTTTGAAAAGCTTCTCACTTGTAGGAAAACATTTTCATTGCTAATACAAATAGAAACGTTAGAATTTTCATCACTTGCATGCTCTTGAATACTAAAGGTATTGCATAACTAATATGCACTCCGGGTATATTCAAATGTAGCCACATTGAATTAGGAGCATTTGGGTTATCTCATGGTATTTGCCAAACACTCCACTAAAACCATTTTGTGCATAAAATGAGTCGAGATAACCGCAACTCCAAATTGTTTTCATATAGGCACACACTAGAATCAAAAATGTTAAAATATATTTTCATTTTTAACATGTTAACTCTTGTCCTTAGGAATAACCATGGTAGCCGCAAGATTCTATGATCACAAAGACACTCTTAACTACATTCCCAAACACCACAAAACCAAAGGACTCACCAAGGAACAAGTAGAAATATTTAGGGGTCTAGAATCTTGATATTTCCACGAGGGTAGAACCATTCACCCATCCTTCCTTGAGCATACCAATCTTCGTGAAGAACTAGCCGCCATTCAATTCGATTGTCTTCTTGACATTGATGAACCAATTTGTCCTAGGTTCGTGTTAGAATTCTATGCTAGTGTGACCGGTTTTAGTGATGAAGATGATGAATTTTGTCTTAGCTTTAGAATCAACCAAAATGACTACACCATCACCCTAAGTGAATTTGCTAAAGTTCTAGGAATTCCCAACCGAGGAACTTGTGTCTACACGGATAAGTGGTCACTCACCGCCCTTGATGCAATCAATGACCGTTCTCTTCCCTACATAACCCGCTTAGCCGATAAAGATGTCATCCGTGAACACCTTTTAACCCAAAACGGATACAACCCGAGTAACCCGAAAGGAAAAGAGGTGAACCGAGATCCATATGGAATGGAGCTCAATGAACTTAAGCACGAATTTAAGAAATGGGAGGAGTTACTTAGAGCAAACGTCATTAGCACCATAGGGAATAGGGATCACATAAACGCTTGTCTTTGCCACATGCTTTACAACTTGTCCACCCGACAACCATTCAACTTAGCCTACTACATAGCTAGAAGAATGATTGATATTCCCACTCAAGGATCCGTTGCTCTTCCATACGGGATGCTTCTCACCCGTCTCTATAGAAACTTCGCTCCAATTCCACCAACTCCAAAAGGGATGCATCTACACTACGAGCTCATCCCTCACATCTTTGTACCTTTGAGTGATGCAAGAGTTGCTAAGACAAAAGGCAAGAGAGCTCCCCCTAAATGCATGTTGTTTATTACATTGTTGGTGTTATTACATAGTGTTTGGAAATGCTTGTGAATGATCATTATTACTAACATTTTTTTTGTAGCTTTATTTTCACAATCCATGTATCTTCCCATTAAAGCACTCAATTTAGGGGAGCTTTGAACAAGGGGAGATAATAAGCTCGGCTCATTACATTCCAAGATAACCTCTTCTTTTGTTGAGACAAAAAGGGAGAAAATATAGAACTTTGAATTACTTATATTTGACTTTTCCGAAAAGTCAAACTGCATACATTTAACTTTCTAAAAGTCAAACAGAACCCTCATTGATAATACTTGACTTTTCTTAAAAGGTCAAAGCGCATACTTTGACTTTCTCAAAAAGTCAACATCATGCATCAACTAGTGAATTCTTTGACTTTCATAAAAGTCAAATTTCATACACTTACATTATCATTTCCTTTTCAAGTTCTAAAACTAATATTTTTATAACTCTTGTACAAACTTTGTTTCTTTTATAAAAATAAATTTATATTTTGTCCTCAACAAAAGGGGAGATTGTTAATACAAATATCGTCATTAAACGTTATTTATATTTTGATCTTTGCCTAAGTTTTGTTAACGACAAAAGTAAATTTAATTTATAAAAGCTTAAAGCTTGTCAAGTTTATTAAATATTAAAACAAGCTTTCTCAAACAATATATTCATCATTCAAGCATTTACATTTATGATTAGTAACATCTTGATATGACTCTAATCATTATGTATGATAGTAGTTTGTAGAATGTGTTAGGTTCTTAAAACCAAACACTACTTAAGCATTTGCATATTTCTATTAATAGTAATACAACATTTGACATCATGTATTACATCATGGGAATCATTTGTAGATTCCATTAGATATTTTGTGAAGATTTATACTCTCCATATCTTGCACAATCTCTCTTAGATTGAGTTGACTTTAAGCAAGATTTGATATCTTTGTCGTCCGATCGGCGGTACCATTTGGTACACGGACGGAACCCTTTAAGGGTCCGCGTCCGTGGACGCCTCCCCGTCCATTTTGGCTATAAATAGCAATGCCAAGCCAAGTAGTTTCTCATCCCTTTCTAACATACTCTCATACATATCTTCTCTCTAACCTTTCTAACTCAGTTGCATATCATATTAGTGATCTCTTTGTAGCAAAGAAGATCAAGTCATATTCAAGCTTCAACGAGAAGTTGGAAGTCTTGTTTGTTTAGTGTTGTATGATCTAGTGTTGATTCATACTTCATTGTTGTATCAAACCATCATAATCTTGTGAGTGTGAGTGGTTAGTATTTTAGTCCTCAAAATACATTTGTGTGTGGGAGTTGTTGTACCCTTGGAAAGAACTCGACATCTAGCTTAGTGTCGAAATAGTGTAAGCGAAGTGTAAAGGTTTTCTCCGCGGTGAAAGGAGCTTGTTGACTAGTGAAGTTAAACTCTCGAGTGTGAGACTCGGGAGTGGAGTAGGCAAGGAAAAGAGTCCTTGTAGGCGAACCACTATAAACAACTTGTTGTGGTTTGATCATTTCTTTCCTTATTTACTTATTATATATTGCTTGCATATTTCATTAACATACTAAAGATCAATATCAATTGATCTTTCATTAAGTTTCAAAACAAAGTTTTTAATCGGTAAACTATTCAACCCCTTCTAGTTTTCTACATACACCACAACAAAATGGTATTAGAAAGGAAACATAGGCATCTCTTTAATGTTGCTAGATCCCTTATGTTTCGTGGGAATTACCTTTATATCTTTGGCCCGAATGTGTTCTAATCACGATATGTCATAAACAAAGTTACCTCTTGCTTACTCATGCAAGTCCCTTTTTTCCTTGTGTATGGGCATGACCCTTCACTCTCTCCTTAAAGTCTTTGGTCGCTTATGCTATGCCACCATTCTCAACATCTCGATAAGTTTGGTAGTAGGTCCGAAAAAGTGTTCTTATTGGTTACTCAAATGAGAAAAAGGCTATAAACTCTTGAGCCTAGAAACAAAAATATCTTTTATTCCGAGATGTCAAATTTTATGAAACTGTTTTCCCTTCAAAATGAAAAATTCTTCATTCAAAACCTTTTGTTGAAACTTATGTGCCTAAAGATTTAAATCACAAAATTTCTTTGACTCACAAACAAGTCCCAATGATGAAGGAGAGTGACATCCTATGATGATGGCACGGTGGTAAGTCATCCTACTAGGATTGATGAACAGTGCAACATCTATAGATGATAATACACACCACGAGGGCATCACATCTCAAGAATCACATCCTGCCGATGTATCTTCCGATTCTGCGATACATCACCGATTCTCATGAACAAGAAAGAGGCATACCACCACTCGCTAGAAGGTCAACCAGAGTTTCTAAGTTGCCCAGTAATCTTAATGACTTTATTATTGAAGGAAAAGTCAAATATGGTGTTGAAAAGGTTGTTAATTACTCTAATCTTAACAAAGATAATTACTGCTTTGCTTCTAGTCTAAATAAAAGTATTGAACCTACCTATTATGAAGAAGCTATCCTTGATAGTAATTGGGTTGATGCTATGAACTCTGAAATTGAGGCCTTAAATGAAAATCATGCTTGGGATATAACTGATCTACCTCCTAATAGAACTCCTATTGGCTACAAATGGATCTTTAAAATCAAATATAAAGCCAATGGTGAAGTTGATAGATACAAGGCTAGATTAGTTGTTAAAGGCTATAACCAAAGGGAAGGGATAGAATATGATGAAACTTTTTCTCCTGTAGTGAAAATGTCTACTGTTAGATGTCTTATTGCCTTAGCTGTAAAAAATAAATGGCCTCTTTTTCAACTTGATGTTAACAATGCTTTCTTATATGGAGATCTTGATGAGGATATCTATATGACCATCCCCAAGGGGTTTTGTAATGAGAACAATAAGAATAAAGTTTGTAAACTTGTCAAATCTCTATATGGCCTAAAACAAGCTCCCAGGAAATGGAATGAAAAGCTTGTCAGTGTTTTAAAGGAAAATAACTTTGTCCAATCTGTTAATGATCACTCTTTGTTCACCAAAACAGAGAATAACAAGTTTATTACTCTGCTTGTTTATGTGGATGACATTGTTCTTACTGGAAACTGTATTGATGAGATAAATCTTTTTAAAGAATTTCTAAAATCCAAATTTCATATCAAAGACTTGGGAAATCTAAAATATTTTCTTGGCATTGAGGTTTTAAAACTGGAATGACATTTATCTCTCCCAAAGAAAATCTTTGTCTTGAACTTCTCAAAGAATTTGGTCTTCTTGGGTGCAAACTCGTGTCTACTCCTATGGAACCCACTTACGTCCTTCCATACATTCCCACCGATGACCCCCGCTTGACAACATCACGGCTATCGGGTTACTTGGGAAACTTATCTATCTCACCCATACAAGACCGACATCTCATACTCGGTTCATTGTCTCGCACAATACATGCATTCTCCTTTGAAATCTCATCCGGAATGTGCCTCAATGTTACGAGATATCTAAAAGGAGCTCCGTGAAAGGTCTAAGGTACAATTTCAAACAACTCGAAAATCATCTTGAAGGATATAGTTATCTTGATTGGGCCAAATGCAAGAAAACCGGAAAATCATCACGAGTTATTGTGTCTTCTTTAATGATTGTTTGATCTCATGGAAAAGTAAAAACAAAACACTCTTTCAAAATCCTCCACGTAAGCGAGTATAGATCTATGTCTCTGCGCTTGTGAAATTATCTGGATTCAAAAATATTAAAAGATCTAAAAGTTGATATTAATCTCCTCGTTAATCTTTTCGTGACAACAAATCGCCTTTACAACTTGTCTCAACCCTGTTTTCCATGAAAGATCAAAACACTTTGAAATTGATGTTCACTTCATCAGGGAGAAAATTGCAAGAGGTGTTATAAGTGCTAAAAAGATTGCCTCTTCAAACCAAACTGCAGACATTCTCACTAAAAATCTCCCTGTTTATCAGCATAAATTTTTGTGTGAAAAATTGATATTGTTTGATATGTTTGCTCATCAGATTAAGGGGGAATGTTAAAATTTGGGGTAATAATCTGTGGCAAACATGTCACTTTATCAATTGCTAATGGCTTTCAAGTTATGATCATTGCAGGCTTATTACAGGGGTTAAACATGGACAAAGCATTAGTGGTTTAAAGTTACAAGATTATCATTTCTGCTGAATCCTTCTCTGTTTCTGCTGATGAGCATTTTATAGCCGTTAGAGGGGTCTTAGTGTAACTTAATCCCCTATTTAATAAGTCCCTAATTCTAGGGTTACACACACTTAAGTGTGCAGTCTTTTGTATCACTTTCTTCTATTCTCTCTGATCATTTCACTGATCTTGTCTTGTCTTTACATTCACATGATTATTGTCTCATTGACATTAATCTAATCCTGTAACATTTGGATACTATTTTAAACTCAATCTAAGCTGACTATTGCAGCTTAGATCCGAATAAAGGTTATATTGTTTATCTTGGGTTGCCTATACTTTCGTACAGGTAGCCTGCTGGAATTTTAATATAGGTAATTAGCTGGTTAAGTAATGGAAGCCGCCACAATTTTGGCATATATTATAATGGAATTATGAAAAACTATATTTCGGATCTGACTGGTTCAAAAGAGGCTAATGTCAACTCTATACATATATAGCAGATACTAAACAACCTGTTGTTGTTGGTCAAGAACAAATGGACATTCTCAACAACTTGCAAGATGATCGAACTAAGCAAGTAAAAGCATTTGATGACACAAAGTCTGGAGTCAAAGGACTAATCTGTTGGAATTACATATCATGACAATCAAATATAAAACACATATACATCAAAGAAAACATGCAGAAGCGTATAGGAACGATAATGAATAATTAATTAACAAAACATAAACGTATGCGTACCTTTTTCGATTCAAGAATCAATTCCGAAAAACTAGCAAGTGATGAAACCTAATTAGGGTTTATTGGATTATAAGAATTACCCCTTACCGATTTTATAATTCAATCCAAGAATACTAACAATAATGTGTTAGTACCACTTTCTTGTACACACGTACTAAATCAAATTAAAGTAATGCTAGTTTTAATTAAACCAAACAATTTGGTTTTGGAAAAGATGTGGACCGACACCCAAAGGGGTTGTACGATCGGTTATAGCAAAAAACACACACAAACACTTTTGGATTTTAGCTTATGAGTACAAGAGATGCAAAACCAAGACCCCTAGCCTTGTATACATACTCAACATAACTTGGTGAACAAGTTGAGTTTGGGTTGGGTTGGGAATACCCCTTGGCCGATCGGTGGTGTGATCCCCAAGGTATTCCGAAACCTTCCCAATCTTAAATTTGCAATCTAGTCCTTTCCAATTACATTTAACGACCGTTAGTCCATTACACTTAATTAACTTAACGCCCGTTATATTATTTCGTGTAATTAATAAATAAATATAAAATTTACATTTAATTATTAACTTTAATTCTCATACGTAAAGTGTGCAATCCCGTGGTCTCGATTTGGATCTTAACTCACGACTACTAATTTATATCCATAAAACCAACAGCTCCCACTTGGATATATCTTAATAGAGTGATCACATCGGTTAGCGTCTAGCAACACTTCGATGCCTCTAGTACAACTCGAGCAAGGCTCCTGGAAAACCTTTTAATGATTTCTCATTATTATTATCCTTTTGTTTCTAATACCACGTTAAATAAAGATATGGATTAAGTCATTCTTTATTCAACCATTCTATTTCTCGTTTTAAGTGACTGACCAAGATTACCAAATCTTCTAAACATATTTAGGGGAGATTTTGGGTGCGGCAGCAAAAACATCTTATCAACCATACGAGGGGCCCAACAGTATTAAACTCCAAATAAATTTGAAGGAACAAATTCTATCTTGACTACGAGACTAACCCACAAACTTTGTAACATTTCTGGAAACAACCCTTATTACTACCAGTTACGTATAGCGTTAAGTTGCCCCACAGAAATGCACTACATTTATGACACTTATCTGGTATCTCAAGTCTGAGGATAACTATTCACAATTACTTATAACAATATCCAAAAAGTAAATTATGTAGTTGAGATAAGTCATATATTCAATTCATTGAATATCATCTGAAATTTGTATGCATTCTCATCAATATACTTTTAAGTATATTCTACCACATCTCTCAGATTTGTCTTAGTTTAATGATACTCCCATATCATTAATCGACAACGGACAATTTAGAGTAACTTAGTTACTCATGGATTAAACATGCAAATATAGGACAACAATATTATAAATGAAAATAAACATAATCAAAATTTTATTTCATCAAAATAATAAATGTTTACAATATCCTTTATCTAAATACTAATCACAGTTTTACTTGAAACTATTAGTTGTCATCTGTGTGAACTTTCAATAGATTAATTTCACCTTGGCGGACTTGTTCCCGAACATAGTGATACTTAGTAGAAAATGTCGGTGCCCTTCATGACTCTAGGTTCATTGGCAAATATGATTGCGTGAGAATTGTCACAATACATATCAATAGGTGATTCAATTAAAGGCATAACACCAAGCCACGAAATGAATTTCCTAATCCAAATGACCTCCATTGCGACTTCGAAGTAGCTATGTATTCGCCTCGTCGCATACATCGCAATTGTACTCGCTTCTTGCTCTTTCATCAATTGCTCCTCCATTGATGACAAAGACATAACCCATCCGAGACTTCGTATCATCTTTATCACACCTGCCAGACGCATAACAAACTCAGAACACCAAACTCGTATCGGATTTCCACCATACACTAAAACATATCTTTCGTATTTCTAAGATACTTTAGAATATGTTTAACAAAGATCCGATGAAGTTCACACGGATTCATTGATATCGACCGGTCATGTTTTGAGCGAACGCCACATCCGGCCTTGCATCTCACAAGATACATAATAGATCCTCTTCAAGCATAAGAAACTTTACGCATGTGTGCCACCTCAAAGTGTTGAAGCACACATATCGCTACATAAGCCATGCTTTCTTTCCATCGGCAAATATCCTTTCTTGAAATTTTGCATATTGA
>CM040246.1:208317669-208517669 GCA_022545495.1 Chrysanthemum lavandulifolium
AACACTCAAAATGGTCATATTTATTCTCAAAATGTTTTAAAAATAACATCTTATATGCCATTTTGAGGGGAGAAAATTATGTGATAAGAAATATGTTGTACAAAATGCAAATGATCCATGTACCTCGAGACTTAACCTCTGATTGACGGTACTAAGCATTTGTAACTCGAAAAGACTTGTCTGGACGGTAATAATTTAAAAGCTAGTTCGCTAGTGATGTAAGCGTGTCTATGAAAGGACTTGTCGAGTAGAAAGTACCATTCGAGAAACTTTTGATAGACATGAACTCGTGGGTTTGACAACCTTCGAAGGTTTGTCTACACCTTCAAGGTAGTTATTAGAGTTAGTTGTCACCTAAAAGGCGACAATGCAACTCTTTAACTATTCAACGTAACCGTGTCTCGCGGAGATTGTCTATCTTTAGTGGATCAATTCATAAAGTGCGCTCTTTCCTCAGCTGTGCATTTAACCATTAAAACTATTAAGCACATGTGGAGGGAGTATTTATGCAAAACTTATCTCTCAATGTGGTTCAAACATGTTTTCATCTACAAACCCTTTGAGAGATAATTTTTACTACGATGGTTATAATGGCAAACATAGGATAGTCATGGGTTATAAGGTGACTAAGGTTAGGAATAACAGTCCTATGATCCGCTTGAGTCGAGGGATCTACCCAGGACACTACCATTAGTTAGTGTTAGAAGTCCTTAGGAATGATTATAAAAAGGAGAAATGAGAATCGGAGAAAGAAGGGTTGAAGAATCAAAAAGAAATGTAAAGTAAAGGGTGAAAAGAAATAGCCCTCCGATTATTCAACTTAGGGCACACGGGTTCAATTCATATACTCTTGGTTGTCACTTAGTGACACCGGTATTGAAGATTAAAAGTCGTCATGGACCCGATGACGCATGCACTAAACCTTCTAGCCACTCAAGTTTCTCTCAGCGAAACTTGTTTCATTCTCACGGGGAACCCTACATAACCTATTGGCTTTCTCTTGAGATCGTTGGTATTGAAGAAGGAGACCCTCTCCAGTCTCAGCTCGGAAAACCAAAGCACTATTGAGTCTAGAGCCACGAGATTCATCAAAAGATCTCTTAGGAACACTTGACATTTAATCACTTGTTGATCAACAATAAGATCTTGATGATTGGTGGTTCATATCGAGTCCTTCACGATCTTAGCAATCGTCGAGAACATTTATGAGAGGTTCACATCAGTGATCCTCGGTGATTGAATGGAAACTCCTGCCGGTCAACATCAAACACCACGGCGGTCACTTCGGTAACTCCCGTGGATTACGCGGTGTGTCTCAAGCGGTCTACGATCGTGAGTGATGCTTGGTGTACCTCGGCTGACTCATCTGAGCTGTAGATGTGCTTGGTACATCGCGTTATCTCACTTGTGGGACTCCGGAGTTCGAGCGGCCTTTGGGAATTAGAGTTGTGTTTTCACACTATCTTTGTTAACTCTCGAAGTTCAAACTTGTAAGTGCGGAATCAGCTTGTTTCTAACCGTTTGCAATGTTTTCTTCTTATGGAAGCTACGGGCGGGATGATCGTCTTGATTCTTCTCATGCTCACGCCAATATTATCACTAATGGAAGTTCTATTCTAAAGCAACACAACCGTCGAATGATTCTTCATCAAATCAAAGAATCTACAAAGTCAAAGACTTAAAGAACTTCATCGACATTAATTTCCACCGTCAAAGGCGTGTGAGCATGTTGAAGAATAACGTGGAGACATTGGAGCAGTGAAGCGGACACAAGAGGCGATGCGAGACAACAACATACTATCCTTTGTCACCACAAAGAACAAATGATCAAAGAACAAAGTTAAAGATGGCGTCGAAGCTTAACTGTTCAAAGATAACTATCTCTCTACTTTGGGAGATTGTTTGAATCAAGGCAATTCCTCTCACAAGAAGAAGAATGCGGAAGGCGTCACGCTACTATTACATCAACGCCTTCACCGTTTACATTCATATATACTTGAGGGAGATTGTTGGAATCACTCCTAAGCATATTTCAAGTATTTATATTTCATATGTAATAGGTAGCTTTGTTATGGCCTTTATGTTTGTCTAAGGTCCGACATGTAGAAGGCCCATAGTGAGGCCCAGCCAATAAGGAATAGGGAAGGAGGAGTGTTGCCCTAGCTCCTTGCCTATAAATACGATATAATAACCTTCATTTGAAGGTTGGTTGTTCAAGTTTTCTCTTTCACTACACTCTACGCATAACCGGTCTAGTATACTTGTGTGTGTTTGGTTTACTTGTTCAATCGCCTTATCTCTTCTCTTATAAGCATTAGTTTACTTCATCTCCGAAACCCAATGCGTGTGTTATCCAAGGAGACTTATCATGCGAGCAGGGGTTGCTCCGTGTATGTTGGGAGACTTTCAAGTTTAGTATAACACAATCAAGTATACAGCAATCAAGTATATAACGCAATCAAGTATAATGCAATCAAGTGTAATGCAATCAAGTATAAATGCTATCAAGTATTATGCAATCAAGTATAAAAGTATAGCGTAGCATAAAAGTGTAAATGTTTTGAGTATTTGTATTTGTAAAGCAAGTAGTAGAGCATGTATCTCCCAAAGTTTGTAAACAATTAATAGAAAGTGGGGCTATGAAAACTCACACGATGCAATGTTTATGATGACAAAAGTAGATACCTTTGAAATGAGGTGCAATCTCTATCCATAACCTAATGAATGATATGCTCTAATATAAGTCATGAAACAATGTCGTGCATGCAAACTCATATGATATCCATACCACTTGAGCATTTGAAAATAATGTTTGTCGTCGAAATATATGTTTATGACATCTCGACATGTTATAAAATACTTTACAAGTATTTGCGTTGAAACAACATCTCGATAGTCGTTTAGTGATTTATCAAGAATTTATAGCTTTTAAATGCAAAAATAATATAATTTGACAAGTCATGAAAGTGACTATATGGCCTCGAAAAGCTAGTCGTAAAATGGTGCACATCGAGTGTTAGGAAACAAACTCAGCGGTTTTGGGAAGCTTGTATCATATCTCAAAGTTTTAGCATTTAAGTTTTCATCATAGAGGTCTCGATCATGGAGAAAATATAGGTAAAGTATGGTACTTTAGTCCAAAGTATAGTTTAAGGATGGTTTTAGCAAAGTTTGAGTGACCATAATTAATTCATTACAACTCGCTAGACAAGCGGTTGGACATTTGGAAAATATACTGGCGAACTCACTTTTACTAGAAGACATCACTTTATAAAAGTTCTACATCAATGTGAAAAACAACCTTCAACTTGGTCTCTTTGTTTAGTAAAACTTGCCTATTAGAAATAATATAGCTTTTTCTTATATAATAAAGTTACGGCAACTTTATGGCGATGTATAATTTAATCGTTACAAATCCGTTTTCTACGTTTTAAAGGTCTTTAACTTTGTATCAAAGTATACTAACATATTTTGACAAGTCGACATAATTTACAGCATGACTTCATTTTATTCGTTACAAATTAAACAATACATGCTGAAATTTCCGAGAAAATTATAGTTTTAAATGCCAACTTGAAAAATTCATAACTTCTTCGTTATAGCTCCGTTTAATCCGTTCAAGCGCGTTTTCGTTTTAAAGTATATTTTCTAAATATCTAGGCCAAATAGTTTTAACTACTGTCGGTTTTCCAGATTTTGAAAATAAGGACAGACCCTTTTGCAAACTTGTCGAAATGAGTTTTTCTCGCAAACCTATTCTAACCCATTCAAAACAACTCGAAGCTATTCTAATCCTACCATACACCTTCTTAGGTGTCATAGGTTCCTAGGCATCACCAAGAGTGATATATAACAAGGAGTAATTATAGGATGATTTATATATATACATAGCTCTTAAAATCAATGAAAAGTGGTATAAACATCATACGACTTGCATGTTTTTCTCAAATATGATGTAATGAACATAAACTATATATGAAATATGATCATGAATATGAAAAGCTTACTAGTTAACTTGATGAGGTTAATGAACAAAGGTTTAATCCTAATTACCCAAGGTTTTTATTTCAAAACCTTAATCAAGAGTGTAACTAGAGTATGAAATACTTGTCTTGAAAATATTGGTGATCTCCTCTTAAACCCCTATGGTGGCCGGTTTGTGTGGAGAGGAAGAGAAGAGAGAAAAATCTTTTTCTTTGCAAAAATGAAGTGAAATATATGTTTGTGATATTTTAAGAGTATAATACATTATAAGTGTGAGATATTTTGGAAATCAAATGAGTCATCCCCAAATGGGTCGACATGTACATAAAAAAAAGGACTTGTTGCATTTAGTATAATTAAGTGTATTAATGTAGAGTAAATGTGTAGTTAAGTTAAGAATTATTAGTAACTTGTATATATATTTGAGCATTTAGGGTGGCGTTAGCCAAAAATTAAATTTAACGGAACAAAATAAAATGTATTGAAGTTATAAAATTATAAGAATACATTTCTTGAAAGATTTGAGTGAATAAATATCTATCGGGTTGAATTTAAGAAACCGTTGTAATTTATATAAACATAACAATTTATATACAAAATAAATTTAAAACACACGTAAACTCATAATATTATTTTATAATCTTAATATAGGCATGAAAATATATCTAGAAAATTTTGGAAGTATCGGATCAATTGTTCAAAATAATTAATTACGCGATAGCGTTATTTAATAAATAAACGTTTAATGAAAAATGCAAAACCATGCATAAATTGATATGAAATGATGAATATGGAGTTTGAGAAATGACAGGAAATTGAGAATTGTGACATTCTTCCCATGTCGGAGGAATCGCGTCCTCGTGATTCGATTAATGATACTATGGCCCAAACCGCGACAAGGGTTCTAAAGTTTATGCTCATGTATGGTCTAAATGATTATGTCAATGCTCGTGCATATATCGTGACTATATCCCATTCTAAAGACATGCTCCTTATGATTAGGCTCGATCAGGCGAGCTTTCCCATTCTCGAGCAAAATTTTCAAAGAATTTTAGGTAACCGATTTTACTTAATCCCACAACTCATCAAACAAGAGCGTCATACGATTAGGCTAAATCGGTTTAGGTAACAACTTGTTTCTAGCTTGATCTTTGCAACTCATCAAACAAGAGCGTATCGGATCAAGCGGAAACAAGTGGTTTGAAAAAAATCTTTGAAAATTTGGCTCGATTCTGGATTGCTTACTCATATGAGACTACTACTCCTTCATTGCATGATTCTTCTGAATTAGACATAGATGATCGGGCTATGTATAATTTAGGAGTAACTATGCAATGCTTGGACTAATCGACTCATATGATGTTTGGTGTTGAGTCATAAGTCGCATGTATAAAGAATATGCACTTATAATGATTTGATGAGATGGTATGATGATGTAGTTATAGTCTAGGGTCAATGATGCAACCTAGTTCTCTATAACCGATGCTACGATACCAATCATCACACCAAATTACATTTTTTGCGGAATGGAATTCTGGGGATGGTGTCATAGCATCAAAGTTATAGTTATATCGAGCGACCTAAAGTGTCGTTTGGAAAACACATTGTTTGATTTAATAAATCCATCATAGTTCACAAAGCAAGGCATTGTAAATCCACTCGGTTCAAGTTCCGCCCATACAAAACTTGCAACACCGTGTGTTCGCGACCCACTGCCAAAAGTAGTATGTCTAGAAATCAAGTGCGCGTTATCATAATAGTTCACAAAGCAAAGGCATTGTAAATCCGCTTCCAAGTTCCGCCCATACAAAACTTGCAACTCGTGTATTTACAACCTTTGCTAAAATAATCGTCAATCATGTATGCATGTATCATAGTAGTTGAAAGTATCAATGTTTTAAGTATGTAACTAGTATATTGATCACGTACACGTGCATCAAAACTTATGCAATTAGCCATGAGTCTCCACTCCATCTCGAGAAACCTTAGGTGGGTATGATGCTCAAAGGAAAGTAATAGCATTGGTTCTACTTCATCTCAAAACCCAATGCATGTATTATCCAAGGAGACTTTGTGTTGCTCATAAGGAAAGTAATAGCATTAGTTTTACTTCATCTCGAAACCCAATGGTGTGTTATCAAGGAGACTTATCATGCGAGCGGGGGGCCTTTCCGTGTATGTTGGGAGACTTTCAAGTTTAGTATAACACAATCAAGTATACCGCAATCAAGTATATAACGCAATCAAGTATAATGCAATCAAGTATAATGCAATCAAGTGTAATGCAATCAAGTATAAATGCTATCAAGTATAAAAAGTATAGCGTAGCATAAAAGTGTAAATGTTTTGAGTATTTGTATTTGTAAAAGCAAGTAGTTGAGCATGTATCTCCCCCAAAAGTTTGTAACAATTAATAGAAAGTGGGGCTATGAAAACTCACCTGATGCAATGTTTATGATGACAAAAGTAGATACTGCTGAAATGAGGTGCAATCTCTATCCATACCTAATGAATGATATGCTCTAATATAAGTCATGAAACAATGTCGTGCATGCAAACTCATATGATATCCATACCACTTGTGCATTTGAAAATAATGTTTGTCGTCGAAATATATGTTTATGACATCTCGACATGTTATAAAATACTTTACAAGTATTTGCGTTGAAACAACATCCTACGATAGTCGTTTAGTGATTTATCAAGAATTTATAGCTTTTAAATGCAAAATAATATAATTTGACAAGTCATGAAAGTGACTATATGGCCTCGAAAAGCTAGTCGTAAAATGGTGCACATCGAGTGTTAGGAAACAAACTCAACGGTTTTGGGAAGCTTGTATCATTATCTCAAAGTTTTAGCATTTAAGTTTTCATCATAGAGGTCTCGATCATGGAGAAAAATATAGGTAAAGTATGGTACTTTAGTCCAAAGTATAGTTTAAAGGATGGTTTTCGGCAAAGTTTGAGTGACCATAATTAATTCATTACAACTACGCTAGACAAAGCGATTAGGACATTTTGGAAAATATACTTGGCGAACTCACTTTTACTAGAAGACATCACTTTATAAAAGTTCTACATCAATGTTAAAAACAACCTTCAACTTGGTCTCTTTGTTTGCCGTAAAACTTGCCTATTAGAAATAATATAGCTTTTCTTATATAATAAAGTTCTGGCAACTTTATAAGCGTGTATAATTTAATCGTTACAAATCCGTTTTCTCGTTTTAAAGGTCTTTAACTTTGTATCAAAGTATACTAACATATTTTGACAAGTCGTCATAATTTACAACGCATGACTTCATTTTGACTCGTACAAATTAAACAATACATCTTTGAAATTTCGAGAAAATTATAGTTTTATGCCAACTTGAAAAATTCATAACTTCTTCGTTATAGCTCCGTTTAATCCGTTCAAGCGACCCGTTTCGTTTTAAAGTATATTTTCTAAATATCTAGGCCAAATAGTTTTACCTACTGTCTGATTTTCCAGATTTTGAAAATAAGGACAGACCCTTTGCAAACTTGTCGAAATGAGTTTTCTCGCGCCAA
Organism: Chrysanthemum lavandulifolium; assembly: GCA_022545495.1. Classification (NCBI taxonomy): domain Eukaryota; kingdom Viridiplantae; phylum Streptophyta; class Magnoliopsida; order Asterales; family Asteraceae; genus Chrysanthemum; species Chrysanthemum lavandulifolium. The sequence goes on from CM040246.1 coordinate 208,325,207, forward strand.
ACCTATTCTAACCCATTCAAAACAACTCCGAAGCTATTCTAATCCTACCATACACCTTCTTAGGGTGTCATGGGTTCCTAGGCATCACCAAGAGTGATATATAACAAGGAGTAATTATAGGATGATTTATATATATACATAGCTCTTAAAATCAATGAAAAAGTGGTATAAACATCATATGACTTGCATGTTTTTCTCAAATATGATGTATTGAACATAAAGTATATATGAAATATGATCATGAATATGAAAATCTTACTAGTTAACTTGATGAGGTTAATGAACAAAGGTTTAATCCTAATCACCCAAGGTTTTATTTCAAAACCTTAATCAAGTGTAACTAGAGTATGAAATACTTGTCTTGAAAATATTGGTGATCTCCTCTTAAACCCCTATGGTGGCCGGTTTGTGTGGAGAGGAAGAGAAGAGAGAAAAATCTTTTTATTTGCAAAAATGAAGTGAAATATATGTTTGTGATATTTTAAGAGTATAATACATTATAAGTGTGAGATATTTTGGAAATCAAATGAGTCATCCCCAAATGGGTCGACATGTACATAAAAAAAAGGACTTGTTGCATTTAGTATAATTAAGTGTATTAATGTAGAGTAAATGTGTAGTTAAGTTAAAATTATTAGTAACTTGTATATATATTTGAGCATTTAGGGTAGCGTTAGCTAAAATTAAATTTTAACGGAACAAAATAAAATGTATTGAAGTCATAAAAATTATAAGAATACATTTCTTGAAAGATTTGAGTGAATAAATATCTATCGGGTTGAATTTAAGAAAACCATAAGTAATTTATATAAACATAACAATTTATATACAAAATAAATTTAAAACACGGGTAAACTCATAATATTATTTTATAATCTTAATATAAGCATGAAAATATATCGGAAAATTTTTGGAAGTATCGGATCAATTGTTCAAAATAATTAATTACGCGATAGCGTTTATTTAATAAGAAATAAACGTTTAATGAAAAATGAAAAACCATGCATAAATTGATATGAAATGATGAATATGGAGTTTGAGAAATGACCGGAAATTGAGAATTGTGACACACTAGACTGACATTCTCATTTAAACATTCGATTCAACGAAAGCCGTTACTAATCACCCACTTTGGACTGATGAAAGGTCTCATGGTGCCCTCAAGTTCGACAATTTCCTCCAACTCGAGGAGCAGTCATTGGGATGCCCCACACTCCTACCTTTCAAGAGAACAATGAATTACGGAAGCCCGGAGAATAGGGTATGTGGTGAGAGGCTATGTTCTACAAATGTGCGTAATAGCGCCTTGATCATGAACTTTCTTGAGCAAAAGAGCGGAGGTATTGAGTGATTAGCACCCAGCTCCATTTCAAAGGTGAGGAAAGAGAGATGACTTTCCCAATACTATCGCTAGGAAGAACTTGATTAGGGTAGTAGCCCGACTCTTGAAGGGAAGCACATAACTAATAGGGTTCGAGCTTATACGATTCATGTTATCCCCGAAGCCCTATCACACCACGGAACTCACAATTCACTCTTTAACTAGATGAAGCGCCTAAAAGGGAAGCAATGGGCTGACTTGTGCTGCCGCTAATGTAGCGGCTTGTCGAGCATTTGACAAACTCACACCATCCATTTCAAATGGGATTTGTCTGTGGACACACGAGCAATCAAACCGCATGATTTCCTTTCCTCTTCCCATTCGACCATGGGTTCCGGTAATAGGGAGATCTGCGAGAACTCTTACCCATATCTTAACACGAGAAGGAGGGTCTCATTTCTATATGAAGGCGAAGATCGGCTTTGAAGCCTCCTTGAGTCGGCTTAGCTTGTGCAGAGTCAAGAGCGGAAGAGGGATCGCCACAATCAAGAAGCAAGCTATTGAATGGGGGATCCCGTTGGCAACAACCACGGTAGTAGTTCGCGGAACTCTTGGGCGGGAGAGGACAACCTCATTCTGCTCCTCTTTCTTCGCTTGGGACGGAGGTCCTGGTGAGTAACGGCAGTGCACGCAACTTGACCGAAGGGACCGGTTCTACTCTTCCACCGAGGCCGTTCGCGGTGAAGCAAGGGATGTCGTGAGCGGTGGGAGGTCACGAGAATTTACCTATTCATAGAGTGATCCTATGATATTTAGAAAAGAAAGATTTGAATTTGCAATGCACTATCGCTAATCTCGATGAAAAAGGAGAAGCAACTAAAGAAGGGTGTGAAGCTTCTTTGCATCCCATAGTCTTTGTCGCACTAAGCGACTACCGTTCAGTCGTACAGCGAAGTGATTAGCATACCGTGTGACGCATGAGGCTCTAGCTCGTACCTTATAAGTAAGCTCTTTATGCTCTCTCTGCTCGCTCCTTTTCGTAGCGTAGATCTTTCTTCTCTTAAGAGATTTTTCCCTCGAAAACCATTCTTTTATGCGCATCGCTTTAGAAGGCGTTACTGCGTGTTAGTGGAAGCGGATAGTTAGGGTGTGACGATACCACTTTGAGTTCTTGCCAGTACTAGACCGACTCTGTTGAAGAATAAGGCTTTTGAAATTGCTGAGCATTGAATTTGGAACACAAGCCAAGCGAAGTCGTCGAGGGACCCTAAATCTTGTCAAATCGAGTGCATTAACATCCCGAAAATTCTGGACCTTCACGAACTTCTTTGGAAGCGAATACCATGCGGCGGGATCCCTATAAAGAAGGCGGAAGAGAGGAGCACTCGTGGCACACTTATCTGAGATAGCTATCGGCGGGGCTATAAATCTTCATTACCCTTACGGTCGACTAACCCGCCAAGAAAACCGTGAGGCGAAGAACTCAACCGCTATACACAAGGAGCAAGTGGAAAGAGTAGAGCGACACCTTGCTGTGAGAGGGTCCTAGAAAGGTTAAGAGTTACGCCGGTTGGAGTGGAATAGGAATCTAAAACAGAATTCGATCAATTGGCTTTCTTAGACAATGCTCTATCGATCCAGAACTCCTGGAAAGCAACTTCGATACCTAGATAGCGGGAGAGGAGGGGCTAGCCCATACTAAAGGGAATTCACTTCTTTACTAGAGATAACTCGATTTGAAGCTTTCATTCCTCTTCGGGTGGTTTGGTTTATCTTTATTTAGCTATTGAGCAAAAAGAGTTCGCTACCTTTTTAGCGCTCATCTCCTTCTCTTCAGGGATATGTAACTCCAAGCCATCAACATTTGGGAAAACAACATACCTTGATGCAAACCTATAAACTCCTTAAACCACCTCTTAAAGTGAACGTTGCTAGAGCGGATTATTCAGCTAAGTCAGTAAAGCCGGAAAAGCCTTGCTCTAAAGGAGCTTGGGGTGAAACCCTTCTATAAAGGGGAGTTTTGTTTGGCAGATCGACTTATAGTTGCTTCGGATGTAGCATTTGATGGGGATCTTTCAGCAGCGGGAAGTTATTTGAATCTTTATTAAATAGGTGATCCGCGAACTCTTCTGCTGCCCTCTGTCCCACACATCTATCCAGAAGCAAGTGTAGTTCACCGGTTCCACCGAATGCTCCTATCTGTCGGCAAAGATCATGTGAGTGTGCAATTATGCTTGGATGCTTCGACATAGAATAGATCGACCAGTTCACGGTTTATTTGATATAAAGCGATTCACAAGTCACGATCTCATACAACTTTATTTTGACCAACAAAGGACACAAAACAAACAAATGGATACAGGCGGTGTGAGCAGGTTGGAAGTTTTTGACCATTTTGATACCAAAAAAAAATGTAGATTGTTATAACCAAAAGTGTAAAAAAAACATTAAAAAGTACTTGTTATAACAGCCTTAAAGATGACGAATTTGACAAGAAAAATATCACCAAAATCAACCACAAATAACAAACCGACCTTGCTCTTGATACCAATGTTAGGATCGTTTTTATGGAAGATTTGGTGAATCAAGGGGTCTTGGAAGATGGAAGAACACCATCTTCAAGTTAGTGAGAGAAACTAGAGAGAGAAGGGAAAACTAGTGTGTGTATTATTATTGAAAGATGAAAGGATTACACTAAGAGTCTCACCCCCTCCATGGAAGTGTGGAGGGGTATTTATACCTAAACACATACAACAATGGAAAATTAACATAACAAGCCCATGTGTTTAAGCTAACAAAGATAGAAAATGTAATCCCGTCAATGTCGTTTCATTTACGAGTTAGGAGCGATTCCAACAACTACACATAAGCGTTTACACAATAAACTGATGAACAAGCTCGACCAAATCACAAACACTACTTCTCTTGTTACCTTGTTTTACCGAACTAAAGCAACACAAACACACTTGATACACTTGCGGTTTCTTGCCAAACTGAGCACAACAACACACCCCTAAGCGGGTTTTATAATAAATGAATAATTACAACCTGCTTAACACCCATGAATAAAACAACTAATAAGTAATATCAAACATGAAACTACGACCAAAACCACAAAATATGCAAATCCAAACATCCAAATCGTGACTCCAAACAAACACTAAGCTACAACCAATTCCAAAATAGCTAATTAAACAAGGCAAAGACCATGTTGTGACCAAAATGATTCCCGACTCGGAAATATTCCGGGTTTGAACTCGACCCGTAACAAACAACGATTTTGACAGTTTGTAACCACACGAAAATTTACCAAGAGGTTTAATCCGATTTTGATTCCACGAAAACATTAACACATGAATTTATATACGATCAATTTTTTTTTTAAATGAAAATTAAGCATGAGTGTGGTTCATCATACCCAGTGCGAAGATAAGATGGAGATGGCGGCGGTGGATGATGGTGGCCGGATGTGGCTGGAACCTGGTGGTGGTGGCTGCAGAAGTTAAGGAGATGGGAGGGATAGCTGGGGTTAAATAAAAAAAAATGAAGTAACCTAATTTTTATTTTTCTTTTTTTATATAAAATCTTAAGGACCAAATTGTAATATCCCAAAAGTTAAGGGTGGCGGGTAGAATTTTATTACAAGGACCAAAATGTAATTTCCACAATCTTTCTCATTTTAACGACTCGGGGATTATTTGGTCAAGAAAAGCGTCCGATTCTCTAAATAAAAATTACATGTCGCGTTCGAATAATTTTTCAATAAAGGCAGTATTCACACGATTAGTTTCTCATATTTAACTAATTAATAAGCCAAATTGTTTTAATAGTTTTAGGTTGTGCCGGCTTTTTGATTAATAGCTTTCACGTTTTACAATAAAGTTCTTGGTTTTAAGTTTCAAATTGGCTCGGGAAGATCCGAAACGAAAATAATAATAATAATAATAATAATAAATATAAGTTAGTATTAAAATAGGCTCTTGAAAATTACTGGGTGCTACAATAATTAAGGAATAAGCCACCCACTCCTTTTTTGCCAGATTCGCAATATGAAGATTCGAATGAGTTTCCAGTGTTGAATATGTTTACTGCAAGTTTACTGCTTTCTTCGATGCCTACTAGTTTAGGTACTAGTTCACGTACTTCAATGTCAGTGTCAAGTTGAGACAATTCTTCTTCCACCTTGCTTTGAGATGAATCTGAATGATTAAACTGTGACATACTATGAACACCTTCCACAACAATACAAATTGACACTATTCTTCATTGGCCAACTGTCATCTCTTACTCAAAGCTTCTACTTCATTTGTATGTTCCTAGTACTACCCCAAATGAGAAGGACTTCAAGTGAGTATGGCACCCATATGATCCAATCAACATCATCAGTACGTTCAACTTAGTAGCACCCACCACAATAGTTTCAAGACAACCAAAACCGACTGTTATTTCTAAAGTTTCGTTAAGCTTAGAGCCATTCTCAATTGATATGTATCCGTTAAATCTCTTTAACTACACACATACTTTTGTAGCAGTGTACTTTGTAATCACAAACTCAACAAAGTTTGGTGCCCGAGTAAATGGCCTTGCAACACTAGGACTCGACTTAATAGCCATAACTTCACCATCCTCATAATCTACCTAACTGTACAATGTAATCATGACATTCCATTCTTTTTCCCTTATAATCATTGTAGAATAATCACAAAATGATTGATACACATTATCAAACAAAGTTTGTGCAAGAGAAATTGCGGCTAAATTGTTTGACCCGAAACCCGTTCAAACGGGTATGACCCCAGATGAATTTGACTAAGGTGTTGCTTGTTTATTAAGATGCTCTAAATCTGAATTTGATGTGCTCTGAATCTGAATATGTGGTAGAAAAGTCTAAATCTGATTCCCATCTTAATCTAAATAAGTGGTTGAGAAATTTAAATCTGGCTCAAATAAAACTGTTTGTTTTTGTAAAAATGTCTAGATCTATTAAACTGCCAGTTTTTACAATATGAATATAAAACCATTGCATTCGCACGATAAATAAAATTTATTAAATATAAGAAAAAAAAAAATATATAATATAATAATCAATTTAAAGTTAAAAGTATTTTAAAGGAATTTCATGTTTATTTGACAAAAATAAACGTGTCAAAGTTGAAATTATTAAAACAGTTAACTATATGACTCGCGTTAGAGTTGAGATATATGATTCTGAAATCAAAACTTTCAATTTGAAAAAAAATATGAATTGTCACATATCATTTTAACATTCTTTATTTAACAAAACATATGAAATGATTCTATTTAATACTTTTAATATGAAAAACAAATGTGAAAAAAATATAATAGAAATAGAAAAAAACAATGAAAAAATATTAGGAGGTGTTAAGACACCCCTATACATCTAGTTCACTAAGAGGTTTATACCTCTTACTGTCTCTTAATGGTCAGAAGAAAAAAACGAACGCTTTTAACATAGATTGACTCTTACCGCCTCTGAATGACATGAAGAAAACAAACAGTTTAATGACACAAATGTATGACCGCATCTGAATGAGTCAGATTAAGATGTTGTTAAGAGGAAATATTTAAAAAACAAACACCACCTAAGACTAATGTGGTCATAGAAAATATGATGCATAGACTTAAGGGACTGAAGTTGACAAGTTTCAAATGAGTTATAAAGTTTGTTGTGTCCAAATAAGAAAGAATAAGACAAAGGGACTACATTTTCCAATTAGGCAAACTTCCAATTAACTAGATAAATATTTAGTTATCAACTAGTTTCTAGGAGTTTCCATAAAATTTTATAGGGTGTTTGTGAATGGTGGTTCAAGAGAAAGAGAGGGAAAAACAAAAAAGCTAGAATGATCAATTAAAGGAAAATTAAGGTTCTAATTCAATGAATATATGCTTTACCTATCATCCCTACAAGTAAGTTTTTTACGAGGTCCTTTCAACACAGATAATTCTACTCCCTTGCAGTTCCATATGTACCTCCATCTGAAGGAGATCTGAAGAAATTGTTTGATCCGATGTTTGATGAATACTATGAACCTCATGATTATGATAATTCTACACCATCAACAGTGGCGGCTTCTAATTCAATCAACACAGATAATCCATTAGTTTCAATGTCTTTATCTCAAGAAGCGCCAGTTGCAGATCAGTCATCATCATCTTCTAATCCTCAATCTTCGGTTGTACATCATTAAAATATAGCTGCTAATTATGATGGAGATAACCCCTTTGCTACCCCCGAAGATGCTCCGTTTGAAAATATATTTGCCCCTAAACCAACTCCTGAACCATCTTCATCAGGGGACCCAAACTCTGCTACATCAGTTCCTCATCATCAACCACATGAATATCTCAGAAAATGGACACATGATCATCCACTGGACAACATAATTGGGAACCCTTCTCGCCCGGTATCCACTCGTAAAAAACTTGCTACTTATGCCATATGGTGCTTCTTCAATTCTGTTTTATCAAAGATTGAACCTAAAGATAGCATAATGCACCGAATACACGAAGGAAAGAGAGATTTGGTTTCAGTTGTGGACAAGTTCATAAGGAGTTTTTCATGAATGGTGTGAATAAGAGAACGGTTTTGGGTGTAGCATCACGTGGCAATGGCTTCCGCCAGAGAAACTCTTGGAACCTTTAAGTAATCGGCATAGTCCTTGCAGCTTGACAAGAGTCCGATTTCTTCTTTCAACTACACCATTACATTGAGGAGTACGTGGAACACTTCTTTGATTCTTGATTCCAATGCTTTCGTAAAAGACTTAGTTCTTTGTTAACAAACTCAGGCTCCATTGTCACATTCGGATAATCTTGGCGGTTTATTAAGTTGAACTTGCAACTATTTAATAAGTTTGATGATGACATCTGGAGTTTCATCCTTTGACCTCAAAAACTTAACCCAAGTAAACCGAGAATAATCACCAACCACGACTAGCACATATTTCTTCCCGTTTATGGTTTGCACTCTCATGGGTCCGCACAAATCCATATGAAGAGTATGAAGAACTTACATGATTGAGTTTGCAAGTTTGGATTTATGGGCATATTTCTTGCTTTTTCCCAATTGGCATGCTAAACAAAGATGATCTTTTTCATACTTTAATCTGGGCAAACCTCTATGAGGTCCTTTCTAGAAAGATCATAGCAGATTGGAGAAGCCTTCATCATGTCTTCGATAGAGATGGTGTAAAGATTAGTTCCACGTGTTCCCTTTAAAAGTTCAACACCATCTAGTTCTCTAACGAAGCATGTATGTTTTCTAAAGGCCACTTCTAGATCAGAGTCACAGAATTGACCAACGAGAGAACAAATTATGACCAAGACCTTCAACATAATAAACCACAAAGTTACACATCACCAACAACATAATCTCCGTAACCCATAATTGCTCCAAAGTGGTTGTTCCCGAATCTAACGGTCCGATGAATTTACTCGCAAAGTTCATGAGCGCGGCGATCTCGGTCATATTCTTGGAGCGACTGAGTCCAAATACCACGAGAGCGATTTATGCGACTGCGGTTGAACACGAGACAAGTATGGATGGTGGACAATTTGGATCCCCATCGAGAATGGGTTCCACTTGGTTAGTAAACAAAGTGGAACACCCGCATCGAAGCGGAGTCAATGATATCATTAGAGGTAGATCACGGGAATAGTAGTGACGGTGATCTATTCAAAGTGTGTTCACTTCTTAAAGGTATGATTCTACCAGCGGGCATCCATTTCCTAATGGGCATTGATCTAGATAATTTAGGGCATAATTCATTTAGATTGAATTTACGACCAGTAGGTATCCACTGATAACCTACATTGCTAAATTTTCTTCCTGTTGGTTTCCAATGGTTTTTAACCTTTTTCCACCTTGGTTTTCTGACATCCTTAACCTGTTTAGCCATTCTTATGGTTTTGATTGGAGATTTAGCAACATATTTCAATTCATTCACAACACATTCATGATAAATACCAGAAACCAAACATTCATTACATGTTTTGCAAAAAGTAGCAGAATTCGAATTAATTACAGTATGTTTATAGCTAATACTAGAATCAACACGATTCGTCTTATTCAACACAAACTTATTGTTCCTAGGGTGGTCTTCTACTTTGTTCCCTTGATCACTCTTAGCTTGCGAGGTCCTATCTTGCTTTGTATTGCCTGGAGGCTTTGACCCGCTTGCCTTAGTGACACTGATTACTCCTGTAGAGGGAATGATGGGAACATTAGTTGGTTTCACTACTTTCTGCATTCCTGGTCTAGAAGTGATGGTGTCTGTAGTACTAGTAGGCACATCAAAAGTCACATGCTTGACTTTTGGCATAGAAAAAGGCATATCAAGGGTCGCATGCTTGACTTTAGGGATAGAGCATGGCATAACGACATTATCTTTCCTACTAAAATATTTAGGACATATTGCTCTTAAGCATTCTAAAATTTCCTGAGATCGTTTGGTGTATAAGCATGCATACCTAACCTCACTATCAAGTGGTTTATTTAGGTTATCCTCTTCAACAATCTCACGGAGACATTCTAGACTATCCTTAAGATACGAAAAATATTCTTGACATACAAGTTCATTATTTCTAAGATGAGGGGGAATATACTTTACAGTCACAACATATTTAGAACAAGCAGACACCTTTTGTGCAGAAATCTCATCACAAATGGTTGGCATTTTCCCTTTTACCTGACTCTTCAGATTCTCAATTTCCTTTTGCAAAGTATTTATATTTTCATTGTTCTTGTCACGAGTGACCTTAACTGAATCATATAACTCTTTGAAATGTTGTTTGACCTTTTCATTTTCTATTTGAAAACACTCATTTTCTTGTTGTAAAGCATTAATGATGTTTTGAAGATGAAAGTTTTGAGAATTCTGAGAATCTAAAGGAGGAGGCATTTGGGAGCCAGTCACATCATTCTTTCACCCTTTAATTGTGAAATTTGGGTTTTCAATCTTTTGATCGTGTGACAATGAGCTCGAATCTATTCATCACGTTTGCTAATTTCAAAAACTACATCAAACTCAGGAGCTTACGAGGATGTCTTGGCATTTGAGGTTTTAACATTTTCTTTGAGATGTTGATATCTTAATTGCAAAGCAAGATGTTCAACTTCCAATTTAGAAAAATGTTTGACCAAGTTGTCATGATCATCTCGTTCTATTTTCTCATGCAATTTTTAATTTGTGGTCTCAAGCTCAATGACACGATCATGAGAAACTTTCAAAGCAACAGATAAGTCACAAAATTAAGAAGCAGTAATAGAATAATTCGTAACAGTGTAAAACACATCTTGAGCAACACACCTAGAAATCAAGTTATCGTTTAAGATGTGTAGATTCTTCCTTTCAATCTCATTAATTTTAGGGAAAATTGGTCAAATAGACCGCGCGCCCTGATGCATATCACTTTATCGACCACGCCCTTTTAAAATTCGAAAATAGACAGGTTGCCCACCGCTTTTCTTGGACCCAACCGGGGGTTGCCATGTGTCCGACAACTTATGACACAAGTACGTATTTAGAGCGGTATATGTCATGTATTGTAGCGATATTGTTTTTGGGCAACTTGTGTTGTTTTGGGCATCTTTATGTTTTATGGGCAACTTGTATTTATACGAGGATAGTTTTGTCATTTCATATTTAAAAAACAAAAACAAAAAAATAAACGCCCATAAAACACAGATTTACGGTACATGTCCTTTAATGTCTTGTGTTCCCAATCACTTTCTTCTTTCTTCAATGCAATTTGTTTAACAAAATCTTTCTTTCTTATTTTGGTCTATTGACTTCATATCTTTATCCCAATCTTTCTGCTTTTGTTTAAAAATATGTCGACAATATCCCTTGGATGTTCAACTAGATATCATCCGTGAGCTACCTCTAAGTCTATACTCCAACAGCGTAGTGTTTGCAAGTTATGGAAGCTAGTATAGATTGTGAAGCTTCATCTTTAATTACGGTGTTCGTCGTAATGATCGGTGTTTATTCGCTAACATTCGATATGGGTGACCAAGGTTTTGTGTTAGCTTTAGATGAACATCTAATCGCTCACATACTATCTGATTTAATGCTTTCATCTATGATTCTGATTGGCAATTCTAATGATCTTTGGTGTTTTGTCTATGGTTCTAATCTAATGACCGTTATTTGGAACCGCAATCAAAAAATCACTTAGGTATTTTCGGTTTACGCGCATCAAATCGAGCGTCAAAGATTTGTTTTGGTTTTGCGTCCGTCCGTCCACTCTTGACCCGACGATCGTGAAGGTCTCTATCCTGTTTCGAGTGGTTTTACGGTATGTGTACATCTTTTCTTTGAACTCTTTCACGGTGGACACGCCTTGAAAATTTCCACCCCTAGTGAAACAATCATATTGAAACGTAAAACTCGAGCGGGTTGTGGTCGTTTATCTATTGAATGGGGTGAAAAGTTAAATAATGAGGACGATGTTATTTATAAGATTTATATGTTGATTTCTTTTGATTTGGTAACCAACCAATTTAAAGTTATAGACCTACCACAGATTTTAAAAATGAACTCCCAGTTCCATTCAATGTTTTCGATCTTGGAACCTCTCTAGTGATTTACGGGACGATCATTGGTGAAGATATTCCATTGTTCTGCGGATGGTTGTTGGGCGTCAATGGTTCTTCCATAACATCATTTAGAAGCCTATTGCCATCCACTACCTATATTCGGTTCGTTTGCTTGGGTTTACAAAGGATCAAGCTCCAATAGTGGGCGTCTGGCGCCAATCATTTGGGTCGATCGGTATTTGTGTACAACAAAGAACTTGAATTATTTATGCATGGGAATGTTAGGAGATGCGGGATCTTTCTACATCGCCCATACAAAGAATCTCTTCTTTTTAAATCAGCCAGACCATGCTATTTATAGTATGTTTTATTTTAACTTACCATTCTATTAATGTTTTATCTTTAACTTACACCATTATATTCATGTTCCACAGGTTTGTTCGTGAAGTTAGGGATCATGCTTAATGGGAATGAATCTTTAATGGTTTTAGTACGATGTCGTATGTGAAGGAAGCATGGAGTGGTTAGCTTTATAAATCAAGTGGTTATATATTATGTAACCATTAAACTCATAATTATGTAGTAATCGTAATATGTAGTAGGTTATCACTGTAAAGCGTTGTATGTAAGCGTATTTACTATTTCCTATGTTCTTTAATCCCATTATACATCTTTGTTTAATCGGGGAACTAGCGATTGTTTCAATGAACAATGTGACAACTAAGCATTCTCACGTTAGGCAACTTCTTTTCTTATTGACTACTTTTATAAACCAAGGAGTCCTTCTAGTTGTTACAATTAGTATTCTACAATCAACTAATAACTACCAACTAGTGACTATGCACTTGAACTTAACAGTTACCATTCAACACTAGTACAATTTAACTAGCGGTTGTAAGTTTAATACTAGCACTAAACCAATATGTCTCTATTCGGGCCCAGAATAGTAAGACCAACACCTACACAAGGGCACGAGAATGGTATCGGCGAGCACCTACACACAGGCAGCACAAACACGGCCATACACTTGATATTAATGCGGTGGCATCATTTCGTTGATGTGTTCTATCCACCAGCGATGGTTAAAATAGCTAGCGATAGTAACACGTATCTTGGCGGTTTAAGTATACAACCAATTCGGTTTACTAGCGGTAGTAAAAAAACTATAGCGGTAGTAAAAATAACTATAGCGGTAGTAAAAATAACTAGCAGTTGTAAGTCTACAACCACTTTAGTTTTACTAGCGGTAGTAAAATTAACTATAGCGGTAGTAAAAATAACTAGCAGTTGTAAGTATACAACCAATTCATTTTCAATGTTTGGTGTTGCTTTCATGATTCAATGTTTTCAATTTTTACGTAGTTATTTCATTTGTTGTATCATCAAAATACATACCTAATTTTGAACTTAGTTTGCAGACTCATTAAACTCACCTTTCACAAATTTTTCACAAGAAAATATAAAAATATTCTATTTAAAGTATCACAGGATCAACATTAAAGGAGGCGTTTTTTTTCTCGGATATTTGACTTTTAATGTAGAAGACTAATAGGTTTTATTGGGGGTAGTAAAATGGGTTTTGGCCATATTTCTGGACCAAACTTAACTTGTATCTTGGTAGCGAATCAATGAACCAACCCAACAACCATATAATGATCATAACACACCTCATTCGACCATCAATTGCAAATCAACAACCCTCATCCAAAGCCTCATGTCGACAATTAAAAAAACCAAAAATATTTCCTTGAAAACCATGTCGTTTCGAGCTAATGTTATCACCATTATGAGAGATTATATTAGCAACATGCGAGATCCGATGATCGGTAACATTTTGAATCGGTTGCCAATAACAGAAGCGGTGAGCACCTCTATTTTATCTACAAATTGGAGGTTTAAGTGGACCTTGCTCACCGAAGTCATAATTGATGAGGATTTCTTTTATTATTTAACATATAAGTTTGATGGGAGCCATGTTACTAGACTTTTAAATCAGCTTACGGGTCCCATAAAAAAGTTTGTCTTCTATGTAGATCCCAAACCGTTGTCTGGAATGGAAGACTTGAATTATGAAGAGATTCGTGATTGGCTTATGTTTTGGCTTTGCAAGGAATTGAGGACTGACGGTTAGAAGCTGGTATGGACAACGGTTACATTGCCAACCCAACTTCTGGCGTATTGAATTGAAACATCTTGAAATTCATTGTTGTGATTTTCGAGTTTGGTGTTTTCACTAGTTTTCCAAATTTATTGAGCTTAGAATTGTGTTTAGTCAAATTTCTTACCGTCTGCAGTTTGGGATTTAATTGTTGGTTGTCCACTTTGAGTCTCTTAGATTGGATGTTGAGAGTACAAGCGGGATGAAACTATGGAATCTTGCAAGTCATAGGAATTTGAAGAAGTTACATTTGTCATTCGGTATTTGAATCTTGTCGCGTCAATCATAGCATCCAATATCTTTCACGACAAGACTTCATCTCTTGAGACACTTACATTGGATTTTGACTATTGCGGTAAAACTGTTTTGAGATTTACACTTCTAATTTTACAATGTTAAATATATGTATAACTATAACGACATTTAATCTTTGAAACTAACGAAAACTCGACTGTTGTAGTTGATGCGTGATGGTAATTCCGGGATGAATGTCCCTTGCCGTTTGTATCCTCGTTAATCTGAATCTAAAGGAGTTGATTTTGGCGAGGCCATTATCGTGTCACTCATCGTCCAAATGATTCACGGATCTCAAACTTGAAAAAGCTGAAACGAGTAAGTGTAATACTTTATTACTCTATTTCATACTTATCAAATAAACATCAAGTAAGCGCCATGTTTTCTATCTCAATACTATTTGATTTTCGAGTGCGCACACACGCTTAGTGTTTTACCTTTGGAACAACCTTCATTTGATTTAGACACAACCACCTTGATCATGGGCGATTAGAGACGGTGATTTTGATCCTTTCCTAGATCACGAATGAATTACACATAATAAAGTTTATACTTGCTTGTTCCGTCGTTAAAGAAAATGTATATCGGGCAGCGATTTGATGGACAATGGTTATGATAATATCAAGGCAATTGGGAGTTCGCTAGGTCGCTGAAACTCCCGATCTTCCGTCCGTACCGTTGTAAAATTGTTCTAGTGGTTGTAGTTTTATGTATGGTTTGAATACCTGCGTCGATTAAATTTGTGTACACAAAGTTTGGTGTGTCTGTTTATCAAGGGTTTATGTAGTAATCGTAATATGTTGTAGGTTGTCGTGCAGTATGAAGCGTTGTATGTCAGCGTATTTAGTATTTCCTCTGTTGCCATTATCCATTTTTATTTCATCTCGCCAACTAGCGAGTTGTTTCCAAATATCAATTTGGCAACTAAGCATTGAGCGTAGAAACCACTTCTATCACAAGCGGTTGTTATAATAACTAGCGGTTGTGCGTCTAATACTAGTAGTTGTAAGTATACAACCTATTCGAGTTTACTAAGCGATGGTCGATATAATTAGCGATAGTAAAATTAACTAGATTGTAATTTGGCAACCAATTCATTTTATAATTACTGATATTTAATTTAAGTAATCAAGCATAAAAGCATTGTACCATTTTTGGCGTTTAGAAAAGTCATAACCCTCAAAATAATCAACTCACTCTACACATCTAATAACATGAAGCATTATGTGCTTCACGTCAACCGATGATAAACTCGCTCTACATATAATCAACCAATTAGAGCAACCAATTGTGTTGCTCTTTATAACAATTTTGTGGTATTTTTAAAATCCGTTACCTAACAAAAATAATGTACATTTTTTAATCTAACTAGTTACAATACATCGACATTTCGTTTCATCGGTGTTCACTTGAATAGTATGTTTGAAAACAAATATTAATGTTAACAAATTAAATTCGCACCAATAAGTTATGGTCTATAAAAGACACAAATATTATTAATACGAATACCTTTGAATAGTATTAGCGAGTAGAACCTTGGGTGTATCGACTCTAGCACAGACCTCCTTTTATAGTTAAGGAGTCCTTTACAATATCTGGATAATTATACTTAGCATACTTATCTAATACAAAACATCCTACCAAGAAATTCAAGAATGTTACATATTAAACCGACACAATCATACTAGCGGTGAAAAACTACGATGCTTGGTGGTTTGCTCTTTATTTTATCCGGCCCATGAGCTCGTCATTTTTACCTTGACCTCGATCTATCCAACCCGATCGCGAGTTGGTAGGCGTACACTGCTTCGGAAGCAGACCACCAATCAGCGGAGGGCGCAAACCATAATTTTAAGCCTCTCTTTGCATATTCTATCACTCCTTCGACCCAATACCCATGATATACTTCCTTCTTCCGCTAGGGTAGAGCGAGGTTAAATAATGTTGAAATTTGAACATCCCAAATGGCTAATGAGAGTCTAATCGGTTTAAACTCCCACTTTGGTACGCCATATGTGCAGGCATGCTTCCACAAACTTCAAAGGACACGGGTTTTGGGTGAAGGAATGTTGTGAATGGTCGCGGGGATGTGTTATTAGTCGTCATTCTCATCATTTGAAGCGACTAATTGTTTTAGTAGTCATTTAAGAACATGTTTGATTGTGGCGACAAGCGCTTGTGCTATGTTTTTTTGGGGTAAAGGTTTAGGCTATGTATGGGCTTTTTGGAACCAACGGTGCGTGGGCAACGGTTAAAATTTTCAACTTCTCTTTGGAGTTTTTGTTGATGGAGTAATGGTTGTTTTTTATGTGCTTTCCTTTATTTACCGCAGTATTTAAAGTGAGGATTTCTTGTTCTTGCAGCGGTATAATTAAGTTCAATTCTTGTTTTGTGGGTAGGCACGTTCTAGGCTCCTACCTTCTATTTTTCTGTTGGATTTGTCCCAAAATTTCTAGGAAGGAGCGTGAATATTTTACTTGCAGTTGTTCACCTTTTTGGTATTTGGATAAGCCTTATCCGTAATTACAAACCGTTTGAATTTATCGGTTTATTATCCTTTTTGTCTTGAAAGTTTGCTATGTCTCTATATACTTTTTTGGAAAATGTAGCTTCCACAATTTGTTGTTGGTTTTGGAAATGTTGCTTATGCGTTTGACAATGATAAATCATTCATATCGGTGCTTTAAATTTCACTTTTAAAATTTGAACTTCAACTAGTCAACCTTTTAATTCGCAAAAAAACCATATTGTACTTGAGGACTTTTTGGAAAAACATAAACAAAGTTGATATTTGCGTCGACACTAGCGGTGGTTTGAGCGAACCTAGCAGTGGTTTGTTAAAAGCTAGCGGTGGTTGCGTATTAACATATGCATATAATTGAGAATTTGTTCAATCCATGTAGCCTCCTTTGGTTTTCCAAAAGCATAACCACTCATTTGGTTTTCCAAAAGCATGACCATGTTGTGAGTTCTTATTGAGAGTTGGGCACCATTGATGTTTATTTGAAATTGATTGCAGCATTGTTAGGTGTTGAGAATTATGATGTGTGTGGGTCTAAACTATATTTGCCCTAGCAGTTGTAACTTTTTTTTTTATCCGAATTGAATCAAATTAATCTGTACTTTCAAAACAATTGTTTTACTCTTGTTGCGAGTTGTTAGTATTTTGGGCGTATTTATCCCCAAATGTGCTATTCTAATCAACAAAGCATACCGTTATCGTCATCTACTATCTAGACCGACACCATTTTATGGCGCTTAGAAAAGTCGCATAAACCTCAAAATAATCAACTCACTCTACATATGTAATAACACGAAGCATTATGTGCTTCGTCAAAGTGAAGATGTTGGCGTTTTACAATAACTTATGGTCTATAAAACACACGAAATAATATTAATACACGAATACTACGAATAGTATTAGCGATTACAACCTTGAAGTGTATCGACTATAAATATGCGAAAAGTTATATCAAACTCTAGCACGGACCTCCTTTTATAAGCTAAGGTCCTTTACAATATACAAGATAATTATACTTAGCATACTTATCTAATACAAAACATCCTACAAGAAATTCTAGAATGTTACATATTAAACCGACACAATCATACTAGCGGTGAAAACTACATTAGCGATTAGTGCAGCGACTTAATTGTGGTGTGGATTCCTTCTTGTTTGCTATCATTTTCTTGAAGGATTTCCGTCGTTTGGTTCTCACAGGCGGCCGTATTTTCATATGGGATTCCTGCGGAAGTTCGATAGGCTTCTCAGCGGGTTTCCGTGTAAATCCGCCTATCTTGCGTGTCTTGGAAGAGCTTTTAGTGGGATGGCTTTTCCAATCCATGACTTTATTTTAGAGCAATGGTAGAACCACAAATAATTCGAGAAAAATACATCCACACGGCGTGATAGGTTTGAATTGGAGAGAGAGAAAAGCGTCACAAAATACACCAATCATCCCCTACGATAGCATGGGATTTTTACAATTATTTATGTGGTTTGCTCTAAAATTGATCGATGGCATAAGCTCGTCATTTTACCTTTAACCGGTCTATCCAACCCGATATGCGAGTTAGTAGCGTACACTTGTTGCTTGGCGGGCTGCAACCAACAAGGTGAGACTAGAAATTTTAGCACGAGACGAGAAATTTCAGTAGTGTTGTTTGCCTCTCTTTGCACATTCTACCACTCCTTCGACCCAATACCCATGATATACATCCTTCTTACGCTCGGGAAGGCGAGGTTAAGCGCACGAACTTTGAGCGTCCCAAATGGCTAATGAGAGTCTAATCGGTTTAAACTCCAACCTTTAGTGCGCCATATGGTCGAGGCGAGGCTTCACAAACCTCAAAGGACACGGGTTTTGGTTGAAGGAATGTTGTGAATAATTAGTGGAGATAGGTCAATTTTGTCATCTAAGCGACAAATTATTTTTAGTAGTCATTTAAGAACATGTTTCGATTATCGCAACAAGCGCTTTGCGCTATGTTTTTGTTTTGGGGTAAAGGTTTAGGCTAT
Organism: Chrysanthemum lavandulifolium; assembly: GCA_022545495.1. NCBI lineage: Eukaryota > Viridiplantae > Streptophyta > Magnoliopsida > Asterales > Asteraceae > Chrysanthemum > Chrysanthemum lavandulifolium. The sequence goes on from CM040246.1 coordinate 208,344,063, forward strand.
GTATGGGCTTTTTGGAACCGACGATGCGTGGCAGCGGGTTAACATCTTCAACTTCTCTTTGGAGCTTTTTGTTGGTGGAGGAATGATTCTTTTTTATGTGCTTTCCCTTTATTTACCTCGGCGTATTTAAAGTGAGGATTTTCTTGTTCTTGCTTGCGGTATAAATAATTTCCAAATCTGTTTTGTGGGTAGAGTGCGTTACTCAGGCTCCACGCCATCTATTTTCTTTGGTTGTCATAAAATTTCTAGGGAAGGAGCATTGAATATTTACTTGATGTTTCTCTCCTTTTTGGTATTTGGATAAGACTTATCTGTAATTACAAACCATTTTGAATTTATCGATTTATTATCATCCTTTTTGTCTTGAAAGTTTGCTATGTCTGTACATCTGTTGTTGGTTTTGAAAATGTTTTTGACAAACTGAAGTAAATCATTCATATCCGCGCTTTAAATTTCACTTTTAAAATTTGAATTTCAACAAGTCATTTGGAAAACAGAAACAAAGTTGATATTTGCGTCGACACTAGCGGTGGTTTGAGCGACCCTAGCAGTGGTTTTTAAAACTATAGCAGTGGTTGCGTATTCACATATGCATATAATTGAGAATTTGTTCAAACCATGTAGCCTCCTTTGGTTTTTCCAAAAACGCAACCATGTTGTGGTTTTTTATCCCCAATTTAATCAAAATTAATTTGTACTTTCAAAATAGCTGTTTTAACTCTTGTAGCAGTTGTTAGTATTTTTGGGCGTATTTATCCCCAATTGTGCTATCTACACACGAAAATTCTAACATTGGGCAATTTCGTTTGAACCTCAGGCCACCTTCCAATTTGCAATCTGGGCAACTAAATGCCATCATTGGGCAATACTTGTTGTACGATCGGGCAACCATAATTCTTAACCATATGATCATAAAGGATACACTTAAGAGCATAAACCTAACAACACTAAGTTTGGCTTAGAATCACTATCGCATGGTTGGCGATAAACTCATAATTATTTTTAAAGGAAACAAACATTCATAACATTTGGAACCATTCCTTGTGCACTAGCCCTTTTTTCTATGATCTCAACCCTCTTTCGGTTTTCGTGATAGAAACACGCTTTGTTAACTTCCTTCTTTGAAAGGTGTTGCACTACCGCACCGCATGCCAGTCCTCTTCTCGCCATACCATGTTTTGAAATAAAATTGTGACAAAGCATGTAGCTCGTGCACAATGTAGACGTCCATGGATCCATTCTCATCGACAAGGTCATACATTAAGTCGAACATCATTGTCTGTGTGCAACAATGTTTAACCATCTTCTAGTGCCTTATTTGGTGCATAAAATAAAGCCCATTTTCCCTCCAATATCATTCAAAACATGATCAAACACCTGGTTAATGCAACCACCGTGGAGCTAAAACACCGGACATCGACAAGGAGACCGCCTACATAGCGGAGTGGCTGAAATTCAAATTTCCGTTGGTGCACTTTAAATATGACTTCTTTGGTTTCCGCCATGTCCTATAAAACATAAACCCTAATAACAATTTCAATAACTTTTAATTAAATAAATATTTAATAATAGAATATAAAATATAAAGGCGTGTAGTTATTTATATTCATGTACTCTATAAATATATGAGCGAATAAGGTAACAAAGTACATACGAGTACAACAAACCTAGATTTGTTTATAAAAAGAAGAAAAGGACAACGATTTTTTATTTGGATTCTTGATGAAAGTGTAAGCATCCGCATGGCAACTTGGTGAAAGACTTTAACTTGGTGAAAGACTTTTTACTATTCTAATAAGATATTCAAATGACTTGTTCCATTGTGGCAATAACTTTGAAGAAGAATTTTACAAAAACACTAGTAAAGACTTCAAGTGTTTGAAGCTATTGTCAAAAAGCTTTTGTATTTATAAAATTTCATTTTCACCCAACATTAAATATGCAAATGCTTTTTGCGATGGAGTAGTTGCTTTTGCAAAAGCTTTTACCTCAACCATTTAATTGGGAGGTGATACTCACACCATTTTTAATTCATTCACCACCATTTATGCATTACGGTATTGTCTTTGTATAACACTCTTGTAATGCATAAATGATGAATAATATCAAAAAATGGTGGAAGTATCAATTCCCATTTAATTGTGTTCAATGCATCAAGTCTTTTATGACTTGATGCATTGGTAATGTTCGAGGAATGTGTGGATGTTGATAGTTGAAGATTATTAATTTGATTTAAAAATACAAAACCATTTCCCAAAAGCAATGACATACTTACCAAAGAAATTGAAAAGTGAAAACAAAATAGCCAAATGCTAGAGTTCACAAAAAAGTCAAAAAGTAAAATGCAAAGGCCATCGATACTCTAACTCTTTGTGACCACAAAAACCCATTTGCAAACACCAATTATTACAGTTAGTTTAGATTATTCACACTATACACCAATTCAAATTGTCAATAAATAATACAATTGTCTACACAAAACTAAAAACACCTTTTCATTTGTGAAATTTACCTTTCACTACTCTCGTGATATTTTAGTCAATTGACATTTAGATCAATTAGATTATCAATCATCACAATCATTTACTGAAATGGCGTGTTCTTTGTGTCAAGATGGTACATGCAATCAATTGTACTAATGCACGATTCTTTATTTAAAGACATGATAGACCGTTTCAAGAGAATGGTAATTGCTTGTGAGCAGGAAAGACTTTCCCAATAGAAGGAAATTTTAGAGAGAAACAAGAGTTGATTGATAAGAGGAAGAGAATGATTGAACAACTTCGAGTATGAATGTGAGTATGAAGATATGAAAGCGCGTTTCAAGAGGATCGAAGATGATAATGCTAATTTGGAAGCAACGTGTGAAGAGGCGATAGCGATTTTAAGATTTACAAAGATTATAATCTTGATCTTTGAGCGAAGTATGAAGAGATGCAAACCGGTTTAAGATTTTGAAAGATCATAATCTTTGTTGTCAAAGCTAAGTATCAAGAGATGGTTGAATGTGCCAAAATCTTATCAACAGACTCGAAAAGTTGCGGTGATCTTGATGATTTTAGGATTATGAATGTGTTTTGTATATGTTTAAGAATGTGCTATTTTGGGCTGATTAGGTATGTAAGGTAATAAGTATTTATCTAATTAACAAGGTACTAGATTACTGCATCAAATTTTATGTTATGATTTTATGATATCATTTGTGAAAACATAAATAATCAAAATAATAGCCAATCTCGATATTATGTATACTCTAACTAGACTTAATTGCAATACTAAACTCAAAATTCCATTAGTTACTGATATTATTCACTAGGAAACATAAATTTTCCAAACCTCAAGAGTCAAGATGATTCTTTAAAGGCTGCAGTTGAAGAAAAGGAGAATGAAGGGGTGCAGGCAACCACTTCCAGATTCTTGTATCCACCGGTAGAGTATTGGAGTAACAAGCTGCCGCTATTATTATACCCACCCGATTCGAGCGTTTCCAACGCATAGGCAACCATTGCTACAATTATAACCACATCAATAACACCAACACCAAAACCAAAAAGGTGACAATGAGATTGCCATACAATTGGTCAACAAAAGCAATCTCACCCTATCCACACACCTAGACCTATTGCTAAGACTATAAACATTGGTGAACATGCGCGAAAGATGTAGTTACTCAAGCCGATATTGGAAAGGGTAAAGGGATTGCAGATCCAACTTTGGTGTTTCAAAGTCTGAGAGGATCGAGATAGCTTTTGATGAAAAACCACTCCTTGTTAGTCTACAAACGCCACTAAATTTTTAATGAACCAAGTAAGGTTACATACTTAACTAACGACATCTAAGGTATCATACCCTACATAATTACGAATCGGATACACATAAAAAAGAGCAGCGGATTATAAAATGGAATTAACACCTATCTAACATAGCTATTCATCGAATAACAAAACGATTTATTATAACACGGAACCAATTGGAAATAATCATATGTAATAAACAACGAGAACAATATTTACGTACCATATTTGGGAACATTTTTTAAAACTTGATCAATCGAATGTGGTTTGCAATCAACATTGTAGCTTTAAAGATGGTGACATAACTCAAGTTACAAGGAAGGCAAATGGCAATGAAGAAGACGGTTTGATTTGTGAAAATAATCTTGCAAGTAAGAGAAAACCGATAACTATGGATGCTTTATTGGTCGATGACTTTTGGATTATGAACTCTCTTAATTAATGGATACTGTGCTTTTACTATTCAAATGTGTACTTTTTTGTCTAACGTAAAATGATGATATAACCCTTTTTAAAATTATACGGTTGCCCACCGCTTTTTAGTTGCCCAAAAAATAATACCTTACACATACGGGACACTTGTCGCAATGTGGTTGAGTTGCCCAATGACAGCGGTTGCCCTCGGTCTATTTTCAAATTAAAAATAAAAGCGGTCTAGAAAGTGATATGCATCAGGGTGCGCGGTCTATTTGACCAATTTTCCCTTAATTTTAAGCTCACATTCATAATCTTTGACCTCACTTTCCATTTCATTAAACGTTCTTTTCATGTCTTTAACCTCATTATCTATGGCCTTTTGGAGAGACTTAAATTGTTCTTTTAGTTGTTTAAAGAAAGGCATGACCTCAGTTAAATAACACTCTTTTGTTTGCTCAAAACCCCTTTCCCTTCAAGAATCCCCGTTGGAGTGATTCTCTTACATGGTTTCTCAAAGTCATTAAATAGTTGGTAAACTACATATGTTTGACTAAGGTTTTGCTTTGTGTGGGAAGAGTTCTAGGCACTAAATGCATAGGTGTATTTGGAGGATACACGGTGGGGAGGCAATTTCCTACAAGGGGATTCTTTTCAACAAGATCATCGCTTTTTTGCTTATCCATATTTCTTCGAACACTTGCTCGGGGGTCACTGGGTCTAAGGTCTAAACTTATTAAAGGCAATCCAGTTTTCCTTAGAATAATTTGGTGTTTTAAATGTGATGTTATACTTTATGCACCAAGGCTCTTTTAGTTTATTATCCAATTTCTCTCTAGTGGCATCTTCTATTTCTCTATCCTCCTCAGTGCATTCAACACATGTAGGCTTTTGTCTAGGCTTAAGAATTTCATTGCCATCATAGATTACCTTTTGAGCTGCTTTTGCTTTCTTACTAACCTCAGGATTGAGTTCCTCTACTAGTTTAGTATTATGTTCGTCGCTTAACACTCTATGTTTATTGATCAAGTGAGTAGTCTGAATGGTGTTCCCTTGTACGTACAACTTCTTTTCAAGTTTATTTTTCAAAGTTTTTAGGTTGGAAAAATCATGTTGGAATTGCTCCTAACTCGTAAATGGAACGACATTGACTGGATTCTTGTTCTATCTTTGTTACCTTAAACACATGGGCTTGTTATGTCAATTACCCATAGATGTATGTGTTTGGGTATATAAACCCTCCATACTTCCATGGAGGGTGAGACTCATTTGTGTAATTCACCTTTCCTTATCAATAAACACATACTAGTTTCCTTCTCTCTCTACTTTCTCTCTCTAACATGAAGATGATATTCTTTCATCTTCCCCGACCTCCCGAATCACCATATCATCCATACATACGATCCTAACATTGGTATCAAGAGCAAGGTCGGATTTTTATCATTGGTTGATTTTGGTGATGTTTTTCTTGTCAAAATTTCTTGTAAAATCTGGTTTTTTATAAAGTTCTATCCTTTCCCGTATACTTTTATATATAACAGATTTTTTACAAGTGTTAAATGTATCTTTTATGGTCAAAAGTTGTATTGGTGAACAAAAATTGTCATAAACCTGTTGGATTGGTCTCGGCGCTTTTATGCATTTTTACTCATATAATGTTTTCTTTGTACCATATTCGTGGAAAGTATTATGGTCAAACGATCGATCATCATGGTCAAACGGGTCAAACAAGATGTCTTATGCGGTTTTTTCTGGGTTACTATGAATCGGACGATTCTTGGTGAAATACATCACCGGAAAAAAGTCAACACGGGTCAAAACCCTAAACTTACGCATAAGGATCCATCTACGAGTTGTTACGCGTAGCTGTGAAGTTACGCGTAAGAAATGTTACGCGTATGCGTTTACGCTTAATCCTAGGCTTACGCTTAACATGCTTTACGCATAAGAATAAGTGCTTACGCATAAAGGAAAAAAGTTACGCGTAAGATTTTTTCAAAAAACCTTATGCGTAAAAATGACAAGAAGAAGCAGTTATGCGTAAAGATAACTAAGACTTGACCATTAACCAAGACAAAAGTACCAAACATCTCATACTCACGACCTCAGTTTTGCAACCTCATTAGTCCATGTCACAACTACAACCTCGTTTAAGACACAACCCAACATCAAATATCACAAATATATTCTAACCTATCCTCACAAACAAATTTCAATCAAAACTAAGACTCAAAACAATTGATAATGAACCTCAGTTTCGTATCTTTCGTGTGCTTAAAAAGTCAATAGATCTCAATGATCATTCATACGAAAAACGAAATCATCACTGATCCACATCATCTTGTGATATTATCCGAATTTAAAGACATGAATATAACAATTATGTTATTTCATTTCTTTGATTCGTTAAATAAACAACAAATCGTTAACACAAACAAACTTTAACACCTTACCCGAGACCCTTATTACAGGATCTTGACGAAACCACAATCTTTGACTTGCATATCGTTACGCATATAATCAAAATAAGGATTATTGGGTGTTTGTGTCTCGTATTCTATGGTGTAAGATGTAAGAATGAATCTTGTTTGATATTCGATTTGTTGAAATTGAGGTACACTTGAGGATTTAGATCTGAGATTTGTTTGTTTGGGATGAGAGCAATTTTTAGATCTATTTTTTAGAACGTACAGGTAAGTATGGGGGCGCACCTTGTGGTGTGAGTGTCTTTTTTAGGGTTCAAATTAGATTAGGTTTAGTGAGATGTGTGTTTTATATACCACGAGTATTTAGGCTTGGGTGACCTTGGATTGGATTTGGAGTGGGCCGGCTATTTCATACCTGTTCGGTGGTATTGATTGGTTTGGGCCCGAGTTCTTTTATTCGTAGTGGACAGTGAATGTTTATATTTTGGGCTTAAAAGTTAACACACTAACGTGATATAGACGGACATTGTTTGCGACAATAGTTTCTTGGGGTTGTAATTTGCGTTGGTAATATCGAAAGGTATTGGACTGAATTGTCATTATTCAAATGTATTTTTCATACATTGAATTATTTTTCGGTATAACTTGCGTGTGAGAATGAGTGGTATTTTTGGCTATATAAATTTTCACGGGGATACAATTTTTGACAAGATCGGGAACCATTATCAAGTTCATTTCAACCGTTATCAAATGCTAGATTTGGGAATTTAACCGCAAGATGTGACTACGGTAGCGAATTCACTATTATTTATTTGAGGTTGAAGTGGATATCACGTGTGTGTACTTAGAATCTTGAAGATATCGGGGTTGGTTGGATGCATGATTCTTGAGATCCTTGTTCGAGCTTTAGCCGCTTTGAATGACAAAGACTTGAGTTATCTAGTTGAACCCGATGTAAGGAGTTATGTTGTTGTCCTCACGACTTATAACTATCACTTTTAAGGAGTTACGTTATTGTGCTCAAGTGTCACACTAAGGTTTATCGATGAAGACCGAGGTTTATCGGTGAAGACCGAGGTGGAGGAGACTTTGTTGAGAAGAAGTCCGTGGTGGAGGAGGTGGCATCAAGTAGATTTACCGCATCGCTTCGACGTTTAGGTGCGAGTCCTTATCCTTATCATCGTCATCTCTTGGTCGTTTGGGTTGATCGTGACTCCTTGCATGATGATCCGAGTTGAAAATCAAGTAGATTTTGAAAAATTTAGCTTCATCCGAGTAAACGTTCGAGATCGCTTTGACATTTGCATCACAAGTTTAGCGATTAACTTTATTCGAGAGATCGGCTTCTTTGGCCATTGTATGTTTAACCAATGCTACGATGTTAGGGGTGAGTTATGCGAAAATACTTCTCTAGTCACACCGGGACGGTGTCGAGAAGAAACTTGTGGGTATGATCTCTTGTCTTCTCCGGTTCCTTTTGGACTTTAGGAACGATATCCCAAGGTACTTGTTAGTGTAACCTTGATCATTTCGTTCAGTTCCTCTTTACGATGACTCTTCATGAACTTCGAACAAATTCCTTTCTTTCTCCATCTTGTCTTTCTCATCATTTAAGTCTTGAATTTGGTCGACAAACCAATTCGGTTTTAGAAAGTATGTCCTTCTTTCGACTTGTTGGACAACTTTTCACAATCTTTTCATGAGTCTTAGAAACCAAGATTTAGGTGGTTTCTTCACGGTTTGGATGATGATCCGGTTGTCTTTGTTGATTGTGGTTGTGATGAATGAGACGAAGAATCCGATGATGAGGAGACATGAGGAGACTTCTTGTCCTTAGGAGTTTCGAGGTTTTCTCCTTTGAGTGTGTTGGGTATCTAGAAGAAACTTTGTATAATCATCCTCGTCATCCTTGGACTTTTCTTTCTCGATTACTGCTTCTCAAAATCATACACAATAGTGTCCTCCACAGTCTGTTGTTGTTGCAAAAGAGTGGTGGCACCGGATCCCTATCGGGTCGATTAACCGCATCAGATCCGGAGAGGTGGGGCCCACTTGATCCTCCGGCCACCCATTTGATCTTTAGCAAATTCTTGACCTTTGAAGGTCTCGACTTTGTGAAACTTCTTCCGTATGATTGATCCAGCTTGCTCTTCTTCATCTTGAGCTTTCATCCCGAGGCACAAGTGCGTGAGTCTTCCTTTTCCTTTAATAGTTGGAGGACTTGGAGGTTTTGGTCTTGAGGATTTTCATCCTTTGCGGTTTGAAGAATGTGATCTCTTCATCTCGTGTCGTAGCCTCGTAGTCCTCGTCCACGAGCTGTCTTTGCGGTTCAAGTGAAAGGATCGGAGTGGCTACGAGAAGGAACTTTCTTCCGAGAGGTGGGTTTCCTCTTTGGAATAGGTTGCTTCTTTGGAACATTCCTTTGACTATCTATACTTGTGACACTTCCAAGACTTCCTTTCCTCGGTTCTCCTTACAGGTGTTCGGAAGATTTTTCGTCGAGATGACCAACTTTGCCTTGTCTTCTTGCTTCGGATACCTTTTATACGATTCGAGCTTTACGACATCTTGATTAGAAGGAAATCAAAAGACAAACACCTGTTTTCTTTGTAGACGTTTCCTTGATTACGAAAGATAGAATAGGTTCCGTCAACATGTCGTGATTGTCGGGGTCATTGAGCCTCTTGGGAATGTCGGGATGAAGTCCAAGTGCTCTCGAATCAACAATTTAGTATATCGATGTAGGGAATCTTTGAGCCAAGTTTCTTGAGAAATGACATCATGTCATCCCAAATCGAGCTTCGATAGCGATGTGTTTCTTGTTGACCAATGCCCGTAATATTTGCGCCCATGAGCTTAGGGTGCTCATAGCCATTGTCGCGACCGTAAATGAGACTTGGTGATGATCATGTAGAGAGTTCTCGGGGTTGAGGAATACTCTTAAGCTCTACGAGAATGCTTGGTGATTATTCCCGCAGCCTCGTCATAACCGATATTGATTAAGAATTGGAGAGTGAGCTCTTGACAGTGTGTGATGAGTGTCTAAATACTCATCATTTTTGTACAATATAAGCCGCAAAATCATCCGAAAACACTCAAAATGCATCAAAATGATGAAAATATCACAAATCGTGTTTTATGTGTTTTAAATGCAAAATATCAAAATCGGATGAAAACGTATCAAATTTGCAAAATGGCGCTTTAGTCCCCAAGTTTCAAAAAGTTGTCAAAAACAGTCCCTGGTATATCTAAATAAAGAAAAATGTCAATTAAGCTCCATGGGATTCAAAAGTTGTCAAAACAAACCCTTGAAATGTAAAATTTGCAAAACTACAACTTTGGTCCCTCAAGTTTGAAAAATGTCAAAAATGGCCCCTGGAAAATTGGAAAATGTCAAGATTGGTCCTTGCATTATTGGAACTTGTCACTTATGGTCCTTGGAGCAACTTTGTTGAATTGGCAGCCTAGGTCCTTGAGTTTTCAGAATTTACACCTTAGGTCCTTGTCATATTAAAACCCTTTAAACCTATTGGACCCTATCATAAACCAAGTGACCCCCTGTCATTAGCCTTTTGGACCCCCTGTTTTGACCCCTTGATTATTAATATCCATCAACCTTGGTCAACAAGCTAGTCAAACACTCAACATTGGCGCCATAGTCTTCCCTCCAACCGCCATGTCCGCCCACCTTCAACACCCATTCCCCACCTCAACATATCACTCTCCATGTCCCTCCAACTCCACACAACTACAAAATCATTAAATGCTTCATCCTCCCATTCACTCAATTCCTCCACGGCTAATATCCATTCCGCCAAAACACATTCAACGGCCATGATCATTTTATTCATCCAAGGTTGAAATTATTGGCCGAACTCATAAGAGAAGAGAGAAAGAAGTTTGAAGTATAAAAAGAGGTTGAAGAGAGGAGAAAAAAGAGTAGCTAGTTGTAGTTTTTCTTTAAATGTCGTTTTTAAAATTAATGTTTTAGTTTAAAAGCAAATGTTGTAATCTCAGTTCTATGTATTGAATTTAAGTTAACTCAGTATTTGTAATCAATTATAAGTGCTAATTCAAAGTTTTATTTAAAGTTGCAATTCTTCATGGTTCTTGTTGAAAATCCATTTTCAAATTCATGTATCCAAAGCATTATTAGCTTATTTTTAAGTCGAGACAAGTCGATTTAAGCTCCCGATAACTTTTATAAGCTCACATTTCATTTTCAAGTAAATTTGAAGGATGGTCAACAAAAGTCAAACGGGTCAAGATTTTGAGAGTCAAATTTGTTTGGGTTGATTTATGGTTCCAACTGCTTCACTAGCTTAATCGTGTGTTAATTAATCGCTTTTGAATTGCTTGTGCAAGCTTTCATCTAGATCATTTTGTTAAATGCATTTTCATGAATTTAAAGTAGTGTTTGGATTAATGATTTAAACTGCTTTAGAGGTTACAAACATGGATTAGATCGGTTCTTTAAGCTTGATATAGTTATTTGATGTCTTTCCTATCATTGGTTTGCTACCAATTGCACTTTTAGTCAAAATCTTGAGTCCATCTGTTCTATTTGCTTGTCTGTGAAAATCGGTGGCTATACATCCATCATATGGGTGTATATCTAGATAAGTGATCTTGCCATAGTCTTATTTCATCATCTTTCATCTTTATCGGTCCATAATTTGCTTCCAAATCTCATTTTAGTCAACCTCATAACTTGCTTTTCAAAAGTCAATTGTGTCGAATATCGAGTTTTGCAACTTACGACCTCTGCAAGCAGTGTTCATTTCAGCTTTTCATGGTCTCATTTTTGGTCTATTTGTAGTCCGCTAGGTGGTCTTTAAGGCCACATATCTGGTTTTAGCTTTAGCTCCTTGAATAAGCTTATAGATAAGCTCAAAGTAGGTACCTATTTATCTGCTTTTCTTGCATCGACCTTTGTTCCATTTAGCCATTTTGTTTTGCTCTCTAATTTCTTCATTGCTTGTCCTCATAAGCTAAAATTTTGGATATAGAATCTCGCTAGGTGGGCTTGAGTCCCATACTTACGGTTTTCATGTTAGCTTATTGAATAAGCGATTACAATCGCTAAACAAGCTGGGGGTCAAGCCATTGCTTTCTTATTATGGCGATTAGCTAATTTCTTGGTAGAATGTTGTTTAGGTGTTAGGAGTAGGTTACGTAAGTTGCCTTAGATTGGTTTTAGTATACCTTAGCTTATATAATCATTTGGTCTTGTTTAGTGCTTATTAGCTTATTTTCTCATGCTTATTCCCATCGCTTTGCATAGCAGCCTTCATTTCTTCTACATAAGACCATGTTTTCTTATTTTTCATAGCTTTAGAATAATATTTTAGAATTTCCTGAAGTTTTCATAATTTTTGGTCACCGTTTAGTATTTTCATTATTTAATTTAGTTTTAAAGCATTTTAATTAGCTTTAAATACAAAAAATTAAGAAAAGGTTCAAAAAATAAGTTTTCATTTTCTTAAGTTAAGATAAATATAAAAGTCATAAAAGTATTTTTCCATAATTTTCTTAGTTTAAAAGTATTTTCTAGCATTTTTATTAGTTTTAAATAATTTTAAATTAGTAATAAATATATAAATAGTCTAAAAAATATATTTTCAGTTATAAAATTAGTTTTATAATATTTTAGATTTTCCTAAGTCTTAATTTTATTTTTCTAACCTTATTTTGTATTTTCTTTTATTTTAGAGTATTTATTAAATAGTTAAATTAGTTTTTAATTAATAATAATTAAATAAATAGTTGTAAAAATAATTTTCTTTTTCTAATAATTTTCTTTTATTATTAGGATTGTAAAAATGATTTTTCTATATACATAGGTATTTTCCTTCTTTAATATCACGTTTTATTTTGTACGTTACGTAGTTTTTAATTTAAACGTAAGTTTTAAGTTTTAAACGTTCATCATTTTAAACATAGTGATAGCGTTTATTTAATATCTTTTATCTTTTAATTTTCTTAATTTGTATTTAAGTCATTTATTATTTATTAACTTTTTGTTAGTGTAATTATCCTATCCTAATCCTTTCCGATCACTATCCTTAGTGATCATTCTATCGTCTGATCAAGTGTTTGCGCACCATTGAGTCTCCGTGGGACTTAACGACCGGGAATTCATTATATTCTCGATCTTCATTGTATTTGTGTTTAAAGCGGTTTAAGTCTATTACGGTTAGCCATTCACAGTGGCTAGCTTGTGTGATTAGACTTGACGGTTTAGCACGGTCGATGTGGCATATAGTTTGGTCGGATCAACATCGAATTAGGAGAAAAATTCTTAAGTCTGCAGTGTAATGGTGACTTGTTTGTGATTCGAGTCACCGTCATGCGTGATTGTCCTTGACCCTTTCCATAGTGTTCCGGCGTTGGATGTAGATCTCGGGAGCGGTTGCGAGTGAGTAAGCATGTTACGATAAGGATGAGTCCTCGTAATGTCAATAGCAATTAAACACGAAGATTCGAGCAAGTGAGGGTGTCAAAGTCAACACGGAGATTGTTCTTTCCTATCTTCATTGGATAGCCATGAGGATAGATATCGCAATGGAGAAACTTGGTGCATCCACATTCATTTGTTCGACCATGTCGTGATGCGAAATAACATTAGCCAAAAGAACCAACATATCGAAAGACATAATGTTAGTCAACGAAGGTCTTATTGTCTAGTTATTGAATGTCGGTGATAATGATTATTACGAGTCCTAAGTCACTTGTATGTTCAATAGTTCAATGATGTCGTGAAATGTTTAGTGAGTTAGTTAACTTTAAGTTTTAAAGTTTATTTTATCACTTATTGTTCACAACATATCAGACGATTTAAGTTTATTAGTGACATTATTGGATTAAGTGACGTTATGATTAGTTTATTTACAAGTTTGTACACGTAACAATTCATCATGAAGGTCAATCCAGGGTTAAGCGTAGTTTGGCAAAGTTATGCGTGAGCGGGGAATGATATATGCTTAGGCGTAAACTTACGCGTAGAATCCTAACTACAGCGTAAGAATTGTTACAGCGTGGGAAAAAGGAGACCTTATGCGTAGAGCTTATGCGTGGGCATATATTAACCTTACGCGTAAGGCTACCGTAAGAGTTGACCTTATGCGTGAGAGGTCATCATTACGCATATCCTTCACGTGATACGCGTAGTCCATTGTAGAACCTACGCGTGAAATGTTATGCGTGGATTATTCTTCGCGTAACATGACTACGCGTAGGGTAATCCTTATCGTAGAATTGCAAATGACCTTGATTCGAATTTTAAGCGTAGCAAAGCACGAAATAAGTTTATCAAATCATCAAAGTTAACACGAACATCATATTATCACGGATCAAAACATACTAGCTCATTTTAACGATTCTGCGTAGAACACATACGCGTAGTCTAAAACCCTAAATCTACGCGTATGAGTTTTAGCCATAGATTATGCACTAAACTTTTTCTGGTATGTTAAAGACATGTTGTGAGTATGTAAGCCAAGTTGTAACACTTAATTTGTTGAGAATCAAAAATACCCAAAGTTTATGAGCTTTAAACCCTAGTTTCGAATTGATGACCAATTCGTGTTTCTGGGTGGCTATAAACTTTGGAAATTATCAATTTAACAACGCAAGAGCATATCCCAACTATCTTTTTAACCAAAACACTTCACATTCAAAAATACCCAATTTGACCTAAGAACCTAATGTTTGAAAGTTATCAATTCGTGAATCGGGCATGTTTGGGTAATGAACATGTGTTTATAGATGTAAAAGGAACATTTTGACACAATCTTATTAACCACAAACGTCCATTCTTGATTTAGTGTTCATACACTACGCGTGGACACTAAATCAAGCATAGATCAAGATTTGACCGTTGGATTTGTATCAAAATCAAAACCTATGTTTAAAAACATGTTGAGATCATAAAACCACTTACAAATCGTTGATCCAATGCAGTTTGTTAAACAATTTCTACGCGTAGGATCTTTTTAGGTGTTGGTAATAAATGTGAGGTGAAAGTGTTAGGTGGGAGGGTGCTTTATTAAAATGATTTTAACCTTTGATGCTTTGGTCCCTCCACCTTTTCCTTTTCAAACCAAGCCATTTAACTTCCATTTGGTTACCAAACGAAGATTTTAGGAAAGAAACATGACGACACCCCCTCGACTTGAGAAAATAATGAAAGGTTATTAATTTAAGTCCGAGGAGTGTCTTTGAACCGAAAATGTACCACCATTTGTAATGAAATCAACCGAGATGTGATAACATGCAAGTACTGTGAGATGTTTTGAAACAGGTTAATAGATTATTTTCTCCCTCAACACTTGATCGGAAAAATCTTGAATTTTGAAAGATTAAAGTGTTGACGGAAGAAATGTACTTGCCATGTTGAAAGAAAGATAGATTAGGAGAATATTTTTGTTGTTTTATCGGATTTTATATTTTTGTATTTTGTTTTGAAAAATTATTTACAAAAGATGTTTTGGTGTTTGACGGGTTTTAAGACTGTTTTAAGAGGTTATCCAATTCCTCTTGAGTCAAACACCTCATACCAATTCGGTGGACCAACTCATTAAACCTAGCGGGAGGCAAGGCTTTGGTGAGTAGATCGCCAATTGGTATTCGAGACCATACAAAGTATAATTCAACGGTACCTGTTCTCGTGGTCCTTGATGAAATGATAGCGTGATCGATGTGCTTTGATTTGAGTCTTGAACCGGGTTGCGAGATTGCAATAACACTCCGATTGTCGCGATACATCGATTCTGTCAAATACGTAACCATAGTCTTTGAGTTGTGTTCTCATCCAAATGACTTGAGCACAACAGCGGACATGGCTACATATTTCGCTTGTTGATGATGATGATGTACAATCCTGCTGCTTTGATTGCCAAGACACCGTTTATCACCAAGAAATTGTAGAGCTCTGAAGTACTTTTCCTTGAGTCTAAGCATCCTGCGTGGTCGGCCTCTAAAAGCGATTAGTTCAAAAATGAATCGCCGGATACGGATCCCAAATTAATGGTTCCTTGATGTATCGGAGGATTCTTTTAGCCTCGAGAGGTGGGTTTCAGATTGGTCGCGATCGATAGCGGGAGCATAGATAAGCGGCAAAGACAATATCGTGTCGCTGTTGTTTAGATACATGAGGACCCAATAATACTTGGTGTTGGTAGGGTCCACTAATTTCCCATGTAAATCAGTCTAACTTCTTGGTATGAGTCATTGGTGTGGCATAAGTATCACAGTTTTCATTCCAAATTTGTTTAACAATTCAAGGGCATATTTGGATGACTCAAGAAAATACCACGGGTGATTGATGAACTTGCAATCCTAGAAAGAATGTAAGTTCACCCATCATGGACATTTCAAAATTTTCTTCATTAGTTTTGCAAAAGCGATTGAAAACGTTTTATGTGTAGACCCAAAGATGATGTCATCCACGTAAATTTGAACAATTAAGATATGTGCCCGTGATATTGTATAAAAGAGTTGGGTCAACCGAGCCTTTGGTGAAATTATTGGCAATGAGGAAAGATGATAGCTTATCGTACCATGCCCGAGGGGCTTGTTTGAGACCATAAAGAGCTTTGTTCGGTTTGTAGACATGGTTCGGGAACTCGGATCAACGAATCCATCCGGTTGGTGACATAGACCGTTTCTTTAAGTTGCCCATTGAGAAACACCGTTTTGACATCCATCCGACAGACCGTCATGTTCATATGAGCATGAACGCGAGAAATATCCGAACGACCTCAAGGCGAGCAACCGAGCAAAAGATTCTTCAAAGTCTATTCCTTCTTCCCGACGATAACCCTTAGCAACTAGCCGTGACTTGTTTCGGATAACATTCCTTCAACATCAATTTGTTTTTCCAAATCCATTTTAAACCAATGACGTAGACTCTATTGGTCTTTCAACCGGTTCCATACTTCAAGAAGTTTGAATTGGTTGAGTTCTTCTTGCATGGATTCAATCCGGTTGTCTTTTGTCATTGCGTCTTTAATGTTTTAGGTTCGATTAGCGAGCGGTGAGTGCATAAATGCAATGTTCACCATCCGAGTGAAGACGTTGTCTCGTAACGATGGTTGATTCGGGTTGCCAATAATATTAGCGAGAGGATGGTCTTTAGTCCATCTATGTGTAGAGGTTGATGTTGGTATACATTGTGCGGATTCGAGGGTTCAAATGGTTTGTTGAAGATTCCGCGACATCAGTGCGGCGAGCCTCATTGGCAAACGGGTTGAAGAACGCATTTGGATCAAAATCTGCGGTGGGGGTACTTCATTGAAATATCATCACCGGGTTCATCATTGTTGGAAGCGGTGTGTTCAATCTGTTGTGTTGGAGTCAACCGGTGTAGGTGCATCTTCAACGATAGTTGTTGTAGCAGTGTATCGGTATAGGAATATTATCGGGTTGTGCGGCGGATACACACGGAGCACGTTCATCAATATCGTCGCGAGCGGAGGAGCAAATAACCTTTCCATTTGTTGACGAGTTAGGTGAGGGCTTTCTTCGGTGATGATGGGGTTGAGGAAGTTTAAGCGGTTGTGACCGGGTTCTAAGTCATATACTCGAAGCCATTTCCGTGAGTTCATCGAAATGAGCATGAATCGTTTCCATTACCTCCTTAGTTCGACGATTCCAGTTCGAAACCTTTAGAATTGTCACAATATCCAATAAAGACTCCAATATCGACTTTGGCTTTGAGCTTTCCAAAATCATCACGATCATTATTCGGATAGCAAAGGATCCAAATACATGAAAGTGTTTGAGGTTCGGTTTATAGTTGTGACAAGCTCGAAAGGTGTTTTGTTGTGGCGTTTTGTGATCATAGAACAGTTTTGAGTATAGCATGCGATGATCTGACTTACGCCCATAAGTAATCTGGAAGTTTAGCATTGATTAACATTGTTCTTGCGCTTCCACTAACGTTCGGTTTCGATCTTTCAACAACTCCGTTTTGTTCGGTGTACGTGCAATAGATGTTTGATCTTTGAATTCCACTTTCTCATAAAATTCACGAAGGGTTTTGTTAACAAATTCAGTTCCTTTATGCATTACGATTATCCCGACGGTGTTGCGGAGCCGAACTCGTATTTTTGTGAGAAAGGTGATGATCATTTGTGGAGCTTGGTCTTTGCTACGAAGAAGTAGACCCAAGTCCATCGTGAGTAGTCATCGACAATTACTAAGATGTAGCATTTGCCATTGATCGCTTGCACGCGATCGGGCCACACAAATCCATGTGAAGAAGATGTAGCACATCTTTGAGTCGTGTTCCACCTTTGAAGGAAAATGAGCACGAGTGCTTTTCCCTTGTTCACGGTGCCGAGCAAAGGTGATCTTTTGAATCTAGGAATCGTGGGAGTCCTTCAACTAGTTTGTGTCGAGCAAGGTTGGTGATGGTTTGAAAGTTTAGATGTGAGAGACGATTGCCATAGCCAGGATTTTGTTGATGTTGCCTTAGAAAGTAAGCGAGATGGGAGAGGAGCAACCATGTCTTGCATAGAGATAGTGTAGAGACTAGAATTACGAGAGCCGGACATAAGGTCATTTCCTTGTAGATCACAGAATGAAACAAGTTTTCTCCCGAAGCAACCTCCAAATCTCCATCACAAAATTGACCTCATCGAAAGCAGTTGTGACCGAGGCCTTCCACATAGTAAACCCTGCTGATTTCGATGTTCCCATTAACATAATCTCCGTAGCCCATGATGGGCTGCAGTGATCGTTCCCGAATCGGCGGTGCCAATGAACTTTGCAATAAAGTTTGATAACAGTTTAAGGTTGCTCATCATGTGAGAACATCCGCTATCAACAATCCGAGAATGATCATGACACCGCATTAAACATGCATTTGACACGGATGGAATAGAAGTAGATGTGGAACCCAAATGTTAGAGGGTTCCAAGTCGTATGTTAGACATACACACATTGAGAATTTTAGGCATCCACTTAAATCCTAGTGTTTATATATCCATTTCGCCATCTGTAACTACTCTTTGCTTTAGTCTTAGTGAAAGCACTAGGTGGTACTACATTCTTAGGAGGTAAAGCGAGCTCTTGTGATAGCAATCGGTTGCCTTAGAATCTAAAGAAGGTGGTTTACCAAGCACGGACTTATAATGATTAGTGGGCCTAGAGGTATTCCGATTCTTAGGATTTCATAATCGAGAGATTATAGCTTTAGCAACACATTTGTCATGACAATCGAATTCATTCTCTTTCGACAAATAACACAAGGTGCATCGAATGAATATCAAAAGTGCTTAACGGTTTAGCATTCGTTACATCACTATTTCTATTACATTTTCAGACGTAACATCTATAGTGGAAGCAACATGATTTTTATTCGAGTCCTAGGGTGTTCTTCTACTTTAGCATTCCTTATTGATCTTTTCTTAGGTCGCAACTTCCTATTCTTCGATTGAGTGCTCTAGGCGTGAAGTGCGGACGTTTGGAAAAGATGCAACTATTCTGTTTCAAAGAGGGAAACACATTAGCAACTTGTGATTTGGCGGTGGGAATTCTAGGTTCATGATTACTAAGTGTGACCGTGCTAATCTCTTAATCACAGAGGCGGAAGTTGTTCATACTTTCCTAACATTTCCGTAACTTAGAGATGGTGTGAATCGATCTTGATTTTCGAGCGAATATTACCAAGAAAATTCATGACTTCTCTAGTGTGAACAAGATAGTGATCAAGTTCGTTTGATGCTTCAAGTCGAGTCTTTTGAGTAAATCAAATATGACACCATATTCTGTTTAACTTTTAAGAGTTCTTGTTCATATTTTGAGATTTGACTTTTCAAAGACACGTTTTGATCATCCAGCTTGCTCAATTTTAGGATCGAAGATTTTGCACTCAATGACGATTTTCTTTTGAAAACGGGTTGATGGTTGTGAATATCTTTTCACACCAATGAAGACGACGTTTTGCATTGTAAATTTCGTGTGTAATCGTTTATTTTCACTTTTAAAGACTCGATCGGAAGCACATTATCGGTGTTCTCAACAGAACAACAGTTTCAACAATATCGCTAGAGATATGATCGGATGCATATGGCAACGAATAGAATAGCACAACATTATGGATATCGACATATAACATCTTCCAAGAGTCGATCAACATCTTTTCTCAATAGTTTCTTTTGCGTTTTGTGTTAGAAATAGATGTTTACATTTCTCGGCGTTTTCATTACCCCAAGTTCCTTATGAAAATCCTTTTCCCAAGCAATTGCACAACTTTTCAAGTTTTTAACATTAGGTAAAGATTTTTCCGAAAAATGTCTCTTTGTTCTCGCGCGTGAGGCGATTGAAAATGTTCAACTTTGATTTCGGATCGATATTCTATCTCATGTTGTAAAATTTTGAGGTCGCCATGAAAATGTCAAAATATCGAAGAATTTTTCGATTTTCGGTTGTGAGTTTACTTCACTAATGGAAGGTAACGGACCATAAGTTTGTGCAAAGTCATTTTGGGATTAACAATAGAAGACTCAGTGTTTTGATGATAACCACAGGTGTGTTTGAAGAATCCGTTGGTGTGTGAAAGTGACGCGTTTTTATAATTAAAAGGTTTGTTGTAAACAACGGTTTTTAATTTAGATCGACTCTCGTCTTACGCATCTAATTCCTCTTGACGATGATATTCAACAACACTCATGACAAGATTATCAATTTTGTATTCACTAGAAACTTGTGAGTTGGTTTGAATGTTTTAGTGAAAGCTTTGGTTTGTAATCACCTAGATTTTTTCCATATCCATTTGGATTGGGTTTTAAGGTAAACTTTTCAATAGTCATTCTTGATTCACCATGTTTGTAAACAACAGCTTTAAACTCATTAATTTTGTTTTGCAAACCGAGAATTTCGCAAGAAGGTCATCTACCCGATTCGTTGAATGCTTTTGTATGCGGAGAACTGCTTTTGACAATTTAACAACTCAGCCTTAGCTTTTTGATTTTCCAAGGTGAGGCGTTAATTTGCTTTTTATGTTCATGTTTCAGCTTGTTCTAATTCGGACAACAAAGCATTCTTCGAGGCGGCTAGATCACGATCCGTCTCTAAATATTTTTCGTTTTGATGAGATTTTGCAAAGCGGCTTCAAAACCTTTTCACGGTTTTCTTGAGTTTTGAAAAGTTGAGTTGCATTTGTAAACATTCAAAATCCTTGGTTAACAGTGCATTTTACTTTTTAAGGACTGATTTAATGCATAACATTCCTCCATTTTGATTTTATGGTCTTGAATTAACCGAGCAAAATCCGGATGAGGCAACAGATCATCTTGTTCAACGTGAGTCTCAACATGATCATTCTTTAGATCCTCGAAATGCGACCACGAGTCAATTTGATTATCAAAGGAAACCGAAGGTCATCTTGATCGTCAAATGTAACTACAAGGTTAACTTGAAAATCATCGAAAGAGATGTAGAAGACTCATTTTGAGCGATCGATCCGTGCGGATTCGAGATATTGGCGGAGATATTAGTTCGAGATATGATGATGGTTTGTTCGAGTACACGAGACAAGCCATCGATGTCATACTCTGGGCTCAGATCACTCATGTGCGGCTCATGCATATTAGCCATCAACATAACAACGATTAGCCTGCAAGTCCTCCATATCATCATCCGAGTCTCGCATACGCCATAAAGCTCGTTCTTTGTCCGTAAGAGATCCACTGACTTCATCCTTAAGAGCCAAAAGTAAAGCCTCTTTGAAATAAGCATCGCCCCTAGTCCTTGGCTTTGGGCATGCATTAGCCAGTGTCCCTTCTCATTGCGGTTGTAGCATCTAAGACCATTTAACCGATTACTGCATTTCCTTGTTCCACCACTGAGCTCTGTTGTTATTCCTACCCACATTAAACCCTTGACCACCGCCCATGTGACGACCATAATCACGATTCGAACTTCAACACGTCCATTGTTCACAACACTTGAGTCCGTGTGTTAGATGAGGCGAATACGATTGTTGGATTTGTTGGTGTAACGGCCAAAAGCATTAGCAATCATCACAAATCCTTGTTGCAATGCTTGAATGGATCGATTTCCTCGGAGTTTCAACGACATATGCTTGAGCATTGTTCTTTGTATGGAACCAATTGATTTTGTTGAGGTTGTGGTTGTGAAGGTGTGTTTGAAGCGATTGGTTGAGTTGCTTGTTGAGAGGATAATTCGCTTGAGCATACAAGGCAAGTTGTTGATTGTCCGGTTGTATTGTTTAACAATTTGAGCACGGAGAATCCTTTCCGATCAACTTCCTTTTCATGAGGCTTCAAGTAATCGTACAACAATCCATAAGTAGAATGATGCATATTCTTCGCCGACGGAGAAAAATGACATACTTCTCCCATTCGGACCAAGACTACTCGAAACTTAGTATTCATCGCAATTATTGGCATGATGATGTTGAGTTTATCCAAATCATTGATGATGTCTCGAAAATCGAGGATGATAGGACTCTAGTGTCTCTCGTGTTCAATCATGAAGTGTTCATAAGCCAAGTAAATTTTGGATTCCAAATCCTCCCGATTGAGTCATGATCCTTCCATAAGAAGGCGAATATGATCCCACATCTTTTGTGCGGTCTTTTGAGCATCAACACTACGAAGAATTGGGTTTGGTAATCCTAAGAGGATGTATTCCATTGCAAGTTCATCGACTTCATAGTGTAGAAGTTCAGAGCATTAAGATCCAAGCTCGTAGCAATGTTGGTTTGTTCATCTCTTGGTGGAACAAAGATTTGGATCTCCGGGTACAATGACAAGAGGGCATCTCAAATGGACCTTCCAAGATAACATTCTTTAAGAACTTTCCATGTGGCTTCTTCGGATCACAAAACCTAAAGAACCTTATCACCCATTGATCGTAGTTTCTGGAGTGAGCATTGGAGGTCTATCAAGTGATCCACTTCATGAATTGATTGTTGGTCGCTTAAAGCTTCACATCTTTGCAAACCAAGTGGGTTCCTTCATAGTGGTCCGTGATGGATGTTGATTGAAATCGGTTGTGTAGGGTTGAACTTGAAGGCTTGGTGGTGGTTGAACCATTTGTGGTTGTGGAATTGCACCAAGTTGTGGAGTATGTTGTCGATTAAATTGTTGTTGATAAATAGCTTGTTGTTGATTCCATTGTTGATGTTGTGGAGTTAATTGTTGTTGTTGTTGATGATTATAAGTGTGAGGAAATAGTTAGAGTATGGTGGTTGAGACATGATGATAAACTTGTGTGGTAAAAATGGATCTTTGTAGTCGAATGAACCTTTGTTGATGAAGTGTCCTTAGGCGAGAAAGACAAGAAACCAAGTAGCACTAAGTGTAAAACACCAAAAGTTACGCGTAACAATGAGGAGTTACGGCGTGGGTTTTAGCTTACTGCTGTAGTAGGAAAAACACTAAAGTTATGCGTAGACAAAAGTTAGGCGAGAAACGAGGCGAGGATTACCTTATCGTGAGACCTTAGTTTACGCGTAAAGTGAATCTTATCGTAGAATTTCTACGCGTAAGCTTATGCTTATGCGTAATTTTAGGGTTTTGCCCAAATGATCTTTACACTTCACGGTGCAAAAGATATCCAAAGTCGACGTATTTTCGGACTTATCCAAGTAAGAAAACACGGAATAAACCAACAAATAGAAGATCAAACCAAGGAAAATCTTACGCGTAATATTAGGGTTTTGATACGCGTGGGATTACTCGTAACTTTGATTCGCCCAAATGTGTTTCTAAACCGCTTTTGTTATGGAATAGCTTCAATAGTACCAAAAGAACACAAAAGTGTGAATTTTGATGTACTAAAATCGCTAAACGGGTTACGCGTAGAACGACACCCACGAATAAAAACAAGCTTAAAAGCGTAAATCCACGCGTAAAGTTTGAAACTTTTGCTAAAACAAGTATTTTAACACCTCAAAACATTGAAAGTACAAGAATCTTGGATTAAAAAGTGTAAAACGAGTTTTAAGATAACCAAAGATTGCGTTATCTTTACGCGTAAGACCCAAAACCAAAACTTCAAAACAAACGAGTACACCCAACTATTTGGCGATTGATACCATCTGTTAGGTCACTAGTTTTACAAACACAAGTTATAAGAGAAGAGATAAAGGCGGATGAACAAGTATCACACACACACACGTTATACTAAAGACGGTTTAGGCGTAGAGTATGTGAAAAGAAAACTTGAACAACCAACCCTCAAATGAGGGTTTACAAGAGTATTTATAGGAGGGAAGCTAGGGCAACACTCCTAGTTCCCATCCTTTCTTATGTGGGCTTGGGCCTAAGCTTATGGGCCTTCTACATAAGCTTGACCTTAAACAAACATAAAGGCCATAATAAAGCTACCTATTACATATGAGATATAAATACTTGAAATACTGTTTAGGAGTGATTCCAACAAATCATTTAAATGTTTTGATTCCTTAGCATTAAATTCTTGTTTAAGCACTTTAACATTTTCTTGAAGCTCTGGCTTTTGCTTAACAGTTTTGTTCAGCTTTTCTTGTAAGGAATTTAACTCTTGTTTTAATATTTCTTCCCTAAAATTACTTTTTCTGATAAGTGTACGTATTTGGTTATCCATCTCCTGCTCACGGGTAGTCAATTCAAATTTAACACGATGTTCATATATGACAACTTGTTCCTTATAGGCATTTAGTTCGGAGGTTATGGAATCATCGGAGCACATGCAAGTGTATTCATCAAAGCTATAGTCATCATTGATCAGAAGATGCATCACTTGGTACAATTTCACTTTCATCTTGCTTCACAAATTGATCATATGGGACAACATTGCTATTACCTATATTTTCAATATTTGATTCAATAATTTCAGTTGATTGTACCTTGTCGTGAATCTTTTGCACATCAATCTCATCGTATAATTTTAATACCTCTGATATGATTGATTCCTTGAAGGGACTGGCCTGTTGTGGTGAAGGAACCTTTGGAGAGACCATTGGTGAGATACTGGCCATGAAGATAGTCTGGGCGGTTGGTTCATCATCAACATCCGAGTCAAATGCATCACAACCGCAACTTGAAATGCATTGGGATTATTCTAAGCCATATCCTCGTGACCGGCTGCTTCATCCACATCCGCATCATAAGTTTTGCATTTCCTCAAGAAGAAATAGCAGTTCTTCCTCATCCAACACGACTCCATTATCTTGAGCTTGCACCAGAGCATTTTGTTCTCAAGTATTCGCATTTTGTGGACGCTTTGGAAGAGTGTAGTTTCTTACAATGTGTCTTTCTCCACCACGCTTATAACACTTGATTGGCTTCCTCGACCACGGGCCATGTTCCTTCCACGGTTCGATTACCCATATCCTCCACCAACACCAAGATTCCCATAACCACTCCCGCATTCCCTTGTTCATTATGTGGAAGGTATGCATTCTGCCTTCCTTGCACGTTTTGCACCACTACCTTTCCATCACTAACCGTAGCATGATTGTGAAGATTGGATGCGCTTAAAGGTGATTATTGGTGTGTGGGGTAAAATTCAAGTTTTACTTAACCATTAGAGCTAGTTGATTGACAAGATGTTCCATGAATGATTCTCAAGGCTTATATCCCGGATCCGGAATGAGTTTGTGATTACCATCCCAGAGGTATGACTTGTGATGCTTTGGTAGTAATTCCACATTTGTGTAAAATGCGTGGAATCATTTGAGGAACTTGCATCTCCAAGATTGGTATTGAACTTTTGTGACAACTCAGAAATTCCTCGATCGTCATAATTGAAGAATCATCGATTAGAGCGATCGCTTAACAAATTTGAGATACGAGTCGTGTTATATATTGTTTTGATTGGAAATATAATTCTAAAAACATTGGCGTAACTCTCGAGACACGAATCCCTTGTTTGCTAGCTCAAACGAGTCTCGAACCTAATATATCGAAAGTTTTACAAAGTTTCATCTAGAGTCCCTTTAGAATGTTTCATTTTCGCCCTTGTGCTTTTGAGTGTACAAGACTAGTCCCTGTGTACTATATATACTCCCACTCCTCACAATCCCTCATTTTCACCTTCCACTTTCTCTCACTACAAAACACACACACAATATTTCTCTCTTTCTCGCCTATATTTTCCGCCACCCAACTAGGGTTCCGGCAAATCACCGAATCCGCCAAATTCGCCACCCTTCTACTTACACCACCCATCCCATCTTGTAGATCAAGATCCCGTGGTTCCATTTTCGTAAAACACTCACGCTTAAATCCCTTTCTTGCGCCTCAATCTTAAATCTAAGATTCGGATACTTAGGGTTTCTTGGGTAAACGAGTTTCAAGGATATCTAGAGTGGTTTGGTCACGAGTGGTACTCATGAAAGACACTACCAACTCTTGTGCACCTCTCTTCTCTCTCAGTAAACCTCAACACACCATCATTATTGTTATTTTTATTTTTAAAAAACGTATACATAGAGGTAATGGTATTTCGTGGAAAACTAAAAAGGAAACTAAACTTGATAACGTTTTTGAAAAAGGCCTTGTGAAGTAATCGAATTAAAAACATATTTGGGTAATTACTCGTGGGTTAAAATGGATACAAACGTGGTAAGACGAGATTTAAAAACGGTTTAGTTTGGATTCGTGTGGTGGGAACGAGATTCATAAGGATAAAATGGTTACTAAGATCTGGAAAACGTTTGGTTGAGGGTTGTATGAGTCAACTCATCGAGTTGGGTTGACTCGATGGGTCGAGTCATCAACGGGTCGAGTTTGACATAATGGGGTTCACGGTTTATTTATTTATTATTATTATTTTTTTTGCTTTGTTTTGAGTAATAGATTGAATATGTGGGAAGTTGGGTCGGTTAGATCACCGGGTCATGTGGTTATATTTGGTCACGTTAGGGTGTGTTTAGATGTGTTATGTCGCTACGGGTCATGTTTGACTTGGATACCCATTTATTGATGGTTTATCTTGGCTTATATGTTTTAGTTTGAATCTCGGGTTGTTATGAATGCAAAACAAGTAATATTTTGAGTTGTTTGGGTAAATGTAAAAGCAGGATAAGTGGAAATTGTACATGATAAGTGTTATTAACATTGAGTTAAATAGGTAATGACGACAAATATCGAATAAGTGACTTAACACGGTTATTAAATTATCGTAACTTGGAACATTTATACGCTTCAAATAAGACCTTGGGTTTGAATAATACGGATACTAAAACCGACATATTAGAAGCTAACCGATGATATAACAGATATCGGAACTAATAAAATGGTTAACTAATATAAGTTTAATGGTTAACTAGTAATTAGCCAATGTGTAAACTTGGAAAGTGAAACAAATTAATTATACATCGATAACGGGATAGAACTATCGGCATTAGACGTAATCAAATAACGAATAAGTACATATAAGACGGCATGATAAACTAGGATTGATAATTAATAACGGATATTACATATATGTAATAACTTATAAGTATTTAACTGTGTTTTATAAACTTGGAATAATATTCGATAACGAGTTATATTTGTTGTAGTTCGAACTTTATTAAATATTTTGGAGTAACTAAATGCAATATATATTGGTTTCGGCATGAGCAAAACATATTTTCACAACGAGCCTAAACATTTAATTGTCACTTATTAACTAGTAACGAAATATATAACTATACATTACCAGTCGGATACGGTTTTATAAACTCTTATTGATTTAGGATGATAATTCATGTTTTCTAGCGTACATAATTACTTTTACATACATGTCGCCCAATATGGTTTTATTTAATTAAAAACCTTTTGAAACTACGAGAATAACTTGTGTTTCGTACAAACAAGTTAACTTTTATAAACTTGATTGGGAAGTGTCTATTTTGAGAAGCCGGTATGATAAAGACGTAATGTTTTGGAAACATTGAATAATGAGTATGTCGTTATAAATACTATAATAGTATATTTTTATATAACGCACTTTATTATAAACTTGTAATAATTGAGAAACCTTTATTAACTGAGCGATAAATGGAAACTTGTCTTTTATTATAAACATGTACATTGGGATTATGGGGAAATTCTTGAAAGTTAACTTATTTACGTGTCATAAATAGTTGTCGTCATTTTTCCTAGTCTTTGACTAGCTTGAGTAGTGTCAGTATTTCTTGACTTTGTCAATGTCTTTTATTTTGGCGTGCGTTCTAGTAGTATGTCCCGACTATGTCGATGTGTTTTCCTCTTTCGCGTGGGTTATGCGTCGCGTCTATGTTTCTTACCACCACACGAAATGTTAAAACTAAACTTTTGAGATAACAATTATAAACTTTTGGGAACAAGAACATACTTTTGAAAGTAACGACATGAATGATCCACAAAACTACAACACATTACTTTCTATGGATTTCTTTATCATATAAGTCGTATTTTAAGATAATTGTATACGCATTAGGTTCGTCACTTCTATTCTATCGCACTCGTCGTACACTTATCTTGATGCCGTGAAGATTAGCTTTAGATGCCAATCGTGTCAATAGTGAATAGTCTCAGAACACCCGCCTTATCTCGACCACAATATTGTCCGCTTTGCCCTTGAGCTCACGGCTTTGTTTTTGTGGCCTCATTGAAGACTTCCTGGGTCACCCAAGCCAAGATTACTCTCACATGAGCACGCTTAACCGCGCTTCCTAAGAACTCCACCCGCAGAGACCACAAAACGCGTTGTGTCATTGTAAGGCGAATGTTATCTTATGAGCCCAAAGATCTCTCCGTGCCACACCGATGTGGGATTTGCTTAGGTGTTACAATCACCCCCTTGTGGACTCATCGTCCTCGATGAGGTTTGCCCCACCATCCCGAACGGCTCAGAGTGGCTCGATACCATAATTGTAACACCCCAACCCGACAAGGGTAGAAGTGTCACGACCGTGTCACATCGTAACATACAAATAAAATTGTCAAGCGGAAGTCTTTAAATAATTAAGTACCAAGTCATAATAACCAAAGATTTACAAGGAAATTACAAAATCAAAATGTTAGAATAAAATGAAAATCTCAAAACAAAAGCCCGCCAAAATAAGTCCAAATAATAAGGTAACTAGGGTTAGTCCACCTGATAATCCACCTCTCACCCAATCAAAGCCCATCTTCAAACCTAAAACCCGCTGCAGAAAAGAAATGGTGAGCTTAAAAGCCCATGAAATGATATAACAAAGCTAAAGCTAAACAAAATCCAAATGCAAAAAGAACAAAGGAACGGATAACAAAGTCACAATGAAATGAGAACAATGAGTCAATGAGGATCCCGCGAACACAATTATACGAGATATCCAAACGAACATATAACAAGGAGAGCGAAGCGAAACAAAGCATCGATGACATATAAACAAGCACATACAAAGCGGATATACAAGAATCAAACATAAGCAAACATAGCGGGCATAGCATCCACACAACGATATGTAATACAATCAATTCAGAAATCGGAAGACATACAAGTCAAACGGTATCTACAGAGAGCGGAAGCAATTAATTAACAAGTGAGCATGGCAATTCACAAGGTCAAAACCTTTAGTTGAAGACATAAATCAAGATCATTACGGTAGTCAAAACATGGCGATCGCACGTAACAAGTAGGGATACAGATGAACACTATAATTAAATGAATTAAATACATAGCAGGGCAATTAAACAAGTTAACAAGCTAGACTTCATAAGTTGAACCATTTACCCAATCAAACCGTAGCATAAATATAAATGCAAACATGGCGGTCAACAACAAGCGTATAAGGACACCACGGATAGTCATAGTCCACGAGATTAATTGAACGAGGTACAAAAGATAAACAGATCAACAATCAATTTCATACAAGCACGGTTACCGTACATCAAAGGATCACATAACAAGAAGATAACATATCATCGATGTCAACAGTAAATCTTATATCGCATACATACATATCATACAGAGAAATCCGTAGTCATATAAACATGAATATCATAATCAAATCCAATAACATATAATAACCCGATGCGTGAATGGAACGATAGTATGAAGTAACGGAATGAGAGTGATGATCAAAGCAATGTAATATATATATATCTTGGTACAAGTACATCATATAAGGGTATTGAGTAATGAACAAGTAATCTGATTATGGTGCTTTGGGAAATGCGGAAGGTACAATATAGGTTTATCAAAAGTGTAAGGGTTATCGAAATCTACCCGAGCCCGTAAACATATCATATCATATCATATCATAAGTAGCCATTGTATTCGGAGGGTGACCTCGGAATACCATACATAATAGGAGGAGACCTCAGTAACAAATGGAGTAGCTAGCTCCCGAATTGTGAAGACGTGGATTGCACCCGACATCATTCACCGACAAAGCTCCAATCGGATCAAATCCTCGAAACATATCAAATCTAGGATGCATCCATCGCCCCTAACATATAATGGCCAAATCATATACATATAGTGAGCTCATAATCATATCAAAATGGGGACGGTGTGCAACATCACTGCACACCGGAGTCATGCCATTGGTGCATCAATGACACGGTCGTTACCTTCCCGACTAGGAAACATATTTTGCCTCGTATCAAACCCAAGGGTCAAAGCATATTCATATCATAAGGGTTCATATCAAGTTCATATCAAGTTTCACATCACAAAGGTTCATATCGAGTTTCATATCAAAGTTCATATCGTAATTCATATCAAAGTTCATATCAAGGTTCATAATCGAAGGTGCATATCAAAGGTTCATAATCGTAAGGTTCATATCGTTGGTTCACATTAAACAGTTCACATAGGAGATTCAATCAAAGGGAACATAGCAAGGTTATAAGGAAGCCCTAATAAGAAGGCTCGAGTAAAAGCATAATAATCAAAGCTAGAATCAAAGGATGAACACGAATCATGAGAAACCTTAAGAGGTAAGGTCGAATATCATGCCTTTATTCGAGCAAATCACAATGAAAGTAAAGTCAAGAAAGGAGATCAATCACGTCCGAACCTATATGAATTAGATAACGTTCTATAAGAATCAGATTACTGCGTTAAGACGGCTTTCCATTTTTAGAAATCTTTCCATAATTAGCATGTTTCCATAATTAGCGTGTTTCCAAAATTAGCGGGTTTCCATAATTAGCATATTTCCATATTTAGTAAGTTTAGTCACTTATCTATAGTTAAATAATGAAAATGAGTATTAATATGATTTAAGGATCATTTATGACAAGTTACAAAAGTTTAGGGTTTAAAATGTCAATATTGCAAAGTATAGGGTTAAAAGTGTAAATATAGCAAGTTTACTCATTTTACTCATTTAATCCATTTAGTTAGAATATTAACATGTTAATCCATCAAGTTTTACCATTTACAAAACAACCCCTTTACTTTATTAAATCATGTAATTACAACCCTAGTTTTAGGTTATGATTAACGAATCCGTTTTAACCATTCTAGCTCGATTATTACAAGATTGTAATACACCTTATGTGATCTTATTTTAATTGAACCACCCACCCCAAGATCAAATTTGTACGCCCATATCATGACCAAAACTATTTCATAAATCATTCGTTATCAAATCCGTTGTCACATACATATACGTATAGTTTCTCAAGCACATTAAACCCTTATTTAACATATATATAGGTCGACATATATAAACACCAATTTTCAGTTTTGTATTCATTTTATCATGTTATATATCATACTATTTATAAAGATTAAGAATCAAGGTTTTTACGTATACCTATGTTATCATTTCATGTGACAATTATATATAATTTTATGTGTTATATAAATTAATTACAAGCCCTAGAAAACTCATCCAAGGCCACGAATGGAATGAAAACACAAAGGAAGATACGAGAGATGATTATACGTTACCCTCGTAGCGTGTACGTGACAAGGAACAAGAATCAAAGCACCAAAAATCAAAACCAAGCCTTCTAGGCTTACACAAACCCACGACCAAAATAAACAACCCACGTCCAAGCTCCTTTTCGAATCAAACACAATCCCCACGTACACCAATCGATCATACACTATCACGAGCCTCCAAGGAACCTTTTGTTTGGAAGAAATTCGGATCAAATGATGAAAATTATAAGTTGGCCGCCACTTATGAATGAGAGCAAATAGTTTTAGGGTTTCTTTGGTTTTGGAACGAGAAAGAAATGGTAAATGGGATTTTAATGAAATTGATTTTGATTGATTGAGGGGGAGGTAAATATGGCCGGTCATAGGGGGGAGGGGAGACCAAAATTTGTAACTTCCATTCTTATCTAATTATCATGTATCTAGTCTCCTTGGTGGTTCAAGTTAATATGTGTACATTTGGTACTTTTAATTGTTACTTAGACTTAATCATTCATGTGTCTTTTAATTTCTATCATAAGTTTATTACTTCATAATGTGCATATATTATTAATGAGATAATTTGTTTAACGATGTTGAAGTATTTCCCGAGTTTGTAAAATTTAAGTTTGAGGGCAAAATTGTCATTTCACGCGATTGAGATTTTAGGGTTTTACAACTCTTCCCCTCAAAAAAGAAAATTTTCGTCCTCGAAAATTGAAGTCGCAGAGGTACACGAGACGCACCGGCTTAAAGCGACGTAGCAATCCATAGTTTCATACGGATCATAATCGTATCGGTTTCAAAGCGCATTTAATCTTACACGTAATGTATATCGGTGAGAATCTCACAAAGAGGTACGTAATTCCAATCGAACATGAGGAGTGACACATAACGGTTATAAGTCTTAGTCCATTCACGCACCAACCCAGCATTTCCCAAAACGTCAGATGATTCCAATAAGTTCAAATTATATGATCTCGGTATTATCACGCTGATCAAAGCGCCATAATACTTGCATCACATAACAAGCCCTTATTGTCACCATATTCATCCCGGTCATGACAAACCACATAGCCAATATCACATCAAAACAGATAACATACAGATAACAAGTAACATACCAAAGCAGGCCAGATCGCATACATACAACATATACTACATCAAACAACTTACCATAGCACAAAATAAAGAAGGCCACCAACTTGCATGAAACGGTTCCTCATGACTCATTACATCGGTCCAAAACAAAAGTCGAGATATACCGTATGCTAAACGATGAAACTTCACGATTCAAACCGAGTTCTGAACGAATCAAAGAAAAGTAATGCCGATCAAAATCACGTAGCAAGATATCAAACCGCCCCAAAACGCGTGACAAACGAATCAGAGTAACACAAGTCGCGCCAAATCATATGAAGTAGATGAACCTTCTCACCACCGGTTGAATCTTGTCTTCGTCTTTTGCGCCTTTGGTTGATCCGTCCGACTTCCTCTAGCAACATCCCGATGTCTCTAGTAGCACGGCAATGGATGCGCTTCGCTTCACTAACCTCTCCACCAAGGATCACAAAGAACGCAGGTCGACACCATTATCTTTGGCTCTACGAGAAATCTTCATCTAACGATCGACAAACGGATGTGCGAAGACAAAAATAAACAAAACCAAATGCGAAAAGAAGGAAGTCAAATTCAGCGAAGATAAAGAATATCGAAGTCAAATCAGAACGACCACCAAAAGAAATCGGAAGAGATCAGCACAGACGGAAGCCTAGTGTCTACCCAAATCCTCACAGGTCAATCCTAAGGCCAACAAGACGAAACCTTAGCTCTGATACCATCTGTAACACCCCGCCTTATCTGACCACAATATTGTCCGCTTTGCCCGCAGGCTCACGGCTTTGTTTTGTGGCCTCATTGAAGACTTCCCGCAGTCACCAAAGCCGGTATTACTCTCATGAGCACGCTTAACCGCCAGCCCTAAGAACTCCACCCAATGAGACCACAAAACGCGTTGTGTCATTGTAAGGCGAATGTTATCTTATGAGCCCAAGATCTCTCCAGCCACAAACCGATGTGGGATTTGCCTAATTGTAACACCCCAACCCGACAAGGGTAGAAGTGTCACAACTGTGTCACATCGTAACATACAAATAAAATTGTCAAGCGAAGTCTTTAAATAATTAAGTACCAAGTCATAATAACCAAAGATTTACAAGGAAATTACAAAATCCAAATGTTAGAATAAAATGAAAATCTCAAAACAAAAGCCCGCCAAAACAAGTCCAAATAATAAGGTAACTAGGGTTAGTCCACTCGGATAATCCACCTCTCATTGATCAAAGCCCATCTTCAAACCTAAAACCCCGCGGGAAAAAGAAATGCTACCGAGCTTAAAAAGCCCAAGAATGAGATATAACAAAGCGAAAGCTAAACAAAATCCGAAATGCAAAAAGAACAAAGGAACGGATAACAAAGTCACAAATAAATGAGAACAATGAGTCAATGAGGATCCCGCAGAACACAATTATACGATATCCAAACGAACATATAACAAGGAGAGCAAAGCGAAACAAAGCATCGATGACATATAAACAAGCACATACAAACCGGATATACAAGAATCAAACATAAGCAAACATAGCAGTGCATAGCATCCACACAACGATATGTAATACAATCAATTCAGAAATCAAGACATACAAGTCAAACGGTATCTACAAAGCGGAAGCAATTAATTAACAAGTTAGCATGGCAATTCACACAGTCAAAACCTTTAGTTGAAGACATAAATCAAGATTATTACGGTAGTCAAAACATGGCA
Organism: Chrysanthemum lavandulifolium; assembly: GCA_022545495.1. Lineage (NCBI taxonomy): Eukaryota > Viridiplantae > Streptophyta > Magnoliopsida > Asterales > Asteraceae > Chrysanthemum > Chrysanthemum lavandulifolium. The sequence continues at coordinate 208,378,367 of CM040246.1, forward strand.
ATCCATCGTAACAAGTAGGGATACAAGATGAACACTATAATTAAATGAATTAAATACATAGCAGGCAATTAAACAAGTTAACAAGCTAGACTTCATAAGTTGAACCATTTACCCAATCAAACCGTAGCATAAATATAAATGCAAACATGGCAGTCAACAACAAGCGAGATAAGGACACCACGGATAGTCATAGTCCACTAGATTAATTGAACGAGGTACAAAAGATAAACAGATCAACAATCAATTTCACACAAGCACGGTTACTGCACACATCAAAGGATCACATAACAAGAAGATAACATATCATCGATGTCAATGTAAATCTTATATCGCATACATACATATCATACAGAGAAACCGTAGTCATATAAACATGAATATCATAATCAAATCCAATAACATATAATAACCCGGTACGTGAATGGAACGATAGTATGAAGTAACGGAATGAGAGTGTGACAGATCAAAGAAATGTAATATATATATATCTTGGTACAAGTACATCATATAAGGGTATTGAGTAATGAACAAGTAATACAGATTATGGTGCTTTGGGAAATGCGGAAGGTACAATATAGGTTTATCAAAAGTGTAAGGGTTATCAGAAATCTACCCGAGCCTAGAAACATATCATATCATATCATATCATAAGTAGCCATTGTATTCTGAGGGTGACCTCGGAATACCATACATAATAGGAGGAGACCTCAAGAACAAATGGAGTAGCTAGCTTCCGAATTGTGAAGACGCGGATTGCACCCGACATCATTCACCGACAAAGCTCCAATCGATCAAATCCTCAAACATATCAAATCTAGGATGCATCCATACGCCCCGAACATATAATGGCCAAATCATATACATATAGTGAGCTCATAATCATATCAAAATGGGGACGGTGTGCAACATCACTGCACACCGAGTCATGCCATTGGTGCATCAATGACACGGTCAGTTACCTTCCGACTAGGAAACATATTTTGCCTTGTATCAAACTGAAGGGTCAAAGCATATTCATATCATAAGGGTTCATATCAAGTTCATATCAAGTTTCACATCACAAAGGTTCATATCAGAGTTTCATATCAAAGTTCATATCAGAATTCATATCAAAGTTCATATCGAAGGTTCATAATCGAAGGTGCATATCAAAGGTTCATAATCAGAAGGTTCATATCAGTGGTTCACATTAAACAGTTCACATAGGAGATTCAATCAAAGGGAACATAGCAAGGTTATAAGGAAGCCCTAATAAGAAGGCTCGAGTAAAAGCATAACAAACCCAAAGCTAGAATCAAAGGATGAACACGAATCATGAGAAACCTTAAGAGGTAAGGTCGAATATCCGCACCTTATTCGAGCAAATCACAATGAAAGTAAAGTCAAGAAAGGAGATCAATCACGTCCGAACCTATATGAATTAGATAACGCTCTATAAGAATCGATTACTCATTTAAGACGGCTTTCCATTTTTAGAAATCTTTCCATAATTAGCATGTTTCCATAATTAGCAGGTTTCCATAATTAGCAGGTTTCCATAATTAGCAGATTTCCATATTTAGTAAGTTTAGTCACTTATCTATAGTTAAATAATGAAAATGAGTATTAATATGATTTAAGGATCATTTATGACAAGTTACAAAAGTTTAGGGTTTAAAATGTCAATATTGCAAAGTATAGGGTTAAAAGTGTAAATATAGCAAGTTTACTCATTTTACTCATTTAATCCATTTAGTTAGAATATTAACATGTTAATCCATCAAGTTTTACCATTTACAAAACAACCCCTTTACTTTATTAAATCATGTAATTACAACCCTAGTTTTAGGTTATGATTAACGAATTCGTTTTAACCATTCTAGCTCGATTATTACAAGATTGTAATACACCTTATGTGATCTTATTTTAATTCAACCACCCACCCCAAGATCAGATTTGTACGCCCATATCATGACCAAAACCATTTCATAAATCATTCGTTATCAAATCCATATCACATACATATATTATAGTTTCTCAAGCACATTAAACCCTTATTTAACATATATATAGGTCGACATATATAAACACCAATTTTCAGTTTTGTATTCATTTTATCATGTTATATATCATACTATTTATAAAGATTAAGAATCAAGGTTTTACGATACCTATGTTATCATTTCATGTGACAATTATATATAATTTTATGTGTTATATAAATTAATTACAAGCCCTAGAAAACTCATCCAAGGCCACGAATGGAATGAAAACACAAAGGAAGATACGAGAGATGATTATACGTTACCCTCGTAGCGTGTAATGTGACAAGGAACAAGAATCAAAGCACCAAAATCAAAACCAAGCCTTCTAGGCTTACACAAACCCACGCCAAAATAAACAACCCACGTCCAAGCTCCTTTTCGAATCAAACACAATCCCCACGTACACCAATCGATCATACACTATCACGAGCCTCCAAGGAACCTTTTGTTTGGAAGAAATTCGGATCAAATGATGAAAATTATAAGTTGGCCGCCACTTATGAATGAGAGCAAATAGTTTTAGGGTTTCTTTGGTTTTTGGAATGAGAAAGAAATGGTAAATGGGATTTTAATGAAATTGATTTTGATTGATTGAGGGGGAGGTAAATATGGCTGGTCATAGGGGGGAGGGGAGACCAAAATTTGTAACTTCCATTCTTATCTAATTATCATGTATCTAGTCTCCTTTGTGGTTCAAGTTAATATGTATACATTTGGTACTTTTAATTGTTACTTAGACTTAATCATTCATGTGTCTTTTAATTTCTATCATAAGTTTATTACTTCATAATGTGCATATATTATTAATGAGATAATTTGTTTAACGATGTTGAAGTATTTCCCGAGTTTGTAAAATTTCAGTTTGAGGGCAAAATTGTCATTTCACGCGATTGAGATTTTAGGGTTTTACAAGTGCATTGTTGTGGCTAAGGTGAGTTTCATAGCCTCATTTTTATCTACGTTTTTAACTATATTGAGGTGAGAATCATGCTACTGTTTTTGGACCTTTAAAACTATTTGGATTTGTTCATGTACTTGACTGTTTAGATAGATGTGCGGTAGTCGTTGACTTAGACTAGGGTAGCAATCCTAATTGCTATAACTGTTGCCTAGCTAAGAATAGACTTCTACCTTGACCTAGTCCGGGGTAAGCAATTGTTCTAGACTTTGCCACGACAGTGCTGGACTAGAGTCGCTGGGCCCGAGTGATCCCTGGATGCGGGATATGGATTGTGATTTCGGATATGAAACGGTTTGTGAACGATCTATATCTATCTTAAGTCTCGCATAGCAAATCAACTCCTACACGTCTTGTTTTATTGAATTTAAACCTATGAACTCACCAACAGTAGTCGATCTTTTAGCATGTGTTCTCGTGTTTAAGGCGATAGTTCACTATTGAAGACGCTTGCAGGGGCATGGTCATAGGCGACTGATGAATAAACGGACCGCTTTAATTATCTTTCGGCCTATTTCCACTACTTTCATTAATGTAAATTTAATGTTTTCAATTAATGAATCTTATTCTAAATAAATGGGATAAAAACCATTCTTTGTACCTTATGTTGTGATACCAAGATTGTGAAACCCAAAGGCTCGTATGCTTTCGCTAGACCGTATTTTCGGGGTGTTACAGATTGGTATCAGAGCCAAGGTTATAGAGAACTGGGTATTTTCAAAACCTAGACTATAACCACTTTTTTTTTTAAAAACTTAGCACTATGACCGCCATGTGCCTGCCTGCCAAGCTGAAGCCTCGCGTATGACTAGTTTAAGGATGTAGATGATTGAGAACACATTAGACGAGTTGATTGATGAGATAATTGATGAGATGTTATTGGCTTATTTTATAAATGGTTTGATTGGCCACTTGTTGAATGTATATCATGTTAGTGGACGATTTAAGTCTGCCTATCTTAGTGGTTCACTATAAGCATTCCACATGCTTATACACACATAGTAAGCAAGTCTTCATGCTTACGTATACCCCATAAGCATTTCCATATGCTTATGCACGCTCTATAAGCATGTCCTCATGCTTATATACACACAGAAAGCATGTCCTTATGCTCTCGCACGCGCTATACCTTTCACAGAGTGTGGAGTCCCAAAACTTATATCTATAACACTTAGCTTGTACTAAGTAGTTGCCTCGGATAGTTCCAAAAACAACAAAGAGAAAACTTGGTACGAATACACACAAATACGTGGAATCTATTGGAATATACTTAGAAGATGAAAGTAAACAAATGAACACAAACTGTGATAACCAATATTTCAACATTATAAATCAATAATACGGATACTCTCAAAGTATCAGAGTTACACAATCTCCTTGCGTAATCTCAACACTCGATTTAAAACTTGCACATTAGTAGTGGCCATGGGAATGATTTGGGAATTTAAAGGAAATGGTGCTATTATAACTAAGTCAGGGAGTCACGAACGAGTCCTTTTGTCTCGTGAAAATGAGTTCCACAGTTAAGTTTTGATGAACACGAGTCTAAAACGCGTTAAAGCTAATAAAACATGTAAACTGGTGTGTTGGTATCGTGTGTTGTGTCATGTTCACGTGTTTTTGCATCTTATCATGTTTACGTGTCGTTGGTCATAACTAGATGATGGATTATAATGGTTTGATAATGTCTAAGGTGTATAGTCTCGTGTCACGATTTTGAGTCGAAACTTTCGTAAACCTTTGTTTTATTCTTTAGTATTGTCAAACAAGTGGTAATTGGTTTTAATTATTAATAATGAATTCATGTCCGTTAGTGTTATAATAATACGTGAAACCAGTAAGTGTTTTCAGATAATAAATTGGACTAACGTGTGATTATTTGGTTAACGTTGAATCATTGGTATGAATCAGATTTTTGGAATTGAACGACATTTCAATTAACAGCCTTGATTGAATAACAAATTAATTGTGGTGTTTTGGGTAATTGGTAAGTTATTGACAAACATTAGATTTGATACCCGTTAATCGGTTGTGTTTGGGAATCGAAAGAGTCAATTGGAAGTGTTTAATGGTGTTGGGTATGTTTGATTGTCTGTTTAGATGGCGAGATTGGTATGAGATTGTTTGGAGGATTAATTAGAATTGTGAAAATTATTTATTTTGGACTTAATGATATATATGTCAACCTTGCGCTACGTCAGGTGTTATCGTGACTTTCTAGTCTCGACTGACCCCGACAACGCCGTATCTTGGTCTTTAGTATATATTGAACAATATGAGGTGTAAAAGACGAGAGTCATGACTCGGACTTGGGAACTCGAAACGAATAATGACTCGAAATTTATATTGAAACGAATAAATTTATATTGAAATTTATATCGAAATTATATATATATATATATATATATATATATATATATATATATATATATATATATATATATATATATATATATATATATATAGTACTAGAAAATATAGATGATAAATGGTTTTGTACCAAGCATTCGATAACAAGGCTCGCTTTGTTATTCGATATTTTAAAAAGGGAACCAACGTTTAAAAATAGAAATGTTTTGTAATAAATAAGTCATTAAATGTTTCGAGGGCACGTTTATCGAAAGGTGTCATTTATGGGTATTTAATGTCATTTATGTGTTGTGCGTGGGTTACGGATGACCTAACATTAATAGCATCAATCCACGTGGATAACGGACTTATTAGGTTGACGAACCTAATAGGCGCCCGCTATGTACGTAGGATAACGTTATTAATGGGTGAATTATCCTTATGACTCATTAGGATGTGTTTGGTTTTGGGATAATAAGCGACATGAATAAATGGTTGAGTTTATCGAGTTGACGAATTCGATAAGATCTAACTATTTATTCCGAAACTTATTAAACTATAAACTTTATCATTTAGACGTCTCATTGTGTCATTACGAGCCGCATTGTGGTTATTTGAGTGCATTCATGGAGTCTTGTCGAGTCGGTACCACACACACACGATGATACCTAACGCTAATAACTAAATGGAGCAACGAGATATTTTTGAGATAAGAAAATGAATACATTTTGGGCAGATAACATTGAAGTTGGGAATATATATTAAGAATTGGTTATAATAATTGGTTGTGCCTTGCTTAATAAAAATTCATCGAACCTCGAATGAATATAGACTGATCACCTATATTCAGCCAGAGTCAGCAGGACATAGACTGATCACCTATGTCCGTCTCAGAGGTGAATTTTGGAAATACTTGGAGTAGTTATAACAAAATTATGTTCAGATTTGAGATTGGCTTTAAGAATGATAAACTTTAGGTGGACTCGCACACTCACACTCACCAAACATCACGAAATCCCGCACTCACACACGACACACTGGCATCGCAACACCTCTTGAATCGTAACACTTCTGGCATCGCTGTACGTCTCCGTTTATGTGAAATTCTTGTTTGTAACACTTGAGAGTAGTTCGCCATAAGTCGGGTGAGACCCGATTGGCACTGTTTTCATCCGAATTGTTTTTCGACATAAGCCTCGTTGATCTTATCCGAGCATTTGAAATTGTTTTGAGCTGTTTTGGATTTGGTCTTGACTATTTTGGATTCGGTTTTGGGTCTTGGTCCTTGGGTTTTTGATTTTGTGATTTTGATCTCGTTCCGAGTTTTAACTCGTCATTTGGCTTCGAATCATCATTTAGCCTTGAATTATAATTCGGCTCCGTTTCGTTGATAAATTCATTAAAATCATCTTTCGACCTTTAATCGGTATTCGATTTTGAAACGTCATCCGGTCACATTGCGATAGTAACCGTATTGGAATTATCATTCCACAGCATTTCGATAGTAATCTTGTTGGAATTATCTTTCCACATCGTTTCAGTAGTAACACCATTGAATTTGTCATCTAGCCTCGTTTCGTTGGTAACCCTGTTACCGACACTGATACCTCAAGCCTAGTCTTGAACCGATTGTTGAGAAAACTTCTGAAACCTTGCCATTCACTCGATGTTGATTTAAGCGGCGTCATCTAGTCGACGTTGCCCATTTCCTAAACCGATAATGTTGTTGTCGACGTTGCTTCGCCAACAGCTTTCAGTTAAGGTAGTACCTTACGTGCTGTTGATGTTGTACCTTATCCTCTATTTAGGTACCCCTATCGATAACGTTCTAACGACCTGTTTTAGTGAAGTTGTTCACCAAGGGTAACCTTAGATATTATCCTATCGATGATAGTCTGCTACGTCATACCACCAATTGTGGTACTACCTACCCTATTTTATCAATGTGGTACCTTACACTCCATCGATGCGAAATTCCTTAGTAAACCAACCTAGAGCCGTTAACCTTCACTCGTATTTAAGAGTTGAATAGATATTGATCGATAGTCGAACTTCTTTTGGGAACTAGAATTTTGGAGTTGAATATTGAACCTTTCTGCGTTAAGTATTTAGTACACCAATGGGTCAATCGACTGACTGCGATTAGTAACCAATGCTCTCTTTAGGAGTCTTACCTTCCGCCTCTAATCTAGATATCTTGCTAAGTCAACCGACCGATTGCTGGTAGCAATCAACACTTTATGACAGAGACATACCCTGAACTTCCTAGAATTCACGTCCAGTAGAGATTCCGTACCTAACAAAAATCTTGAAATCCTAAGGAGGAACCTGAACCGCGTTCCCTAGGACAACCACCTAATCATTCTCTCGTCCTTCGGGCAATGCCTACTATCCTTTTAAACCTCTTACCGAACGCTAAGCTACACCATAGACGAAACCTTGGGAATAGAATTCTGCACCCTTACTTGAGTAGTTACTACCTAACATGTTCACCTCCCGCTATTTAACAAAATAGAAAGTATAATCCCAATGTACATGGGATAAAAACCATTCTTTGTACCTTATGTTGTGATACCAAGATTGTGACACCCAAAGGCTCGTATGCTTCCGCTAGACCGTATTTTCGGGGTGTTACACTTTTCCATAATCATTCGTTCAAATGCAGCATGCTTCTCATTTTGGAGCAAATAAGCATACAATTGCTCATAATTGGTGTTCCTCAATCCTTTGTTTAGTTTGACTGCAGTGACAAATTTGTGCCATTCGGGATTCATGTTGTTTACAAACTTTGAATTTAGTCGGATATTTGGCATTGTCATTTTGATATTCTCATATCATTCACAAGCTTGTGAAATCTCACATAATATTCAAGAACACTTTCCCTGGTTTCATTTTAAAGTTCTCAAAATCATTATCGATTGAGACTCCCTATCTTCCTTCGCTGGTTCGAACCGAGAGAAGCATCTTAACATTATCCTGCATCGCCTTAGCTTCAGTGTTGTGATTGATCAACTTGTAAATGTCCTTAGGTAAACCTTGAAGTATAATGTTTCAAGCTCTGATGTCTGCATCGTATCTCTTCTCCTCCTTATCATCAAGCTCATCATACATCTTTGGTCTTTCCAATCCCAATACAACTGAACCATCAGCAGCGGTTTCAAGGATATCTCTGGTAGTTTCAATTTGATATGGTCCTTCATCAATTGACTTAAGGATGTTAACCCCATTTTTCTTTCCTAAACAATACAGTATGATTCTTTGAGCCCAAGAGTCATAGTCTGTTCTATCAAGTATAGGAGGACGAGTATCGAATCCTGCAGCTTGAACGTCATCAGCAATGGAAGAAGTGATCGTAGACATGATTACAGATTCCACGGGATTTTACTACTCTTTGATTAAACCAGGAAAATAGATTCTTTCACGGGATTTTACTAAATCAAGAGAAAACCGTAAAAACTTATTACAAAGAAATGATAAGTCTCAATAGACAAATCGCACCCTTAACAAACCGCTTCAGTCAAATCGCATAGTTGTCAAACCGCTTCTGTCAAATCGCTTCCTACTCAAATCGCTTACTTGACAAATCGCTTAAGTGTCAAAACGCTTAAGTATCAAATCGCTTACTTGACAAATCGCTTAAGAGACAAATCGCTTAAGTTGACAAAACGCTTAACAGTCAAAACGCTTAACACACAAACCGCATAAATTGACAAATCGCTTAGTACACAAGTACACCCACTACTTCCACTACTTTGTCCTTTCTTGTCGTTTTGTATTAATAGACAAACCGCTTCTTTGACAAACCGCTTCAGAGAAATGAGACAAACCACTTACTAATTGAGACAAACTGCTTACTAGTTGAGACAAACCGATTCAAAGAAAAGTCATTCGAGGGACAAACCGCATCATAGAAACTTTCAAAAACTAAACTTTTCAATCTAAAAACAGCCCAACCAAGATGATTCAAGCCTTCCAAACCAAAAACTAAACCCTTATAATGATTCTAAACACAAAAGTACAATCAAAATTCAAACTTTAACACTATAAATGATCCAAATGGTGAAAACTACACTAAACTCATTCAAACCCAAAAACCTTATGAAAACCACAAGAAATCCAAGAACGTGAAAGATGAATGATCTAACCATGGCTCTTGATACCATTTGTAACATATTGGTTTTCATAAACACACAATCAAGCACATATATGGGGGGTATGAAATAAAGTTTAGAGAGAGAAAGTGGAAGAGAGTTGAGAACTTTAGTGAGACAAAGAAAAATAAATTATGGAAGCTCCAATCCTTTGCCTTGATAGGCAAAGGGTATTTATAGGTTCATACAATACACGCCTCCTACGGGCTGTGGATCAGGCATACAGTGGGTAAAGACCCGTCCGTCCTCCACGGTGTTACTTAACAAACTACATACTAACACTAAATGACTACGACTATGAGCTTTCTAACGAATACATATACTTGAGGTGACCGACTCTTTAACTACATGATTTTCTAAATCCTAACACAAGCCATCTAGAGATTCTATCCTTGGTCTTTAGCCTCCCCTTAATAGCGATCCAAAGAGTAAAAGAGTGTCTGGGGACACACTGGGAAAACCACACATGATTACTCCAAATGACATTAGCAGCATTAGGTCTCATTTCTTTCCAAACTTCCTTAGTACCAAAATTATTTTCTTTCCCCTTACTATTGATCCAAACAGTTTTATCATTGAAATCATTGTTAAGAGAAGGAACAGGAGTATCCATGATCTCAACAAACCTATCATTCCACTCCCTAGGTCACTTCCAAGAACCACCTCTGATTTAATCAGCAACAAAAGATTTCAAGTTGACCCTACCATTTATCAAAGTCTCATAGTTTATAAGGTCACATAGAGGACCCTTGTCACACCATTTGTCCATCCAGAAGTTACAATTCCTACCATTACCAATTTTCACAAAAACAAAGCATCTAATCTTGTCTCTTAAAGAAAGGATCTGTTTCCAGCACCAGGAATCAAAAGAATGAATATTTACACTCCAAATACTATGACCTTTAAGCCAGTGAGCCTTAATCCAATTTACCCAAACTGAGTCCTTGTCAGAAACAATGTTCCAAAGGTGCTTGGCCATCATGGTTTCATTCCAAGTATGTAGAGATCTCAGCCCCAAACCTCCTTGTCTCTTTTTAAACAAACATCTTTCCATGCCACACTACATTTGCCTTTATTATTACCCTCAGTCTTCCAAAGAAACCCCTTGAACAGCTTTTCGATTTCATCACAGACATGGCAAGGGAGAATGAAAACAGAAGCCTAGAAAACATTTAAAGCACTTAAGACAGAAGAGATTAACTGAAGTCTACCAGCAAACGATAGAGACTTATTTCTCCAATCATCTATTCTCTTTTTCACATTCTCAATTAAAACATAACAATCCCCTTAGTAAGACTCCTAGGTACTAACGGAACACCCAAGTATCTAACAGCAACTTAGCTTCCTTGAAAGGCATAACCAAACTAATTTCTTCCTTCACAACATCAGAGACATTACCAAAATACACTGTACTCTTAGGCATGCTAGGTCTGAGACCAGAGGCAAGATAAAACTCATCAAGGGCTCTCCTAATCACTGAGGCAGAATTCAAATCACCATGATAGAACAACAATAAATCATCAAGAAACACAGATTCACAATGCCTAATTTCTTACATCCCCAATGGTAATTGAAACCCTTATCAACACAGATCTGTCTCTTAAGCATGAGAGTGAAAACTTTCATGAATATAGTAAAAGGTAAGGTGAAACAGGATCACCTTGCCTTAACCCCTCCTGGCTTTAAAAAAACCATGAGAATCCCCATTAACATTAATAGAAAAAGAAGCAGAAGCAAGACAAACCGTAATCCAGTTGACCATATTCTTATGAAACCCAAAATTTTGAAGAACAAAGTTAAGAAACTCCCACTAACTGTGTCATAGGCCTTCTAGATATCTATTTTAAAGGCACATTTACCAGACATTCTCTTACTATTATAATCACAAACCAATTCTGAGCAAGAGAATATTATCATTGATTTGTCTTCCCTCAATAAAAGCACTTTGAATGCTATCTTAAGGCCATTAAGAACCCCTTTAATTCTGCTGGATATAACTTTGCTAATGCACTTATAGACCACATTGCAACAAGCAATGGGTCTATAGTCAGAAACTTTCATAGAATACTTGGATTTAGGAACCAAAGAAATCAGGGTAGTATTCAATTCCCCAGCATCTTTCCATTAACAAAAAATTCTCTAAAAGCAGAGCACACATCACTTCCAACCACATCCCAAGAGGCTTTAAAGAATCTAGAGGTGTAGCCATCAAGACCAGGGGCTTTATTGTCATCTATATCAAACAGAGCAGACTTAATCTCATCATCAAAAATAGGTCTGATCATATGCAGAGCATCTCCTTCCTTAATCTTCTTACAAAAAGAGTCTCAGGATCCTCAATAGGAAAATTTTGGTCATTTGAGCCCAAGAGATTTTGAAAATGAAGACCAAACTGATCAGCAACTTCTTCTTCATCAAAGACCCTCCGATATCATCTCTAATAGTAGCAATTCTACCTTTATTCATTTTTCCTTTAAGACTGTTGTGGAAGTAAGCAGTGTTGTGATCTCCCTCATTTAGCCAAGTAATCTTTGTCTCTTACTTCAAAACTTTCTCTTCATCCAACAAATCATCTTTATTAGCTTGAGTATATATCATCTCCTCTTCTCTAAGAGAGGCATTAAAGGGATCTTTATCAAGTTCAGATTGAACTCTCTTAAGTTCCTCCCTTAAATTCTTAACTTTTTCAAAAACATTACCATTGTTCAAATTTAACTGTCTTAGGAATCTCTTCACATTCTTCAATCTTTTAGCAAGAACAAACATTGCAAACCCCTCAATAGGAATCTTCCACTCATCATTGACAACTTGATGAAACTCCTTTTATCAGAAAGGAAGTTCATGAATCTGAAAGCTCTATTCCTCTTGGGAGAAATTTCAGTGAACACAAGAAGAGCTGGGCAGTGATCAGAAGTAACATAAGGGAGGAAACTAGCAAAACTGGCTCCAAATTCAGTAAAGAAAATACTATTCCCCATAACCTGTCAAGCTTTTTCAGAATTCCCTTTTCAAGATTTTTCATTTTCTGAATCCATGTAAAAAACAGACCATTCCTAGCAATATCTTTAATATCTAGGAACCCAACACAATCTCTAAAATCTTTCACTCCAAGGTCACTATTAGCTCCTTTACTAGTATTTTCATCAGCATAGAGAGTAACATTAAAATCTCCAAGAAGGACCCAGGGCTGGTTAAGAGTAATATTCATATGATTTTTTAGATCATCCAAGAGCATAAGTTTGTCCCTAGGATCATTCTCCCCATAAATAATGGAGATGAAAACATATTTCTTAATATTAAGAAATCTAACCTTAAAATGCATAGCTTGGTCATTCTGACCAATCAAGTAAGCATCAATGACACTATTATCCCAACCAACTACAATTCTGCATCCCTTAATGCTATCAACAGAATTGGTAAGCCAACTCCATCTTTTAAAAATTTATCACAAACAAAATTAACAACTTTTTGCTTAAATGAGTTTCTATGATAGCACACATACTTAAATTATGCTCCTTAATTAGAGGTGTTAGTCATACCTCTAATGCTCCAAGCATCAATCTTCATCATCATTTAATGGAGGTGGTAGGGCTAGAATCATTGATAACGCCTAAAATGAACATGTTTTTAGTAGCGTTATTGTTGGTTTTATGCATGATAATCGGCTATATTTACTCATAATCATTGCAAAAGTGCAAAGATGCGTATTGTGTATGTATATTTAGCGGTATCACGAATGATGAAGAAATGAAGTTTTATGCACATTTGGAAGATTCTCGAGGAAGGAAGTCGAGCTAGGAAGCTTTTGAATTCAATGATTGGGAAGCACAATGATTTCTAAGTATTCTGACAAGGAAAGATCAAGTTTTGCCTTGGAAATCATCACGAGAGCAAAGAATGAAGCGTATAAGCGAGAAAGTCAACAAAAGTCAAATCAAGAACACCGGCCGTTCGGTCGTAACTCAGTAACGGATCCGGTGGGCATTTATCAAAAGCAACCGATCCGGTTGCCATCCGATTAGAGTTTAAAGAAGAATTTTTATTTTTGATTTCATGGTTCTAGTTTACTTAGTTATTTGTGTTATAGTTCCTAGAGTAATTCTTGTCATTTTAGATTTTATTTGCAGATTATGTCTTGTAGTTTAATGATTTCTTAGATTTATTTATATTTTCTTTACATTTTTTATTTATTAGTTAATTAGTTTTAGATTAATTTCAGTTTTAATGTTAATGATTAGATAGTAATTTTTCAGTTATATGGTTTAATTATTTTTATGGTAGTTTTTAATTGGTAGTTAATATAGTTTTTAGTTTAATGGTTTTATTATTAAGTTATTAATTATTGGTTTATGAAGAGTTTTTATTAAATTAGAGTTTAGTACATCTTAATGATTCCTTAATTGCAATTAAAATTCTGTTTAAAAAAAAAATCGATCCAACCGATCGGTTGCAACCCGCAACCGGATCCGGTTCGATTACTTGGTCTAGTTATTTCAACCAACCGATTCGGTTGGTGAGCCAACCGATCCGGTTGGTGCTCTCGTTAAATTTTTTATCATTTTTAGATTTTGAGTTTTAACTTATGTTTTTAGTTTTGTTAAGTATCTTAACTTGTTTAGTATGTGTTTCTATAGGTTGTTCTTGTTTTTACTAACTCAACGCTAATAATTCGGATTTTGTTTTGTTTTGTTTTGTCAAGTTTAGCTAGTTAGTATGGATAGTTTGACGGAATCTCGGAATACCTTCGTACTTTGGATGAAATGTTCAAGGATACCTAAGTTCCTTTGGAAAAGATTGGAGGTATCTTGGAAGAAAGTAAGAAAGATTTGGGGATTGATACGGTTAATATGGAGGAAGCGGGTGAAAACAAGGTTCAACTTCCCAAGAAGGAAGAGTCGTAGTGTTCACACAAGCACCTTTAACGGTGTATGATTTGCCACTAATGAGGTTTGGTGCGCCTTGTAGTGTGGAAGGAGTAAGTGCTTGGGACGCGCAACTTAATATGGCTTATGGAGAAAACTACATTTTGGAGAAGGTTCTTGACTAAATTGGTCATGTGCGTTTGGACTATGAAGCATATGGAAGAAGGATGGTCAAAATCTTAAGGTCAATATTCATGGACACATTTTTGAAACGGATTTTGTTGTGTTAGAAGAAGGGAATGCGGATGAACCTAATGTATGTTTTGGTCGAGACTTTCTTGTCACGACCAAGTGTCAAGTTGATTTTGCAATGGGAGAAATGAGGATTAATATAACTGATTTGGAAGAAGGAAAAGGAGTGAACGAGATGCTAGTGGAAGTTTGTGCAAACATGGAAGAGAAAGAGGTGGAAGTAGTTAAAATGGGGAAGGCAAATCGGAAGAAAACTTCATCAAACAAACTAACCCCAACCACAACCACCACCAAAAATGATTACACACCATCATCACCTACCACTACAAGTTAGGAATTAGAAATTCCGGTATTAAAGAGTCGGTCACCTCAGTATATGTAATCGTTAAAAGCTCGTAGTCGTAGTTCTTTTAAGTTAAGTAGTAATTTAGTTAAGTAACACCGTGGAGGAATCGTTAGACGGGTCTTTACCCAGCTGTATGCACGATCCACGGGTCTTTACCCTTATATGCCCGACCCAAAGTGTGGCGATTTATGTAAGACTATAAATACTCTCTACCTCCCAAGGTAGAGTTGGAGCTCATAATAATATCTTTCACTTTCTCTCACTAAGTTCCCTAAACCTCTAACTTTCTCTCTAGAATTCCATCTTATCGCCACCTTATGCTTATGGTTTGATGTGTATGTGAAAAGTTATATCTAACAATTGGTATCAAGAGCCATGGTTAGATCATATCTTGCACATCTTTGGATTTATAGTGGTTTTAGGTGGTTTTGAGTTTGAAAAAGTTTAGTGGTTTTGCATCATTTGGTTGATTTCTTGTGTTAAAGTTTGAATTTTGTTAGTACTTTTATGTTTAGAATCATCACAAGTGTTTAGGTTTTCATTTGGTAAGCTTGAATCATCTTGGTTGGGTTGTTTTGGATTGAAAAGTGAAGTTTATATGGTTTTCATGCTAGCGACTTAGTTCACGGATAAATTTCTTCGTAGCGACTTGCTTCACAAAATTGTAGCGAGTTACGGTTTTAAACCTAGCGAGTTAGATCTAGCGAGTTAAAGTACAAGTAGTGGACTCTCCACTCGAGTAGCGACTTGTGGTAGCGACTTGATGCATGTGAGTTGCTCTTTAGCGACTTGCATTTCTAGCGACTTGTGTGGCAATTCTTGCCAAAATTTTGCTAGCGACTTGAGGGTAGCGAGTTACTATAGCGACTTGCTTTGTGTCTAGCGACTTGGGACTCTAGCGACTTAGTTGGCTAGCGAATTAAGTTGTTAGCGACTTGGTTCAAGAATTCGTAGCGACTTGGTTGATTTTTCCGTCAAAACTTCAAGCGGCCATAACTTTTGAACCGTAACTCCGTTTTCATTTCTACCCATCAAAGCGACCGTGAGCGAGGAGAATGGCACGCGAATAAACTAAAGTTCATTCGGGTCAATCTTGAGGTCTAAATCCGCTCGAGCGAAGTTATTGAGGTTTTAAGTTTTAGACCTAAATTTCTCGGGAAAAGCGAGGGATAAACCAATCCGAATCACAACCAAACAACATCTCGCTAATCCAACGAACAATCTAAAGTCCTATCACACAATCGTCTTTCATTGTATCATTCCATCGGTCATCTTAACACCCTCTCTTGGTCATTGCTTAACGGTTTCGTCTTGATTTTAGTAAAATCCCGAAAGATTCTATTTCTCGGTTTAAATCATAGGCGTGTAAAATCCGTGCATCCTTCCACATCATGTCTTACTCTCTTGACCCGGTGATTTGAAGTGCTTAAAGCGTATGATGTTGTGGACAACAATGATAATGTATGCTACAACGAGCGATTAAAGATGATTGAATTAAGCAATGAGGATGTGAGATCTCCGTGTTGAGAATCTAATGAGAGAATTGCACCGGTCAAGCTACGAATGCCACGCAAATGGAATGCGACATTGAGCCATATCAACTACTTCATCGCACCTCATACAATTGTTATCCATAGTGGGGGATCGAACATGTAGTGCTCTTTTCCGCGGGACTTACCTACATTGACAAGAAGCTTCTTTGTTGAACTTAGAACATTTAAAGCGCAACTTACTAATGAAGAGGTTCAAAAGGATGGTTCGGTCACTCTTCAAGTAATCTACAAACAATTTCACCATTCATCGGTGGGGAATATTGATTACAATCAACACTTGGTGGAATTTCCTTCAAAAACATCTTGGAATGGAAATTCGAAATTCATTGAGACATTTATCCAACTCATGGATAACATGAAAAGTTCATTGAAGAATCGCACAAAAGAATGAAGGCGTGAAGGAGTGTCGGTGCGGTTGAAAGATTGTTGTGATAAGTTGGGTAATGTATCGGTGAAGAATCGGGTGGTCTTGAATGCGAGAATGTTAGAAAACAAATAATGATGAGTCGACAATGCTAAAATAGAATCTTCACCGCTCATGTCCACAAGAGAGAGGTGCACGATCACAACCCGTGCAAGCTAATGCAAAGGCAGCTACATGGAAGCTTGGATGTACCCAAGATAGAGATGCACCGCCACAACTTTGTGCGTTAATGCGAGAGGAAACTTGCATGAAAGTTTCTGCGGTACCTAGGTATGCATCTTCTTCTCAAAATGATGATTATGGATTGCATGAGTACACTACATTTGTGCTGATGATTCCTTGACCACTTGAACTCAATACCTATAAGGATCAAGTTGCCATATCTGAACAACGTGCTAAGTTTGAACTTACCACTCGTGAGCGGAGATGGATATCCAAATGCGTACAATTATTAGAAAAAGTAATTTTAGAAGAAGTATTAAAACAAGAGTTAAACTCCTTACAAGAAAAGCTTTCCAAAGCGCTAAGCAAAACACGAACTTCAAGAAAATGTTAAAATGCTTAAGCAAGAATTCAAGGCTAAGGAATCAAAACTTTTGAATGATTTTCCAATCTAAAACTTTGAAAAACAAGCTTGAAAATAAGTTATGCGTACAAGGAATACCATTCAAGCGCTCACATGATCACTAAGCATCGAGTCTTAGCGATAAGCATAGCATTCCCTTGTTGAGGAACCAAATCGGAGGTAATTAAAAGGCTAGAAATGCTCATAAGGTGCTTTATGATGGTAATGAAATCCTTAAGCCTGGCGAAAACCTAGTTGCGTTGAGTGCCTTGAGGAAGATAAGAAATCGATGAAGTCACTAGGGAGAAAATGAATAAGAAGTTAGAAGATCACGAGTGTAAAAGAATAACATAACGATCAAACCCCATAATTACACTAAAGAAAATTGGATCTCCTTGAACAAGTTTAAGCCTCGGACTCTATTAACCCCACGAACAAGTGTTACGGAAAAGGATATGGAAATGCAAAAAGTGAAAATCTTGTTGAAAAGAATCCCCTTGTAGGAAGCGCCTAAATCAACTGTGTATCCTCCTAATACACCAATGCACTTAGTTCCTAGATCTCTTGCCACTAAAAGCAAGACCTTAATCGATGAATATGTTATCTTTCAACTATTTGTTGATTTTGAGAAAACTTGTGAAAAGGATCACACCCACGGTATAAGCGAAGGGAAAGGGTTTTGAGCAAACTAAAGAATGCTATTTAAGCGAGGTCATGCCTTTCTTTAAACAACTAAAAGATCAATTTGAGAGTCTTAAAAGGGGCGCATTCGATATTAAAGAAATGGAAAAGGTATTTGATGCAATGATTGTTGAGGTTAGTGATTATGAGAGAATTAAAATATAATGAGATTGAGAGGAAGAACTTGCATACTTTGAATGAGAATCGATTTACGAATGTATTGCTCAAGATGTGTTTTCAACTTTGCTACAAATTGTTCCATTGATGCTTCTCAATTTCATGAATTATCTGTTGCTCGAAAGTCTCCCATGATCGTGTCATTGAGCTTGAAACAACAAATTCAAAATTGCATGAGAAAATAGAACAGGATGATCATGATAACTTGGTCAAACATTATTCTAAATTAGAAGTTGAACATCTTGCTTTGCAATTAAAACATCAACATCTCAAAGAAAATGTTAAAACCTCAAATATCAAGACATCCTCGATGCTCTGAGTTTGATGCGATTTTGAAATTAGCAAGCGTGATGAACAAATTCGAGCTCATTGCCACACGATCAAAAGATTGAAAGCCCAAATTTCTGGCGAAAGGTGAAAAGAAGGATGTGTTGGTTCCCATATGCCTCCACCTTTAGATTCTCGAATTTCCAACTTCAAAACATAATTGATAACTTGCAAAGGAAAATGATTGTTTTAAAGCTGAAATTTCAAAGGTTAATGATCAAAACAAAGAGTTATGTGATTCATTTAAAGTTAATCATGATAAACAAATTGAAAAGATAACTTCTTTACTTAACGATATTGAGAATCAAGCGTGAGGTGAAAGGAAAGTTGCCAATCCCAATTGCAAATACTACTGTTCCTAAGGTTTCGATTGTGATAAATATGCTATAGATATGTTATATATTCCTCCGCCCATTAGGAATAATGAACTTGCACATAAAGCATATCTCTCATACCTTAAGGAAAGTTTGAAGGGTCTCCGTGAGATTGTTGAAGATGAAAGATTAGAAAAACCTTTTGATAGTACTATAGCCTATGCTGCATGGATGCCAAACGATCTCGGGAACTCTTAGAGTATGTAATTGTCACAAGTCCGAAATCTAGCAATAGGCGAGATAGAATAGTTGTGCCTTGTTCTATGCCTAAAGCCAAGCATGTGACCCTTGATATGCCTTGTTCCATGTCAAAATTCAAGCAAGCAACCTTTGATGTGCCTCCTAGAACTTGGATCCAGCACTTCTAGACCGAAATGCGAGAAAGTAGTGAAGCCATGTAATGTTCCCATCGTTACTTCTCTGGATGTTAAGATTGACACTAAAGTTAGCGGGTCAAAACCTAGAAGCAATGCAAAGAAGGATAGGATTACATGAAACTAAAAGTGTTCATGATAAGGAAGTGAAAGAACACCATAGGGACGAGAAGTTTGATTTGAACAAAAGAATCGTGTTAGTTCTAGTATTAGCTCTAAGCGTCTTGAAATTAATTCGAGGCCTCATCTTTGTCTGCAAAACATGTAAAAATGTTTATTTTACGGTAATCATGATAAATGTGATGTGTTATTTACGAGGTCTAAGATTCATAACCCGATTAAGAAAGTTTGGAGGCGAAGCAGTTAAGCAATCTTGAAACCTACGGGAATGTGTTTACAAATGTAGGATTTCGGTGGAAGCCCAGGTCGAATATTAACGAATGGCAAACCTTACCCTTAGCTAGATCCACTATGCCTAGAATAGTGCTGTTAAGGTTTGGAAGCCAAGCGGTAGAATAATCCCATTAAGCACAAAATGTCATTTGACTAAGTCGATGCTTCTACTAGTTCGACTCCTAGGGATAATGCCATAGCATCTAGGGTTTCTGGATTCAAAGGCTGTTTGTGCTAACCAAAGGAACCCATCGACGTGGGGATCCAATGTTTCCAATTCTCTGTCTTAAATACATTGTCCAAAGCGGTCGTACAAATCGTCCCTTGGTATTTGGATTGGGCGACTCTAAACATATGATGAGGGCTCTTAACAATGACGTCTGTTCAAATCGATTCGGGCCTCGTACTTCAACACTATGGTGTCTGCAGATAACACTTGAGGCCCGTTCTTCAAAGAAAAGAAAAGTGTACGCTCTTACGTGCTTTATCTTGACTAAAGAAATTTCTCTCATGAATGGCTATACTCATCTACATTCTTCATCAACAAGCTTCATGTTTTCCACGCTCATTCATTCATCAAGTGGATCTCGTTCATTGGTGTATACTCTTATTCTCTTGTTAAATCAAAATGGCAACTTGGATGCAATTTTGAGGGGAAAAGTGAATATACTACGTGATGATGGATGTTTGAATAATGGTTATCGACTTAATTTTTGATGATGATGAGTGTATATTCTTTTGATGAAGAGTGAATATACTAAGGATAATTGGGATTCATTGTTTTGATTTTTGATGACTCTCCTCCAACGCCTAATGCTTCACTTACTAAGGATAATTGGGAATCAATGTTTGGGATTCATTGTTTTCAAAGATATGTTTGATGAGTACTTTCAACCTTGACGAATGTTGATCATCCGACTCAAAAGCTCATGCTCCGGTTTCTATTGATTCAACTGGTTCACCATCTAAAAGTACTTCTTGGAAGTCTCAAAAACCTTATCTCCGGTTACTTCACAAGGCGTTGTTAATGACTATCATTGCGGTTGCACTCATGAATAGTGATCCGCTCTTTGGTACTCCTTTGCCAAATCTTCACGGATCATTGTTTCATTGTTCTTCTCCAAATGTGCACTCTGTAAATCAACCACATGAACATTAAGGAAAATGACTTCCTCATACGCTCGAAGACATTTGTGGTGAACTTTCGGATCGGTCTCTACATGTATACCTTTAGGAAGAATGCATTAATGTCGAGAAATCATTTGTTCGGTTCATTCGGTGGATCGGCGTACATCCGGTTGTACGTTTATTCACGTGTTGGGCATTGACACAAGGCGATTACTTGAGTTAATCAATTATCACTTATTTGAGATTGAAGTTAAAATTCACAATGGCGAGCTTAAGATGCAAATGCATGGAATTCTTCTTGATTTCAAGTTTGGTATATCGGGTTTTCTTTATCGGTGGTCACTTCAAATTGTCTACATATGGGTTGATAAAGATAGTCGGAGAATTTATATCGCGATGGTCCTATGGCTCTGGACACTCCAATTCGGGACCCGCACTTCAAAGCAGTCCCATTAGTTCATCCCTTATACCAAAGTCTTCTCCGAAACTCCATATGTACCTCCATCGATGTTGATTTAAAGAAATTGTTTGATCCATGTTTGATGAACATTATGAGCCAAGTGCTAATGAGGTCTTGACAATTCCTACTTGAGGATGCTCATATTCCGTGAATGGCGTCAATCCTTCAATCTCAATATCATTAAGTCAAGAAGCGCTGCTGCGATCACTCTGTCTCATCAACAAATCATCAAACTTGAAATGTACATCATGGAACTATATACGGTATCAATGATGAAGTTAATCCCTTTGCTACTCTGAAGATGCTCCATTTGAAAACATATTTGCTCATGAATCATCATCGAACCATCTTCTTGAGGAGACATCGACTCTGCTACTTGGTTCCTCAACAAATGCCACATGAACACCTCGAGAAAATGGACTCACGATCATCCATTAGACAACATCATTGGAAATCCCTCTCGTCTGTATCAACCCGTAAGCAACTTGCAACCGATGCCTTATGGTGCTTCTTGACTCCGTACTATCTAAGATCGAACCAAAAGATGTTAAAACCGCTATGAATGAAGATAGTTTGGTTCAATGCTATGCAAGATGAAATTCATGAGTTTGATCGTCTTGATGTATGGGAGTTAGTACACTCGAGGCGTGCTATGATTATAGCTCTAAAATGGATCTTCAAAGTAAAACTTGATGAGCATGGTGATGTGTTGAAGAACAAGGCTCGATTAGTTGCTAAAGGATATCGTCAAGAGGAGGTATAGACTTTGAAGAATCTTTTGCTCTGTTGCTCGAATCGAGGCAATCGAATCTTTTGGCTAATCTTGCTAGTAAGAACATGGTAGTTTATCGGATGGATGTAAAGGCGGCATTTCTAGCGGAGATCTTAAAGTCGTCTCGTCGACCAACTGAAGGATTTGTGAATCAAGAGCATCCTACTCACGTTTATCGTTTGAAGAAGGCTCTTTACGGTTTAAAGCAAGCTCCAAGGGCATGGTATGATACACTATCAAAGTTTCTTCTATCAACGGATTCATCAAAGGAGCGATTGATCCTACATTGTTCACCGGAAGTCGAGCAAACATTTGATTCATGTTCAAATTTATGTTGATGATATTATTTTTGCCTCGTGACCCAATGGAATGTGATCGTTTTCAAATGAAATGAGTTCAAAGTTTCAAATGTCAATGATGGGACAAATGTCATTTTCTTGGGATTACAAATTTCTCAAAGTCCGGAGGCATTTTCATAAATCAATCTAAATATGCAGCGATTTTAAAGAAATTTGGATTTGATTCAAGTGACCTGTTGACACCCCATGATTGACCGAACCAAACTAGATGAGGACCTCTCGGGGATCATGATTGACCAAACGAAATATCGGAGTATGATTGGATCACGATGTATCTCACTTGCTAGTAGACCGGACATCTTGTTCTCTGTGTGCATGTGTGCTAGATACCGAGCTAAGCCTACTAAAAAGCACCTTGAAGCGATTAAGCGGGTCTTCGGTATCTCCAAGGAACCATCAATATGGGACTATGGTACCGAAGGACACGGTATGTCACTAACGGCCTATCACGAGATGCCGATCATGCGAGTTGTCAAGATACACGTCGAAATGCGTCGGAGGTGCTCGGTTTTGGGTGATAAGCTTGTGGTGGTCTTCAAAAAGCAAATGAGTACTTCTATTTCCTCTCTGAGGTGAATACATAGCCATGTCATCTTGTTGTGCTCAAATCTTATGGATGAGATCTCAATTATCGACTATGGCTTTGAATTCAACAAAATCCTCTGTCTTGTGATAATAAAAGTGCTATTGCTCTCTCATGCAACAACGTTCAACACTCAAGAGCAAAGCATATCGACATTCGACATCATTTCATCGAGGAACAAGTGGAAAAAGGTGTGGTGGAACTATATTTTGTGAGTCGAATATCGGTTAGCGAGACATCTTCACCAAAGCTCTTCCAAGAGAACGTTTTGAGTTTATTCTTCCACGACTTGGTTTGAAAAGCCTTCAACGAAACTCTCAAACGTCTTGAGGAGGAAGGCGAGGAGTAAAGGTCTTTCTTCATCTATCTCTTGTAAATATATATTTGAAAAACAAAATACAAAATTATAAAACTTTCAAAATCCATAAAAATTATAAAACTTTCAAAATCCAAAAAATTTGAAAAATCTTCAAAAAATATTGTCATTTTGTCATGTTTTCTCGGTTCGATAATATCTACGGTCTTTGTCTTTGTCATTCAAAGAATGACACGGGACTTTAGATGTTGTTCGAATTCTTTTAAAAAAAAAAAAAAAAAAAAAAAAAAAAAAAAATATATTTTTGGGAGAAAGAGAAATGGTTTATTGTCATTTTGAGGCAATAACCGGTTTTAAAGAAAAACGAGCCATGTTTTACCATGTTTTCAAATCCTATGCTCGATTCTATAAACTCTATCTGCTGAAAACTAAATGCTTTGAAAAATAACTCAATCTCTATTTTTGATAATCATCGGGACTTATTTGTCAAAATCTCTATCTCTCGATCAACAACCTCGTCATTGATTGAGGGAGAATGATTTCAATTAAATTAAAAGTTATTTGGCATTAAATTGTTTTCAAAAGATATACATGCATGTTTTATAAATGGAGTTTAAAGTCTTAAAATCGATCCATATCGGTTAAAACACTTTCACAATCAAGTCACAATTCTCCTTAAAAGCTTTCAAAATCAATTTAAATCTATACGAGATCACAAATCTCAAATGATTTGATAATTGTGATCGGGGAGAATGTGTGATTTAAATTGGATTTAAAGCGATAATCGGGTAAATGGTTATAAAAGAATGTACATCTTGTCCTTCTCACATGTGACAAGCGATTTCAATTTTTCAATGCACATGTTGAGGGGCATCTATCTTAAACCTTTGATTTGAAGCGTGATCATTCATCCTAATGTGCGGGTTCCCTCTAGTATGTGCAAAACTCTTTTCAAACCTCGAGGCACATATTGAGGGGAGCAAAATTCATGGAAACCTCATCCTTCCGGAAATGCTATACCCACTTGATCTGTTGAGGAAGTGATGTTGATATCTTTAGAAAATGGTAATCAAAAGTAAATTCTTTCTCTTGCCTCCGTGTGCAAAACATTTTCAATACTTGATGCACATGTTGAGGGGAGTTCTCGTTCTAAAATATCAAAAACAATTCGGTACAAAAGCTTTGATAATATATCACAAGTATCGAATTGATTTTCAAATGGTTTTCAATTGGATCCAATGGCGGATGAACAATACCAAATTGACCGACCAACTTTACTTTATGTGCGGTGATATAAGGATGATAAGGTTAGGTATTGGTTCCCATGATCCGCTGAGCCGGAGGGATCTACCGAGGACAATCCACTAGTTAGTGTAGAAGTCCTTAGGTATGATGATAAAAGGAGAAAATTGAGATATGGGAAGAGTGCGGACTAAGGCGAGCTAGTCTTGGAATAAACCCAACAAGGTTCTAGCTATGAAGTCTCGGTAAGCTTGAAGGGTTGAAGAATTAAAAAGAATTGAATGAGAAAGGGTGAAAACAAATAGCCTCCATTTATTCAACCTTAGAGGCGAAACCGGGTTCACTTCATATACTCTTGATGGTAACATCGGTATTGAAGACAAGGCGTCATGGACCCGGTGGCCTTGCACTTCAACTTTCCAAACCACTCAAGTTCCTCTTAAAAGGACTTGTTTCATTCTCACGGGAACCAACATTATCTATCGACTTTCTCTTAGAGATGGTTGATATTGAAGAAGGAGACCCTCTCCCTAGTCTCCGTTATAGGATCCAAATATGCACAAATTGAGTCTAGAGCCACGAGATCATCAATAAATCTCATTAGGACACTTTCAATGAAGACTCTGTTTTCACACAATGTGGAAGAGAGATTATATCTTGAGTCCTCGCATTATCCTTGTGGTATTGCGAACATCGAGTGATGTGTTTACATATTCACAATGAAGATGGAAAGCCTTACGAGCCAACATCAAACAAGCTCTGGTAGGTGGCATGTGAGATCTATTATATAGATCAACCATGTGACAAGCGAGCAGAAACAATGGGCGATTCAATCTCTTGAATCAATCACAGTTCGAGTTATGGATTGACGGATACCTTTGAAAAACCGGTCTTTGTGCTTAAAAACTCTTTTCTTTAGCACATCGATTGTGTACTCATTTTTCAAACCAAAAGGTATTTTATGATTGATAATTGATTTTCAATAAAACCTTCGTTGTATTGCAAAACAATTTCTATTGAGCAATACGATTGTTTTCAAATCTCTTTTCATCAATCGGTGGACTTAAAATTATTTGGTTCACTCACTCCGTGTTGTCTTCTTTGAGATGTTCGGTTTGAGAACGACTAGAACATTGCGAAACCACATCAAGGAGATTCTTAGGAATCCTACGATCACGAGCGGTGCTTGTCTTGATCAGCGAGGAACCGTGGGCGTGTACCTCAATTCAGCGAAAGTGATCAAAGACACTTTCGTGCGATTTGTTGCTAGCTGTTGTATGCGAGTGCGCCCGGCGTTTGCGGTGATCGAAATGAAGCGGTCAATCCATAGCCGCATGCTCACTTAACACATTCATCTCAAAAGAAATCATGATTAGTGCATCAATGACTCGATATTTTCACTCCATGCTTACGCTCTGCTGCGCCAATATCATGATTCAACAAATGCTTCCGCTACTCGATGAGAAGATATCATGATCCGAATGTGAGCATGTCGGTCCCAAAGTCACAACACAAAATACCACAATGGATGTCTCGAGAGATTGTTGATAGTGATGATCTCAAAGATGGCTCAAAATTATCATCACGTGGATCGGTAAAGACCTCCACTTGGAATAACCAAACATGCAATGTGAAGAATCAATGACTACGAGCTTAAGAGCAAAGGACTACATCAAGAATGCAAGATCAATTGTTAATGTAATATCTATTTGTATTCTATGTAATTTTGGTACATGATTGAGGTGACCTCCAGGGGAGATTGTTAGGAATTAGAAATTCCGGTATTAAAGAGTCGGTCACCTCAAGTATATGTAATCGTTAAGCTCGTAGTCGTAGTTCTTTTAAGTTAAGTAGTAATTTAGTTAAGTAACACCGTGGAGGGCAGACGGGTCTTTACCAGCCAATGTATGCACGATCCACTTTATTTTGACCCAAAGTGTGGCGATTTATGTAAGACTATAAATACTCTCTACCTTCCAAGGTAGAGTTGGAACTCATAATAATATCTTTCACTTTCTCTCACTAAGTTCCCTAAACCTCTAACTTTCTCTCTCATGAGAATTCCATCTTATCGCTACTTTGTGTTATGGTTTGATGTGTATGTGAAAAGTTATATCTAACAAAATGCATTATGACTATGAGTTTTTAGTGGAAGTTTGGTTTAGTTCATTAGTATGATGATTTGAGTTTTTAAGATTGTATGATTCTTGAAATTTCAAATGGTGGATGAATGTTGTGTGAATCTTTAACAGATTTTGAGTAAAAAAATTGTTACTTGGAAGGTAAATGCCTAAGTAACATAAAAATGCAAAATTTGGCAAAATGCATACCGAAACGGTTGTGTCCATGACTGAACCGGTTGCATACAAGTATATATACCAAAAACTCACTTTTCCAGAAAAAAACAAACACACACTAATTCTCCAGCTGGGTTTTGAAAAATTCGTCCAAGAGAAGCTAATTGAAGATTGTTTAAGTTGTAGGAAAACATCATGGCACCCAAACAAGTAAGCATCTACATTCAATTAACACAATTAAGGTTTAATTAGAGCATTTGATTCGAATTGCATATTAGGTCACCAATTTGGGGGTTTTTGTTATAATTCGAATTAAATTGTAATATTTTTGGATTGAGTGAGTAATTGATATAGGAATGTATTGCAAAAAGAATTGTATTGATTGATTCACCATGGAATGAATACTAGATGATTGAATTTTCGGATTTAATTAGGTTGTGCTAGTGAATCAAGATAAGTTGCAATTGGTGATTCCTAATGGTAGATGATGTGTTTTTAGGAGTAATAGATGCCACATTATTGATTGGAACTAATGATTGAAGAATATAGGTTTTATCAAGTTGAGTTCTAAGATGATGAATGTGTGATGATTTGAGGTTTGACAAGCGAATTTAGAGTAATTCAAGGATGTGGAAATCATTGAGGATGTTAGAATGCGATCTAGGAGTGGATTGGACTTATAAAATTGGTGAATAAGGTTTTAAAGGCATAAGCCTTATGCAGATTGCATAACCGATCCGGTTGCTTGTGATGAACCGACCGGTTGATTTGGCCAAAGGAGTAACCGATTCGGTTTCTCTGCAACCGAATCCGATTACTGATTTACGTGTTGAAAATTTTTGAAATTTTGAAGTGGATCTTAGAGGTTCCATGAACCTTCTTGTTTGTTCTAACACTCTTATATTGTCTTATATTTATGATTTCTACAGAATTGTTGTAGGTAGCTCAAGCTCGGAGCCAGTTCCAATGAACCCGCTTGTTATGAAGTTTTGTCAAAGGAACGAGAAGAAGAAAGTCAAGTATAGCTTGAAGACGGAATCAAATGCCAACTTAAAGTTCAAAGATCTCACTGACGGGGAGAAACATGCTTTCCGGGAAAGGTTATCAAAATTGCAAAATAAGACATGTTTGGTTCCGAGGGTGATTGATTGGGATTTGTTTGCGGAGTGTGATTGTGAAGATGAGTTGAGGAGAATGATGCGGACATCTTATGTGTATCCAGCAGATGGGGATTTGTTCAATGATTTGTAATGGGAAAGAGCATTTAGCGTCGACGAAGAGGTCTATCGAGAATGGTGTATGGAGTTCTTTTCAACCATGTATTTTGAAAGAAAGGTGAATGTTCGGAACTTGATGAAGGAAGTTTATGTTTGGTTTAGGCTTTGTGGAAGGGATCATGCTTACACTTCGCCGGCTTTTGGCGTGGCTCTTGGTTTGTATGAGCCACATGAGGTTAATCATCGGTTATTTGAAGCTCACTTTTTGAGGCTTCGGAGGTTTGAAAAAGACTATCCTAGTATTCCCATTTATTGGAATCGAGTGGGAGATCCTTCTTGCGCTAGGAGGAATGCCTCGACCATCAGGAATCCATTAATGAGGATACTTCACAAATTGATAGTGACCGGGTCGTTTAATAGGTATGGAAGCAGGGACAAATGTCAGAAACCGGACTTATGGGTTATGATGTTACTAAAGGAAACTAAGGACAGTAATGCAGTTTGGCAGATAGCCGAGTATTTGTCTAGGAGGGCCCCGGGAATCAAAAGCAATAGCCACATTTGTGGAGGACATTTTGTGACAAGGTTGGCGAAGAATCTTGGGTATTATGTTGATGAGGAATTGGATAAGTGTGAAGAGCCAAAGTATAGTGAGATGTGGAGTGCAAATGGTTTTGGGAATGCTTTGAATAGGAGATTGAAAACCTTGGGGTTATGGGTTGAACCTCAACAACAACAACAACAACAACAACAACAACAACAACAACCACCACCACAACAGCAGGAGAGTATACCAATGGAGAACGTGCAAGCGGGTACGTCCAGTAGTTTTGATTCAGGTTGGGGAGAGTGGAACCAACATTTAGATGAGATTCAATGTAGGAATGTGTGGCGAGACTCGATGATGTTGAGAAACAACTACATCAATGATTATTCAATGCCTATCTTTCAACACATGGCTCGTGAAGCCAATTACGAGTTGCCACCTACAATCCACCCAATGTTCCACCATATCCTTTCCTTACAATTCTTATCACGGACCCTATCTCGTATCCATATCCCGGTACGCACCATTTCCGATCCGATGCCGCATATGGTCGATTACACGAGGTTGGTGGAGCAAGCTATGATGTTGGAGGATCGTCATCGAGTTGGAGGAAAGAAGAAGAGGAGAGTTCGTTCGGAGATTGTGGACGAAAACTACGTGTGAAAGTGATGATGATGATGAGTATGATGATGAAGAAGGGGCGATATGAGCGAGGACGAGGAGTGATCGTGGATCATTCGTGATTTATGGTTTCAAAGACCATGGTTATGATGTGTTAAACAATATTATCTCTATCTTTTAAACTATTTCTTTAGGATGATTAACATATTTTGCTTGGTTTTATCTTGTTTTAGTAGCATTTGCATTTGGATTGTTTTGTTTTGTTTTGTGTATTGTGTGTTGCGGTTTTGTTTTGCGGGATGGATGTGTGGAAGCTTATTGATGGTCAAATATTTGGAGTTGGATAACTCACATGCTTTCTTATGACCCAATATCGTGTTGCATATTCTATCCCGTGGTATCTTTTAACTGCTTTCTTTTCCCATTTTCTTTACTTTGAAGTTCATTTTATTACATTGAGGACAATGCAAAACTTAAGTATGGGGAGGGAAGAAAATAGGAAAATGATACGCATTTTAATTTTAAATAACTTTTGGATGCAAGTGATTGAAGGAATTAGCCTTGATGGTCAAGTTGTTTTCACGCATTCTCGATAAATATTAAAAATAACTTGGGAATTTCAATGGTGAAATGAGGTTTTGAAAATTTTGGATTTGAACCAAATTACGGAAGTAATTCATTTGGATTCGATAGCATTTTCTAGCATGCATAATAGCCTTTTTCCACGCAATTGTGAGGTTTCTTTTGTATAAAACACAACTTTTGTTTTATATTTGCTATGAGTGTCTTATGATTATGTCGATTCTAGAACTTGTACTAGTTATGCATTAGGGTTAAAATCACTTTCGAGTGATATAAATTTGTTCAAGTGATAAGAGGCATCGTAGGATTTAACCCAAATGGCCTTCCATTTACATCTAATGATATATTAGCTAGCCACATCGGTTAGATAACCACCTTTATATGGACCCATTTGTTAGTGCTCATCTTTAGCACTAGATACCCTTAGTTACACCTTTTGAGCCAATCTTTTCATTTGTTACATCCAGAAAAATACAAAAAGATTTTACACTTTAAAACTTTAGCCTACCCTTGTCATGTCTATTGGTTTGTTGCTAGTTATTTGGAATGTTAGATTGTTTTTTATGATTATGAAGAAGCTACACTTTGTTTATAGTGTATACCATTCTCCATCATAGATGAAAGAGACGTCTTTCTCGATTTTTTTTTGTGGTGTATGCTTACACTAAGTGTGGGGGAATTTTGTTATGTTGAAAAAAAAATGGTTATAGCCAATGAGCTATATGAAGGATATTGATTAGCCAATGAGCTAAATTGAGTTATACATATTTATGAGATCGATATTTGAAGAGTGAAATAATCATTTATGGATTGTGGTTTGTATGATGGCTAGCAACATGGAGGTTTAGACTTGACTTTATTTTCTTTTAACACCAATTTCATAAACCATCCCTGCCTTATCCATACCCTTTATGAACCCTTAGCCTTAACGATATAACCCGAATAAAAGCCCTCTTTGATGAATTTATTTTCTTTGTTTTGATACTTGTACAAGCTTATGGTAAAAAGCATTGATCATGACTAGGCATTGAGTGATTTACATATACTCACCAATATATGAGTGTTGAGTGAATTCTTAAAATCATTCGTGAGGTGTTCTAGCTATGTTATCTAAAGTGTTTGGTTCATTTTTAAAAGTTTTTCACATATTAAAAGCAAACCAATAATTATCTCCTTTGGGATAATTGTTACATTTTTGGAACCATGGTGTCAAAACCATTGAAATCAATCTTTGCAAATGTTATACCTACTCGAGGGCGAGTAGAACTTAAGTGTGGGGGAATTTGATAACACCTAAATGAACATCTTTTTAGTAGCGTTATTGTTGGTTACATGCATGATAATCGGCTATATTTACTCATAAGCTGTTGCAAAAGTGCAAAAGTTGCGTGTTAGTGTATGTATATGTAGCCGGTATCACGAATGATGAAGAAATGAAGTTTTATGCACATTTGGAAGATTCTCGAGGAAGGAAGTCGAGCTAGAAGCTTTTGGATTCAATGATTGGGAAGCACAATGATTTCTAAGTATTTACTGACAAGGAAAGATCAAGTTTTGCCTTGGAAATCATCGGAGAGCAAAGAATGAAGAGTATAAGCGAGAAAGTCAACAAAAGTCAAATCAAGAACACCCATCCGTTCGATCGTAACGTAACGGATCCGGTGGGCATTTGGTCAAAACGCAACCGATCCGGTTGCCATCGTAACCGATCCGGTTGCATGAACTATGAGCTACACAAAGTTGCATTTATTGTTGCCTTAACTCCCATAATCATTGGAGGCCGATCATTTCTTGATATTAACTTGTTGGGAACGTTTTGGTCGATTGAGCAAGCATATTTGGCTATATAATGAACCTAGTCCTAGTTTACTAGGTGTGACACAACCAAAATTGTATTAGTTTACATCTAAACTAATACCAACCATATTATTCAGCCCAAAAGCTTAGTTCTTCTTGAAAACGTCCGAGAGCAAGGAGGAACAATTCTCATCCATAGTTTCGGTAGTTTGAGTTATACGGTGAATCTAGGTGATTGGAGGCGTGGTTGCTACAATCCACTTAATTCTAATTCTTGTAATCACAAAAGTTTAGGTATTCTATGAACTTTGTTATGGAATTCTATTCTCTTGAATTATTGGAATTACTTTGTTATGATTTGTGTTTAGTTATTATTATTATCATGGAGTAGTTTTGGGATATACTTGTGTGTTGGGATGTAGTTAATCATATTAGTGTTCTCAAATGTGATGCATGTACATGTGATCTTTTAAATGAGTTTGTTGGAAAATACTAGTCTTGGTTTGATTTGTTGATAAAACATGTTTTAAGAAAAAGGACCAAAGGATTTCTCTTGTGTTTTATTCCAAAAGTTGAGTGACAAACTAGTATGGGGATATGGTGATTGACAACCACCATTTTGCTTATTAAAACAAGACTAGGAACATTTTCATCACGAAAGGGTCGAAAGATTCGTAAGAACAAATTTAATAAGAACATGTTGCAAACAAATGGAATTTCTAAAGGATAATCATTAGGATAAGGACCGAAAGGATTACCTATATGTTTTTGTTCTTAGAATGATTTTTACAAACATATACCATGGTTGGGGGATCATTTGCTTATGATTTGTGCATCACATCAAGAGTATACACCAAACCTTCAAAAATTATATTTATGATTGACTATAGACTACACACAAGTATATATATTTCTTATTATTGAATTTCACTATAACATCACTATTTGAGGAAGCCTTGACAAGCTTTCTTGTTGGAATCTTTTCATACAAAATAGCTTCAAACACAAAATCCCTTGGGACGATCTCGACTTACCAAACTTTGCTATCACGGACGAGTATACTTGCTCGTATGTGTTAATAGATTAAACGGTTAAATCATGTTTATAAATTTTTAAAACTTGCACCTAGCGTAACACATCAATCATCATTGCTAACAGCATTAGCCATAGCAGCATCCACAACATTTGAAACATAATCTTCAGTCATGAAAGTAGCATGTGGAGTGGGATCTGTACTAACTTCATCTTCCATGGCACTACTAGTATCACTGTATTCAAATCACCATTCATTCTTCCTTTAGATTCATTTATTCTAACCTCATAGAATTCCACCATATCATCTGTCCAACTTTCCTTAATTAGGTTAGTGAAAGGTTGATCCGATTTAATGAACAATTCTACTTCGGCTAGTTGTTTCACCAAAACAAGTCCCTTAATTCTCTCAAGCTCATCCCTATAAGCCTTATCATAAAGTATATCAAAATCCTGATTTCTAGACACTCATGTTGCTTCCATTTCCTCACTTACCTTTTCAACTTCACCTTTCTGAGCAGTAGAATTTATACTTCTATTACTAGTTGAGATTTCCCCTTCCAGCTTCATTATTTTACTTCTTAATGTTGGGTTCAGTAAATACCCAAACCCCTTAATCTAAGATTTGAATAGAAAATAACCTAAGTGTGTGACCGTTAAACACTAACGGTCATTGAGTGCATAGTCTCTCGGTGAGCCATCATCGAGATACTCGTGATGAGGCGAAGAAGAAGTCTCCCACCAAGAAGGCGGAACTTAAAGGGTGAAGACGGAGTCAAGAAGAAGATGGTGGATTCAATGAGTGATGACAATAACTCACTTAATCCTAAAGCTCTCTCCAA
Source organism: Chrysanthemum lavandulifolium (assembly GCA_022545495.1). Taxonomy (NCBI): domain Eukaryota; kingdom Viridiplantae; phylum Streptophyta; class Magnoliopsida; order Asterales; family Asteraceae; genus Chrysanthemum; species Chrysanthemum lavandulifolium. The sequence continues at coordinate 208,411,972 of CM040246.1, forward strand.
CTACTTACATCAAGACAAATCAAGTAGAAGATCAAGGATATGAAGATCAAGAATGAGCGGGATAAGGCGGGACAAGTTTGAATCGAGATAAGGCGAAGTCCTTATCAACCAAAGTCAACTTTCCTGAATGGCAAACTATAAGGCTCGATGTCATCACGACCTTTGGAAAGCGACCTTGTCTCTTACTTAATATAGTCTTTGAAACAAAGACAAAATACATCGATATTTTGTCTTACGTAAATTGTCGGTTTGTCACTTAGGAAAGATTTAAAACTCATACTTGTATAAATAGCATAAGAGATGGAGTGAAAGATCAAGCTTGTGAATTGTAAAACACACATACATGAAGCCATCTTTCACTCCTCCAATACAACAATCCCGAGATAGCTCGGTGGGTACTTGTAGTTGTGCTCGAGACTTAGCACGAGCTTGAGGAGGAGTTACCAACCTTTGTCATTTCAATCCCAAGTACTATTCGCAAGTACTTGGGTAATGTATTCTTGTTTGATTCATTTCTAATAAAAATATTATGTTGAAAATTAACTGTTTTACTTACATCTTATTAGTCATAGATTCACTATTAACTTGTTTTTAATACTTAAACTGCTTTCACGATAGTGAATAGGGAACAACAAGTGGTATCGAGCAAGGTGATTATAAAACCTTTTTAAGCCGCTCTTAAATGTTTTAAATCGGGATCCTTATGGTCGAAATTGATGTACCCAACTAGTCGATAAAAGGGTGGAGCTTATTCATTTGTTGCCCTAGACTTGAAGTTGGTAAATTCAACAAACGGAAAAAGCGTATGCTTTGCTATTTGATTGGGATAGAACCTTATTATATCAAGTGTATAAATGAAGGTCCATTTATCCCAAAGATCATGAAGGTTTGCCTAAACACGAAGCTCGATGAACTTAGGATGAGAGGAGAGTGGTCAACGGGACCAAAGACTCAAAAGTATCATCATATCATGTCTTCATGATGATATTATGGAGTCGATTATAAGTTGTAGTATAGGTAAACAAACCTGGATGACCTAGTTCATAGCCATGAAGGCCCATCCGATACCAAGGAAAGCAGGATAATCGACACGAAACTTGAGTATAACACCTTGAGGCTAAGGACTCGAAAACTCTGTCTCAAACTTACACCCTGTACAAAACTCTTTAAATGAACTCGTCAAATGATGGTGTTAAGTTGTCCAAACATGAAATCAATGTTGGTTTTGTCAATAGTCTCACGAGAAGTGGTTGAATTTCTCTCGGGGACTTATTAGAAATTTATTAGAAATTTGTCTATGAGGAAAACCTCATTAACAGACGATACCCTGACTTAAAGAAGTCTCAGGAACTCAAGAAGTCCATGACCACCACTTCAACACCTATATCAACTGCTTTTTTTTCTAACAATGTGGTTCAAGATTTCAAAGAAAATTCAGATGATGAGCCTGATGAGAGATCAAGTGAGGAGTACCTAAATGACCTGAACATTGAATTTCAGGAAAGGGCACTCCTTGCTAACTCTCGAGGTTTATAAAAAGAAATAAAGGTTTTCAAATGCTAAAGCAAATGAGGACATCAATGCTTTAAGTGTCACAAAGAGGTCATTTGCAAAAGACATTTTCAAAATCAATTTCAACCTCTTATAAACCATCGAGGTCAAATCGGTCCTCGGGCTTTAGCAAATTTCAACCAAAATCTATCGGTCTCATCAAAACTTTCAAAACAACTCGATCAAAACAAAACCATTGATTTTGAAGCTAAGTATAGGAAAGTCAAAGCTAAGCTTGCATTGCTTGAGGCAGTCCCTCCGAAACAACAAAAAGTGTTCAATCAATGCGGGGTAAAACAAAGGTCTTGTTGTCAAACCTTCGATGGGATGAAGAGCCGGTCTCATCTCGATGATGAAATGGTGCATGTCGGTGCAATCGATGGCCCTCTCAGAGGAAGACAAGCTAGTTTTGGGAAAAATCATGCGAGGAATGGAGAATGGGTCAACATCACAATGAAGAAGGTAAATATTCTACTTTCTATGGATGGTGACTCGATTGGCGATCTTATATGAACTATATCAATGTTGAACTTAAGTTTGTAGAGGATCAACGATTAAATCTTTTTCTAAGTACAACAAGTTAAGTTACGAATTGAACAAGTGTATGGATGAATTATCATTAAAACAAGCTAAGCTTGAGGTCACACTTTACAAATTCAAAACACCGAACTAGTCAAAATAAATCGAGCTCTTCAAGATGAACTAAAAAGGGAAAAAGAAATCATTGAAGGTTGGACTGATAAGAATCCAAGGGTCTTTGATGATGTGGGACCCCCAGTAGCAACAAGAGAGTTATAGGTGAAAATCATCTCCTTGACTCTCACAACAAAGACCAGAGTCCCAAATAATTTGTGTCTAGTGGCATGAATACCAGTATGTTGAGTATTCCCAAGCCCAGTGATTGGATTGAACGGGTTAATCCTGAGAGTAAGCTTCCAAGTTTTGATTTTGGAAGAATTCTAGAGCACGAAAGTCAAGCTCTAAAGAGCATGCTTGACTCACGATGTGCCCAAGAGCACCGAACACATCTCGAGTCCAAGTCAATCTCAAGCACCACTTCCACCCTCGAACCTCTTTAGGGTGCCGCTCCTAGCTCAAATTACTCCATTACAATACAATCCACACTCACCAAAAAAGGTCTGGACTTGGTAGAACCATCCCGAAAAGACCATCAAAACAAATTCAACAAGAGTCTACCCCACCGAGACTTCCACATCTTTTGTCCCATCAAGTCGACCAAATTCAAGAATCGATCGAACTTGTGAGAAGCTAACCGATAAGATGGAATCCATCGATAAAGTCCTTGAAGCATTCAAGGAAACTAAGTCGACCTCCTCTAGTTCCTCAAACTCAAAAGCCACCACAAAACCCAAGCGTATGTGATCTATGCCATTATACCACATACCATCGACAACTATTATAGAATCCTTTTTGTATGATCCGCAAAAGGATGATCACAGAACTCTCGATCACTTACAATATGTAAGTTCACTCAAGAAAGCAACTATACCAAAGTTGGTCATCGGTATGCTTCAACCTCCAAGTCTCGCTCAAAAGTTTAGAGTAAAACCCTTTCCTCTTTGCCCTCATTGTGGTTTTAATGATCATCATCCCGATGATTGTCTCATGAACACATCTTTGTGATATTTATGAAATCCAACTCATAAGACATCCCAAAGATGACAAAGTCATCCAAGCAAGGAGAAGTTCCAAGCAACCTAAAATCATTGAGTCATCCTCGCTCCAAATGCAAAACCTTTGGTAGCACAATGCACTCAAACACCGACCATGAGTCAATTGCCAAATTCAAATGTACCTTTAAGCCCAAGCCCACTAGTATGTGGGTCGCAAGAGAAACTAATCCGCTTTACTATTTGTGCATAGACACGCCAGGAGCCTATTTGGCATCTAGATTGTGGATGGTCAAGAAGCATGGTAGCGTTAGGAGTATCTGCACAAATATGTAAAGGAACCAGACCCAGGTAGTATTTGGTGATAACTCATCGTGTCCCAGCAGTGGGTTATGGTTCAATATACCGCAATGGAATAGTTTTCTCTAGAATAGCTTATGTCAATGGTCTCAAATACAATCTCATCGATGTCGACCAACTCTGGATGCAAAGTACATTGTGCAATTCAATGACAAACAAGGCACCATTTTCAATGCCAACAAAGAAGTTGTGTTGATAGCTCCTAGAAGAGATGATGTTTATGTCTTAGACATGTCAACACTCTCTCAAATGGAACTTGTCTCTTTGCCAAAGCCATGAAACTATCAACCGGTTGTGGCACAAGAGACTCTCACACTTAAATTTCAAAACATCAACAACTTGGCAAAACAAAACAAGGTCCTCATGTACCATCATTGGTTTTGAAAAGATAAACCATGCTCACTGTGAAAAGGCAAACACCAAAGAGCATCTTTCAAAACAAAACAAGATTTCTCAATCAAAGTCGCCTTCACCTCCGTGATATGGATCTCTTTGGACCATCGGTCCTAGATCAATCCAAGATGAGAAGTATACACTTGTCATTGTTGATGAGTTTTCAAGATACACTTGGGTATACTTTCTTTCCAAAAGAGTCAGCAAATGATACTATAATGTCATTCATCGTGAACATTGAAAACCATAATGACATTATCATAAAAAAATCGAATCGACAATGGTATCGAGTTCGAAATGAAGAGCTTGAGAATTTCGTGATAATAAGGGAATCTCCTAAAATTTCATCTCCTTACACCCCCGAACAAAATGGGGTATCCGAAAGGAAAACAGAACTCTCATTGAGGCTGCAAGAACCATGTTAAATGGCTCACTTATCAAATTATTTTTGGACTCAAGCGATCAAAACGACTGTTACACTCAAACAGTCAATCATTGTCAAAAGACATAACAAAACCCCGTATGAGATATTCAAAGGTAGACTTCGATATCGCCTACTTTCATGTGTTTGGATGTCCTGTGTTTATTCATAACCATAAGGATCATCTAGGCAAGTTTGATGCTAAAGTCGATGATGGATACTTTCTAGGTTACTCACCGATCTCCAAAGTCTTGTGGTATTTAACACAAGGAGACAACAAGTTGAGGAAACCTTTAATGTCACCTTTGATGAAAGTTCGAGAAAGCATCAGTTCACCAACACCTCGATGGAGGAAATAGGAATTGATAATTCATCAAGATATCCTCCGATGAGTATAACATCAAATCAATTCCTCATACCAAGATGATGTCGACATCTCATATTATGTCTTACCTCACAACCGCCTCAACCAATTATCGCTGGATTCATTGATAATCAATCGCCCCCTATTTGGGATAGGTAACATCGAACCAAATGTTCGTGAACCCGTGATTCATGAACCATAACTTTGAACAAGATATCTCAATGATGTTCTTGATGATTCTCGTGGCTCTTAACCTCGAACTCACTTCGAGTTTCCAAAGACCTCTTCAAGCTCGGATCCTAGACCACAAAGTAAGTGGACAAAATCTCGTGTAATTGAGCTTGTAAACATCATTGGTGAACCCATCGAGGCATGCTTACAAGAAGCATGGTCGCTAAACTAACTGCGACCTTGACAAATGAATGTCTATATGATTACCTATCGAAATAGAACCCAAAAGTGTCATTGAGGCTCTAAAACACCCAAGCCGGGTTCGGGCCATGCAAGAAGAACTTCAACAGTTTGATAAAAACAAGGTCATGACCTTGATCAAATGTACTCGGGATGTCATTGTCATAGGAATGAAGTGGTTTTCGTAAACAAAATCGATGAAAACGGCATTGTCATTAAAACAAAGCGGACTTGTAGCCAAAGGTTACAACAAGAATGCATTGACTATGATGAGACATTTGCTCTGTTGCAAGAATGGAAGCCATCAGATCTTCCTTGCATATGCTACCTACATGAACTTCAAAGTTTACCAAATGGATGTAAAAGTGCATTCCTAAATGGTGAACTCAAGGAAGATGTGTATGTTCAAGAACCTCCGGCTTTGAGAGTAGTGAATTCCCGACTATGTCTCAAGCTTGATAAAGCCCTTTATGGACTAAAGCAAGCTCCCGTGGCATGGTATGAAACTCTCTCACCTTTCGATTCAAAACAAGTTTGTCGAGGAAAGATAGACAACACATTGTTTATCTACAGGACAAAACAAGATGTGATATCGGTCCAAGTATATGTTGATGACATCATCTTGGCTCAAGAAACTACACTATTTGCAAACAGTTTGAAAACTGATGACAAAGAAGTTTGAAATGAGCATGATGGGTGAACTCACATACTTCCTTGAATTCAAATCAGAAAACTCGATAAAGGAATCTCCATCAACAAGAGAAATACACCATAAATCTCTTGAAGATATATGAGATATCTGATTGTGCCTCGTTGAAGACACCAATGGTCCCTCCTAACAACCTTGGACCCGATCTCACCGGAAAAATCACCAATCAAACCCATTTCGGAGGGATTGTAGGCTCACCGATGTATCTCATCGCTTCCGGACTGCATATACAATTCTCACCGTCTAATAGCAAGATATCACCCAATCCCAAAGAATCCCATCTCACCGCAGCCTAAAAGAATACTAAGATACCGAAAGGAACTCCAAGCCTTGGACTCTACTATCCAAAGTACTCATAGTTTGACCTCAAAGGATATTCGATTCGATTATGCTTTGGTTGCAACATGGATGTAAAAGTACCTGTGGTCCTGTCAATTTCTTGGAGGAAAACCGTCATTGGAGTACTAAAAGCAACAATCGGTGGCTATGTCTTCACCAAGTCGAGTATGTTGTCAGCAGGATGTTGTGCAAATGTATTTTGGATGAAAAGTCAACTCAAATGACTATGACATCCACTACAAAATGGTACCCATCTTCTCATGACAACACTAGTGCCATTGCTATCTCCAACAACCCTGTCCTTCACCAAAGAACCAAACACATTGATATCGATATCATTTCATCAAGGATCACATAATGAAAGGAGACATAGAGCTTCATTTCATCTCATCAATATCAACTTGTCGATATCTTCACCAAACCCTTGGATGAACCTACCTTGGAGACCGAAGTGAATTGGGAATGCTAGACATTGAAAGTCAAGAACTCGAAAACCAATCCCAATCTCGAGAAGTTTTCCCTAAATGGTTCATCCTCCCGAACAAAACCTCAAAATAACCGTTTCAACCGAATGAGTAAGACTCATTCAGAACCCCGACTCTTGATATTGAGTATTGAATGAGTAACTAAATGCACCAAGTATTAGTTACTTAAATGTCCTAGGTTGGTAAACACACCAATTAAATATAGGAATATATGTCTCTATCTTACTTTATGTGGGTCCTCAAACTTACCTAATCCCACTGGCATTAAATGCCCCTCTCACATGAAATATCTTATTGATATTTTATTGTTGTAAAATGCACTTTTATCGTAATCGCAATTGTTCCTTGAAACCGGATTTTACAGCGGGTAGTGGAGTGGTGGCATTAAATGTGGAAATTCGAAATGTTTTCAAAAACCAACTTTACAAATCCACATTTGTGCACAAACTACCCCTCTCATCACTCTATAAATACCCCTCACAAAATTAGTAAAAACCACACAAAGTATTTCTGCAACAAAACACTGTCAAAAGTTCTTTCAAACCCAGAAATCTTTGTGTTCTTCAAACCTTTTTCTGAAAAACCTTCTCTGTAAACATTTACAAAAGTTTTTCATCACAAACTTGAGAGATTTAAAACCCTTTGATTGTTCTTGTCAAGATATTTTTTTCAAAACCCTAAAACCTTTTAATGGAAATGGCAAGAACACAATCTCTTCAGTTTGCACCACGATGGGTTGGGGATCTCAAGAACGTTGAATTTAAAACCACTAATGTCATAGGCAATTTGAATACCCAAAAATGTCCCACCTTTATAAGGATATAATGAAATTTTTGTTCAACCGCCTTGAAAAGCGGCCTTTGTTCATTGTCCCTCTATACTGTACCAAAACCTCCTTAGGGAGTTTTGGGAAACAGCCATGTCCTATGACCCGACACCCTCAACAAATGAGACTGACCTATGACCACTCAGGGAGTATCTCATTAAATTCAGTCTTTTCAATGGGGAACAATCAGTCACCCTAGACTATAAAATATTTTGTACTGCAACAGGGTTAGACTACAATAAAGGAGTCTATGTTGCCCATCCTGAACCCTCCATAGTGAAGGATGGGTTAAAACAAATCATTTTGGATCCAAAATTTTTGGACAAGACCCCAGTCACCAAGAGTTCATTTCCTGTGGCTTGGAGAATCCTGTTCACTTTTGTGATTTGATAACGCTACACGCGTCGTTCGGGGTCAAGGAAACTTCCTTTTCTTCGAGCAAGTTTTATAACACCCTAGGCAGTGAACCTAATCGTTGTAGTGTAGTAATTAGGGTAAGCCACGGGTATTGATATCGCTCTCTGGGGAATAGGAATGCTAGCACGGGTTACTACGCTAAGGTTGAGGTTGAGGAAGATTATTTTTATCTTTTATATTTTTTAGAAATGGAAAAGGTACGAATCTCGGTATTGGATTTGGGGGTTGGTATTGCTACCGATTACTCTACTATTATCTAATTATCTAAGCTAAGGTTGTGATAGTCTATGTCTAATTGATGTGTACTGTATGATAGTTTAAAGATGTGTTTACTTAGGTTTTACTACTCCTTAATTATCTCCTATTGATGGTTGATTTGTCACGTCCTTATTCCTAGTTGCGTTGTGATTCTAAGGCTATAGGCGTGCTTATTTCCTAACTCTTTGAAACTACCAAAGGGTCTTGTTTACAAATCCTCTAGTGATTTATAGACGCCTACTCTACGGTTGTCCTTGAATACTTTATCCTACAATTACCTAGATAATTATATTCTAAAGTTCACAAAGAAATTCCAAGCATTAAGTACACAACTAATAATCTAGCGCACTCTAGATCATTAGTCAACTAAGATAAGTATCAACCAATCAATATTCAATAATTAAGTTTCATATTCCTAGCAAACACACAAATAAATTAGCGGACATGGAGAACATGCAAGCATACACACAAATAATCAAAGACATAATTAAATTAATGAAGTAAATACTTAGCTTGATGTATAATAGGGTTTAGAACCCTAAAATACTGCACAAGAAAGCCTTGGTTCGGTTTTAGGTTTTACCCAAAAGACTACACACTAAACCGAAAATTCGGATTCTATATATAAGATTACATCCGCGACGGCGCCACCTTATGTTTCGTGATCGCCGTCGTGTCGCCATCATTAGGGTTTCGTCTTGGCCACGTAAACCTTGCGACGGCGTCACCTTATGACCGCGACGCCCCTTCACCGACGCCGTCTTGGCGCATCTAGGCCGTCGAGTAACGACGGCCTACCCTTTAGAACCCGACGTCGCCCCTTGAAAACATGCAATTTTTCCTCCGAGCCGTCATAAAATTCCTTACCGACGCTCGCAGAGATATGCTGATGACGCCGCCGCCTTTATGTTTCAAAGACTTTGAGTGTCTCGATTCGACTTTGGCCATTTTCTTCAGATATTCGCCGCCTTTTCGTCCAAATAAGCATTATTCCAAAGATTTTGCCTTCAAGAGACCTAAAAGTGAAAAGGAACGATATTAAGCAATAACGGATACAAAGTAATCGAATAAGGGCTTAAATGACCCTCAAAAGGTACCTTTAAAACCTTATCAAATATCCCTACACTTGGTATTTGCTTGTCCTCAAGCAAATGTGCTTTAGCCAATTAATTTATAAGTTGGGGTCATGAAGCATCCATTCAAAACGGTCCACAACACATATAAGCCCCATAAAAGTCATAACAAGCACGGAATTACATACTAGCACCTCACATGGGGTGTTTGGATACTCACATCTCTCTCGGTGTATATATGAAATATAACAAATCGGAAATGGAAGATAAACACTCATTAACCGGTCCTAGTACATAGATTACCATAGGCTTGAGAATAGATCAAACCTCCGTAAGCTTTGGCGTAAGCACCTAGGAAAGACTATCAAAGAGGTCTTTTAAAGGGTTGTAACGTTGGGCTTACTGGTAGGGAAATGAAGGGTTTGGTGGGATAGGCTATTTAGTGGTGGATAGTCAAAATCTCTATGTTGCAAGTATACGAAGAATGGCGCTGCTAAGCCAAGACTCGACACTCTAAAACTCTAGGCAACGAAAATAAACAAACATAATTTAAAAGATAAATGTAGGATGGTAGCCCGTATGGTTTGGTTTTTTTTTTTTTTTTTTTTTTTTTTTTTTTTTTTTGCATACACTTTTACTCTACCATCCTCTACGGTACATCAAAATGATAGGGATTTATAGACACATCCCTACACTTGAGTTTTATTACTCTAACACTAATTTGACCCGAATTGAAAAGATCAAAACACTTGAGTACATTATTATGCAAACAAAGGGAATTTGAGTTTAACGTTCTCTTCCTATGTTTCATAAACTTTTAACTTTTCCCATGAATCCCAATCATCCCAAAACTGTGTACAAAGGATATGACTCGACTTAGCAACTCATGCAAGCAACCGTATAATTGAACTAAGGGTTTGATAACATAAATTTGCACTAAAAGTGAGTGCATAAGGGTAGGCTAAGGCGATTTGGGTGTATATTTGGGGGGGGTGTAAACAATGTTTTCATTGATATTCGGAAAACCGAAACATCACGAGAACCGCGAAAAGGATAGGCTCGAGGGGTTAACTAGGGGTATCGTGTACTAAAGATGAGTACAACGCAAAGGGTGTGGGGAATTACTCAACCGATATGGAAGAAGTAATTATATTACGGTATCAAACAAGGGTTTATCCTAATGCCTCTTATCATTTAGTTATTCCTAACTACACAAGTGTAGTCTCACTAGCGATCTCGGAATGCATCACAAAACAAGTTCTAGAATCTAATATACTACCGGTTCACACTCTAAGCATTAAAGATGAATGCTTTAATTCCTACTAATCTAAGGGCGATCCTCACATTTTGGGTGGAATTTAGGTGGTAAAGGGTTTTGTGCTAGTCATGCAACTTCCTATCCATGAGACGCTTTTGTTAAGACTAATGACCCACTCTTATACGTCATGAAAAATTTTAAATTTGGCTAAAATTACCCTAACCTACATTTTCTCATGGTTTATTACACAAATACACTTGGACAAAGCAAATAGTCAAGGATAAGCATAGTTTCAAAGTTCCGCTTTATTTTCCTCCCTACATTTAAACCGAACATTGTCCCCAATGTTCCCCGAAAGTATCAAAGTTATGATAATAGAAGGTAATTAAAACGAAAGAAACTAATACCCCCGATTAGCTCGGTAGGATCCGTAAAAGTGGTGGTTAAATCTTTTCCAAGAAGAGTTTTTTGCGTGAAAGGCTCCTTCCAAACTTGTGTAACTTCTTCTTTGACAAACTAAACCCGCACACTAGAAGAAAACAAACGAAACCTTCGTAAAATCGGCGGTAATAATATACATAAGACTCGATTTAAACTAAGATATAATGCTTGTGGAATGGATGTTTACGTAATTTGTTTTGAAAGTTAAGATCCTGAAAATTCCAAAATTTTACAAATAGCTCGAAAACGAGAAAAAGTAAGTGATGTTTTTATTCCTTCCCGACGTCGTCAGTTGAAATCTGACGCCGTCGTTATCCCGACAAAAAGCGGTCCGCGATTTTCTCAAAAAATTCGAAAATTTGCATCTTTAGAATCTGGAAAAATTTCGCAAAAACATCCATTATGACTCGATACAAGCATTTGACTCGAACAAACACACATGTATATCTTTTAAATAATTGTAATTCTCATGTTCACGCTTTCTTTCGAAACGTGTGTAATCCTCCCTACACTTATCCCTTATGTAAAATACCTTTATATGTAATTAAGACGAGGTTAAAGACAAAATAAAGCATTTTACAAATTCAAACATGAGAATAAGCAATCAATAAAAGATACACGACACACAAATAAAAATGAAAAACAAATACACATGGGTTGCCTCCCAAGAAGCGCTTGTTTTTGTTCGAGTCACGAGCCTGACTCTACCCTTATTTAACGGATAAAAGGGAGGTTTTCCCTTCACTTAAGTTTAAGTGCGGGTGATAGTAACGATACACACCCTTAAGGTAGAAATTTGCTACGTGAGGAGAGGATGATGGGTGATTTATATGCTCAAAGAAGTGTGCTCTATTCATTATAACCTTACCTAAGTCTATTGGTGTAGTGAGAGAATCAAATTTCTCTCCTAAGAATGGATCATTTTCTACCAACTTCAAAAGATTCATGGTTAAGGATCCATCTTGACCTAATAAACCCGGTTTAAACCCATAGTGTTTCTTGTTATCAACCATGAATGGGTGATATAAGTGTGTAAGGTCATGGGTTACTCCTATATCGCTTCTACTCTACATGGCCTAGAATCTACCACCTTTATCAAGCAACTACCGGACTATCTATTTTGATGGGTGGATTGGGGCCTAATTCAATTCCAAGATTCACATCTAAAGACGGAAAATTGGGTAAGGTTTTTAAGTGAGGCTCTTGTTCATCAAAATATGGAACTTCCTAGGACTAAGAGAGAGGTCATGACAACAAGCATCTAAACCTACATTCTCTAATGGCGTTTGGTCCAAAGGTTCTCTAATTGGGGTTCCTATAGTCTCTTCTACTTCTTCCGGTAAGTTATAGGCGATGTGTGTTCCTCAAGTGATGGTAAGACTTGTGGGTTATCCGATGGGGTTGGATTTTCTACTCTATCCTCCATCTTATCAAGATCACCTATGTATTCATTTTGTATTGTGGTAGCGCCTAACCATGACATGCACCTTGGTACCTCAACTCTAATCATCTCCTTCCTAAACAACCTTTCCGATCAAGTTTCCAAATTGAAAATAGGTCTAAAATTGCTTTGGGTCCCATGTTCCACTTCTAAATTGGGCGTGAATCTCAAAGGTTTCCCATGCAATCGAAAGCACCACGTCCCCAAATATCCCCATCCGTTACATAGTCAAGTCTCCTTTGGGTTTCAGTAGGCGTACGAGTGTAAAAGAATTGTAGTGGAAACAGAAGTCAATACCATGATAAAGGACTTTTGCAATAAATATTTAATGCGAGTCCAAGCCTCGGAAAGGATTCATCATGATGTTGCCGGAACCTCGTGATCTCATTTTGGAGTGGAAAAGGTAGATTATGTAGTGGATTTCGTTGATTGGGTGAAAGTTTTGGTGGATTCGCGTTCTCCATGATGGTGAACGGAAAGTCAATGGAAAAGTTTTACTAACAAAGGCACAAAGAAGGGGGATAGACTACGAGGAAGTTAAAATGAGAAAAAGTTACTTGATAGGAATCAAGTAAGGAAACCTAAACGAGTGGACTACTAACTAGCTATTCTATTCCCCGCAAGCGCCAAAACTTGATAACGCCACACGCGTCGTTCGGGTCAAGGAAACTTCCTTTTCTTGAGCAAGTTTTATAACACCCTAGGCAAAGAACCTAATCGTTGTAGTGTAGTAATTAGGGTAAGCCACGGGTATTGATATCGCTCTCTGGGAATAGGAATGCTAGTAAGAAGTTACTACGCTAAGGTTGAGGTTGAGGAAGATTATTTTTATCTTTTATATTTTTTAGAAATGGAAAAGGTACGAATCTCGGTATTGGATTTGGGGGTTGGTATTGCTACCGATTACTCTACTATTATCTAATTATCTAAGCTAAGGTTGTGATAGTCTATGTCTAATTGATGTGTACTGTGATGATAGTTTAAAGATGTGTTTACTTAGGTTTTACTACTCCTTAATTATCTCCTATTGATGGTTGATTTGTCACGTCCTTATTCCTAGTTGCGCCAGTGATTCTAAGGCTATAGGGCGTGCTTATTTCCTAACTCTTTGAAACTACCAAAGGGTCTTGTTTACAAATCCTCTAGTGATTTATAGACGCCTACTCTACGGTTGTCCTTGAATACTTTATCCCACAATTACCTAGATAATTATATTCTAAAGTTCACAAAGAAATTCCAAGCATTATACACAACTAATAATCTAGCGCACTCTAGATCATTAGTCAACTAAGATAAGTATCAACCAATCAATATTCAATAATTAAGTTTCATATTCCCTAAGCAAACACACAAATAAATTAGCCGGACATGGAGAACATGCAAGCATACACACAAATAATCAAAGACATAATTAAATTAATGAAGTAAATACTTAGCTTGATGTATAATAGGTTTAGAACCCTAAAATATCGCACAAGAAAGCCTTGGTTCGGTTTTAGGTTTTACCCAAAAGACTACACACTAAAACCGAAAAATTCGGATTCTATATATAAGATTACATCCGCGACGGCGCACCTTATGTTTCGTGGACGCCGCCGTGTCGCCGTCATTAGGGTTTCGTCTTGGCCACGTAAACCTTGCGACGGCGTCACCTTATGACCGCGGACGCCGTCCCTTCTGACGACGCCGCCTTGGTCGCATCTAGGCCGCCCGAGTAACGACGGCCTACTCCTTTAGAACCCGACGTCGTCCCTTGAAAACATGCAATTTTTCCTCCGAGCCGTCGCAAAATTCCTTACCGACGGCGCCGCAGATATGCAAATGACGCCGTCGCTTTATGTTTCAAAGCACTTTGAGTGTCTCGATTCGACTTTGGCCATTTTCTTCAGATATTCGCGCTTTTCGTCCAAATAAGCATTATTCCAAAGATTTTGCCTTCAAGAGACCTAAAAGTGAAAAGGAACGATATTAAGCAATAACGGATACAAAGTAATCGAATAAGGGCTTAAATGACCCTCAAAAGGTACCTTTTAAAACCTTATCATGATTCGTGTTCTCGGTGGGAACCACTCATCCACCGAACAAGTTAATTCTATTCGGTTGATGATGGCATACCGCTTGATGAATGGGGTCACTTATCGACATAGGGAGATCATTTACAATGATCTCGTAACCAAACTATCGAGCAAAACTAGGCGAAATACATTTTGTACCCTAGGTTTGTTTCATGTGCTTTACAAGTGTTACGGGTTGCAATTATCCTCGTGAAGAAAAATATTGTGTTTTACCCGCATCCCGAGTCAATCTAATTTTCAAAAGGACCCATCCATTGTCACTAATATTGAATTGACGGCCCATATGGTTGTCAGAACAACGTAGGGACTCAAAGTCTCCTAACCCCGCTCCTAAAAGAGAAAGGGAAGTCTCGATCGACTAAGACCAAACCCAAGTCTCGTGGCCCCGAGGCTTCAGAACACAACCCAAAAGGCAAAAGAAGCCCAAGACCGATAGGCCACCCACCGGAGACCAAGCAACATCCACCCAGTGACAACAAAGGACACCGATAAATCACAATCGCGCCTTGGTCCCAACTCGCTACTCCCAAGATCCGTAGGAAACATACAACCCACTGGTAGGGGCGCGCCCACAACGCCCAAGGATGACATTAACAAATCACGCCTTTGTCCGAGGGCCAACCGAATAATCCCAAAGACTCGAGGAATCGAACAACCCACGATAGGGATCTAACCGCCACCGACTCCACCAAAGGCACCGAAAACACCCATCGCTGACTGGGGGTCACAGGGGACAAAGACTCGGAGGAAAGAAATAACCACCGATACGAACCCACCACCAATCCTCGACTTCCAGAAGACACTGGAAAAACCATCGCTGTCTAAGGGACCAAAGGGGACAAAGACTCGTAGGATTAATACCACCACCGACACGGAACCTATTACCCCCACCTTGTTAACTGTTGCTGATATACTATTCTATGATGATGAACTTGCTGACAGTGACGATGAAATACTTTCAGCAGAGGAAGACATGGACGCTGAGATTCAACCACAAGAACAAGAATCTCAGCCTGATCCAACAAAGCCTGAGAAGTCACCTTTTCAAGATGATGATGCTTCCTCAGACTCTTCATCCTCTGATGAATTCAAGAGGTTTGACAATGTTCTTCCACTGACTGAAAGACAGCTGGTTCAGTGGATCACAAAAGCTTCAAGGAAGCTATATGATGGGGTCACTGACACATTGTGGGATCAACACACCAAGTCACGCAGTTATGCCGATCTAAAGTCCGATGTGCTCACCTTCAATGCCAACACCGATGAACACAGGGATCTTATGTACCAAAGATCTTCATCGATCGGATGACAACTTGGTCAAATTTCTAAAGCATCTTCAGGGTTGTGGGACTAATATTGATGAAATCGGGGACTCGGTCAAAGAAGACCCATCACTCAACTCAAAAGTGATGGAGGCTACTGAGGCTTACTTAAAGAATTCCTCAGACCTCACTGAACTAATCACCATGCTAAAGTCCGCCAATGTTCGTGGTCTTCATCCTGGTTCACCACTTGAGCAACACTGGGTTCCTTAGATGCTCAGTGACCACTCCGCCAAGGCATCATCATCAATGGCTTGGAATCTTGGGCCACTAATGACCGCTCTAGAATCATCTCAGTTAACTGAGAAACAGTCACCGTCCTTCACAGGATACTCACGACATCAAGGCTATGCTATCGAAATTTATCAAGCCTTCAAAGGTCAAGCCACCGAAACTCCCCGTGTCCGAAGCAAATCTTGCTCTCACTCATGTTGCGGCAATAGTTGAGGGGAGAAGACTACTGAAGAGACTTCCTCTCACACCGAGGGGAGCCACCAACCATTCCCTCATTGTACTCAATTTCATCAAGCATTCACCAACATCCTCAACAACAACAACAATGACAAAGTGATCACACCTATAACAACAAAGACCACCACTCGTAGCATCATCTTCTTCGTGCCGGGACAAAGGAAAAGGCATAATGCAAACACCACCTGAGCATGAGAAGATTCCCTATATGATCGGAAACACTGAGTACCTACTTACCTCACAACAGCTAAGTGTCTACCTTGCAAAGGAAGAGAGGAAAAAGAAACTTGCTGTGGAATAAAGAAAGAGCAGAGAAGCACTGGTAAACGTTTTCGCTAAAGAAGCTGAGAATATTGGAATTGATCCTACAAAGCTTCAAAAGGGTCAGGCTGGACAAAATTTCAAGGATGCTCACACTGCTAAGATGGCTGAAATGAGAAAGCAGCTGAAAGAAAAGAACAGGAAATCTGCAGCCATCAGGCAGGCAAGAATTGATCACTACAACTGGTCAATGACAAATAAAAGGCTGCCTGAGAAAATCACAGATGTCAGAATCATCCCCAAGTCCAAACCACTTGCCATGAATGTTTACAGGGGGGATGATAAAGACACTTCGAGGTTCATGATCCCCAAATTTCACCGACTTTGGGATCATCGAACTCGATGAGTCGGGTCCAATAATTGAAAAGAAGCGTAACGCGTGGTTAAGGAGTCGATGAAAATGCTCAAGAAAAGGTATGAAATCTCGAGGATGCACCAAGACAACTGGGATTCACCGCTTTAATCGCACCATAAGGATCTCAACCCCGCCTTCACAGGAAAAAGAAAGAGGTTGAGTTCCACCGAGTTCAAAGTGCCGGACTAGAGTGTAATAGGGAGCTACCAAGGGGTGAAGATCGTCTTGTGATAGAAGAACCGAAGAGGACCGTTCTTCATTGATGTCTATGGAAATCCAAAGATTTCAAAGGTGGAGTGACATTGATCGTGCAGTGTGGCTACAATGCTAAGCTACATACCGGTGGCCTCTCAAATTGAGACTCAAAGAACGTCGGTTTCTGGTCGACTTAAATGCCAAGATAAATGAGCACCTCGACAAAGAAACACCGATCACAAAGAAGGTCAAGCTTGAAGCCTGGGATCCATCTTAAATGACATCATTATCCTTTATCTTTTGTACTAGTGATAGGAACCATGTAATTGATCAATAAACGATGTATGTTTTGTTAAAATACTCGGTGTTCTTTATTATGTTCATTAGTACATTCGGTGTAACTCAAAGTTCCTTATTATGTTCCTTATTATGTTCATTAGTACATTCGAAGTTCCTTATTATGTTCATTAGTACATTCGGTGTAAGAAGAAGCCAATTGCTCACTTACACCGATCAAACACTTAGGCTATTTGTATATCCAAATAGGAGGAGACCTTGGGTTCAAGAATACCCAAACCCCTTAATCTAGGATTTGAATAGAAAATAACCTAAGTGTTTAGACCGTTAAACACTAACGTGTCACCGAGTGCATAGTCTCTCGGTGAGCCATCTTCGTGATACTCGGTATGAGGCTAAGAAGAAGTCTCTCCACTCGATGAAGGCGGAACTTAAAGGGTGAAGACCGAGTCAAGAAGAAGATGGTGGATTCGGTGATTGATGACAATAACTCATCAATTCCTCGAAACTCCTCTCCAACTACTTACATCAAGACAAACTCAAGTAGAAGACCAAGGATATGAAGACCAAGAATGAGCGGATAAGGCGGGACAAGTTTGAATCGAGATAAGACGAAGTCCTTATCAACCAAAGTCAACTTTCCCCTAATGGAAAACTATCGTGCCTCGATGTCATCACCGAACTTTGGAAAGCAAATTTGTCTCTTACTTAATATAGTCTTTAGAATGAGACAAAATACATCGATATTTTGTCTTCTCAGAATTGTCGGTTGTCACTTAGGAAAGAGTTAAAACTCATACTTGTATAAATAGCATAAGAGATGGAGTGAAAGATCAAGCTTGTGAATTGTAAAACACACATACACGCAAGCCATCTTTCACTCCTCCAAATAAAACTTAATCCCTGAGATAGCTCAGTGGGTACTTGTAGTTGTGCTCAGACTTAGCCTGAGCTTCGAGAGAAGTTACCAACCTTTGTCATTTCAATCCCAAGTACTATTCCGCAAGTACTTGGGTAATGTATTCTTGTTTGATTCATTTCTAATAAAGAATATTATGTTGAAAATTAATCTGTGTGTTTTACTTACATCTTATCAGTCATAGATTCACTATTCACTTGTTTTTAATACTTAAATTGTTTTACGACAGTGAATAGGGAACAACACTTAACTTCTCCATCCTTTCCTTCTTTTTCATAGCAGCACATTTCTGAACATAATATTCTTGCAGTTTCTTAGGCCATTTGTTTTCTTCCTCATCATCAAATAGGAATCCCCATCTCACAAGCAACATTAATGTTTATTTTAATACCATCCATAACATTCTCCATTGTATCTTCATCTTCATTAGCTAAGACAGCATACCTATTATTAGCACTAATGTTTCTCTGAGCAATAAACTTAACTTGAGTATTTTTAGCCTCCCCTACACCCTTATCCTTCCACTGATTTTGCATACCCTCCATATTAGGCTTATCTCCATTAGGATTACTCTTAGGGGCAACCTTCATTTCACCACCAACTTGCCTACCACTGAAACCACCCCTTCCACTAAGTCCACCTCTACCTCTATTGCTAAATCCACCTCTAACAGGGACACTCCTAACATTTCCCATACCACTAACATTGTTTTGCTGCATTTGAGGATTCACTTGTTCTGCATCAACCTTAGACTTCATTTGCTGAACTTGGGGCTTATCATTATCAACAACATGTTTAGCAGCTTTTTTGGAGTTCACAGAATGCCATCCATCATTAAATTTGGGATCAACATTGTTTTTCACAGTAGCCTACCCTTTAACACCCATCCTTTCAACCTTTTCTTCTTCAGAGAGAAGTCTATGATTATAGTTCTTAAAACTAGGCCCAAAGACACAGCAATGGGAGCAAACTAGAGGTTGCCAAGCATAATCAACGTTCAATTCCATAGACCTACCCAGTTTTTTATAGCAAACCTCCACGGAATCCACAATTCCATTTTGAGCATCTATTTCAACTAAGACCCTAGCAAAGCTTGCCCTCCCATAAGCTTTTTCACACATAGATGCAGTAATCCTATCCATAATGATGGGTGTTCCAGCTCTACTAGCAATCCTGCTTATACCTTCAGATTCCAAGCCTCAAGAGGGATATTGTAAATCTTAGCCCATAAAGGAATCCTACTAGGTTCAGTTTGTTAAGACAAAGCCCGCCTTCCCATTTTGAACAAATAATGGCTTTTGATCAACAAGCCAAGGACCATTTTCAATCACAGTTTGTAACCCATCCTCATATTTAAATTTGAAGAAATATAATCCACTCTCATTAAAAATAATCTCTTCTAGCTAATATGGCATCCACATCCTCCTTAAGTGACCAACTATTTCTCTATAACTTATTTTATAACCTACAAAGTATCCCACCATAGTTAGACCCCATTTTTTACAACCCTTTTCAATAATAGGATCCATTTCTACAACCTTTTTACACTCATTATTCACAGAACAAGGGATAAGGACCAACTTATTATTTCGCTTGTAACTAGCACCTTGAACTGCATTACTAAAGGACATAGGCTTTTTCATGATATCTTTTCAAGCATTTCAACATCTTTCATTTTACTTCCTTCCCAGCTTCCCAACCAGTCCTGTGAATTTTCCCAACTATATCAACCTTAGCACTTACATTATTATTCAAACTACCAACATCATGATTATTCGACTATTTTTGCGAAATTAGGATTCAAGATAGGGTTTAGCTCAAAAGGACATGCATTTTAGGAACATTGCCACCTATACTATTATCGGTATTCTTATTCTTAACAAGATTACTAGCATTAAGTTCGTGGAACATAACACTAACATTCTCAATACCAACCTTATCACAAACACCTTGGTGAGTACCACTTTTCTCACTAGCAACAAGCTTAGACTCTTTCACTCCCAACACATCTCCTGATTCCAAATTATCACCAGCTGTCACATTCTCTAATTCCATACTACCTTCATCTTCATCCTCAAACTCAATACCATCCATATTCTTACCCGAATTACTACCCTTAGAGATACATTTAGTAGCACTTTTCTTAAAATTAACATGGGATGATTTAGATGTGGATTTTAAAGTAGATTTAGAATCAATATTAATACCTTTGTGAAGCTTCCTAGGACGAACAAATTCACCGGATGGCTTATCTGGCATACTAATGTTTAGAGGCTTGGGTTCTTGTTCAGACATATTACATAGTAGATCAATGAAGAAAGGATATGAATTAAATGTCAGAATTTAAAATTTGGGGTAAATGGATGAACAATGCGTGAAAAGGTGTGTGTAACGGATATTCAAAAAGAAATAAATAAAGAGATCTAGTGAAGAAACCAAGATGAAAATGATATCATTTGATAGATAATGAACAGAGAATCATAATCAAAAGCAATGATAAAATTCAATGGGTGGATTAAAATAGATGATGAATTACTTAATAAAATTGCTTAAATATTTTTTTTTGGTCTCTCTCTTATTTATGTTAATTTTAACGTAAAGTGTTTTTAGACATTACGATTTTAGACATTATTTGTATTAACAAACTTATCCAAAACGATGAATCAAATCTTTATAAACGGAATAACATAAACATAACATGGCTAACATTCGAGAGTATTAGCCCATACTTTCAACAGCAAATACAAAGGAATTACAAACGATTCACAAATGAAAGACATCATGTAATTAACATGCAAACCGAATGAATACACTTCGTATGATGTTACGGGACCTTTTGATCTCCTTACTCTTGGAACTGAATTCTTAGTGGAATGGAGCTTCTTGGTCGGCTGTGGTGGTGTGTGTGGTATGTAAAACCCGTATATAGGGCTTGGTATTTATAGCGTTCGTCTGACGCATTGATACAGCGTATCAAGGTTGGATACGCAGTATTCCAAATATCTTGAGTAAGGAGTAAGAAAGAAGAATTCCCATAATATATGGGCGTATCTTTAAATACAGTGATCTCGAATCGTGATTATCTTGAACTGGGAATAAGATCTTCGATACGGCGTATGGCCACTATTTCATACGCCATATTGCTTCAACGGTTGACTTGGGATTTGACTGCAGAGCTTCAAATACGGCGTATTGCCAAAGTTTAATATGCCGTATGTCTTCAATTTCACCAATACTTATTGAAATTTTCCAGATATTGATATGGCGTTCTTCAAATGCTATTGCAAGTTACATACAAATTCTTCTAATTAGCTTCAAATCCCGTCATTTATAGTGTCTTTTCCGAAATTGCTCCATAAATCCGAAAATCACAAAAGTAAAAGCTATTAAGTATCAATTCAAATATAAACATGTAAGATTAAATTAAATAAATCGTCCTTGTGGTTTGTCGATTTTTACGGATCTTGTCCCGTGCTTTTTAAGCGGGTCATGTCCTTGTGGTTTTTATTTTACGATCCTATACAATTTTCACCCAAGTCCAAACGATCATTAAAAGGACCTAAATTTACATCGATGGACTAACTTGAGGGTTAACCTTGTAATTTTAGTTTTTCCTCTCAAAATACAAACCACGAGGACGATTTATGTAATTTACTCTTTAAAAAAAATTAATTTTATTGTAGGAAATTTTTGAAATTTTAATATAATAAAAAGAATATATAAAAAAAAACCTTTTTAAAAAAAATTGGGCTTATGTACTAAACGATTTTTTTAATACGTTTTTGTATATTTCTTTTACGTTTCAATGCGTTTTCTTCCATTTTTGCACGTTTTCGTACGTTTTCATCCGATTTTATACGTTTTTGTACGATCTGAATCGTTTTTATACGATCTTTCCCTTTTTGAACATTATTATACGTTTTAAATGTTTTCATCCATTTTTGTTCGTATTTATACACTTTTTGTACGTTTTTAGTACGTTTTTGTATGTTTTATGTGTTTTCGTATAAAACAAACAAAACATATGAAAACTTATAAAACACGATAAAAAATAGATTAAAACCATAAGAAAATGTATGAAAACAACGCAAAAAACGGATAAAACGTACAAAACCGTAATGACGTCCAAAAACGAAAAAAATCGTTGAAAACATCCAAAAATCATATAAAAATGTATAAAACATACAAATACGTATAAAACGGACGAAAACATATAAAAATGTACAAAAACGTATAAAAATGGACCAAAACGTATTAAAATGGATGAAAGCATATAAAAATATTTTTTAAATGCTTTCATCCGTTTTTATAAAAAAAAAATTTTAAAAAAAGTTTTTTTTTTTTCTTTTTAATTTATTAAATTTTTTTTAATTAAAGTATTTATATTTTTTAAAAACTGTTTTTTGGAAAAAAATTATTATAATAATTTTTTTTTTAATTTTATTGTAATAAATTTTTTTAATTAAATTAAAAAATTATTATAATAAAATTAAAAACTCCTATAATAAAATTTAAAAAAATGTTTATTTTTATTTAAAGAGTAAATTACATAAATCGTCCTTGTGGTTTGTATTTTGAGATGGAAAAACTAAATTACAAGGTTAACCCTCACGTTAGTCCATGAATGTCAAGTTAGGTCATTTTTAACGATCGTTTGGACTGGGGTCGAAATTTGGACATGATCCGTTAAAATCAAAAACCACAGGGACATGACCCGCTTAGAAAAACACAGGGACAAGATCTGTAAAGATTAGCAAACCACAAGGACGATTTATGTAATTAAGTGAGAAATTTATATGGGATAAATGATAAGTAAATGTAGTACTTATTTGATGTTATCAGTAAATTACATGGATGGTCCTTGTGGTTTGCCCAAAATTTCATCCGTCGCCCCTCAAAGTTTAAAGTTGCATGGACACCCTATCTTTGCAAATAATAACACTCGTGGTCCTTTTTAACTAGTGTTAAATTGATTTTGTTATCACTTACACATTAGCCCTTTTGCCTAACGATCGTTTGCATCGTCTGTCTTTTATAATAACGACTGTTTGCATCGTCAAGCTCTAAAATTATCAAGCTCGACTCGAACTAAAGAGCTCAAGCGTAAGTAGCTCGTTAAAAATTCGAATCGTCAACACTCCAACTTGATGTCAAGACCTTAAAGTTTCTGATCAAAAGTTTTTACCAACCAAGCAACCCAAGTTCTATATTTCACAACCTCATTTTAAAACTATGTTAAAAGTTACATTATACTATTTTACATTTGTTGGGATCCTTATCTACAGTACCCTTGCTACAGTGCAAAAAGCGAGTGCAAAAATACGTGGCCTTTTTACCGTCCTTTTGGGCGGAACCCCATTTGGTTAACCCGCCGTTCTATTCATCCCTACTCATATCTCTCCTTTTCATCTTAGATCCGCCTGGGTATATCTCTGGGGAAAAACCCCTCACTGCCTTGATGCGGGGAAACACTTTTGCGTGTTCGTATACGAAGTTGGTGTGAGGGTACAATGATATGTACTATGGAAGCAATATTTTTAGTTTTTGGTGGATCTCCGCTGTCTGCATGGTTTTTGCTACGATGGTGGCTTTCTTTTGGTCCATATGTTTGGTGTGTTTGGTGAACTCGACGGTGCGGTTACCAATTCCAATTATTGATTATCAAAACCCTAATGCGCATATTTGCTAATTTTGGACAAACGATTAAAGGTCCGAAAATTTTTTCTTTGCTTAGGGCTTATTTTACTTCATCTTTATGGTAGTTATGGTATCGTGTGTTTAGTTTCGGTTGTGGGTTATTTTAGGTTTATTTAGGGTTTGGTGTTTCGCTTGACATGTCTTAGATAAGGGTTACGATGTCGATTATTAATGATCAAAAATCGATCCGTGTCTTTAGATTAGCAAAGATTGATATAGCGACTCATGTTTTTCACTTTTCTTTTGCCTCGCTTTCTTCTTTTTATGCTTTGTGGGCTATGTTGTGTTTACCTTTCATTGTTTTGGGAACATTGGATACCGCCTGTGATGTTTTTCCTTCGCTTTCGCTAGCTTTGTTGTAGTGAGGGTTTAAGGGTTTTTAAAATTTAAAGTTTGTGTATCGCTTTATTTATCATAGAATTACGCCTCCTTTGATAGTTCATGTTGATTTAGTCGGTGTAAAATCAAAAGCCTCCATGTTGGTCGGATTAGATGTCATGTCTTATGGTTAAGCACTTCATGGATTAAATTTTGATTAAATAGTATACCTTCTAAAAAGATTTTGCGTGTTTGCAATGCTTTCGTGTTTTGCTATTGCAGAGTGGGTTTATCGAGGTTGCATCGGTTTTAAACAAACGTTGCTAACAAATCGACATTTTTTCCATACTTAACCGCGCAGAAACATGTTTTCTGGACGCGAGTTAGCTTTGTTGAAAAGCATGGTTCGGCGGGGTAACCATTTGGTTGCGCCATGGTAGTTTTTAGTGCGCCACCATTTGGATAAACAAAGATGAGCCGCTGTGAGCAGGGATGGATTCTACGGGTTGGTTAACCTGGTGGCCTTCCAGCCAAACAGGCTGGCTAAAAAAATAGCTTTTCTTTGTATTGATAGCTTAAGCGGGCCGGGAAACATGTCTTGGCAGGGTAGCCAGATGGTTGCACCCATGCTGTTGTTCGAGTGCCAATCAAATTTGAGCCTCAAAACATGTCTTGGCAGGGTAACCAGATGGTTGCAGCCATGGTTGCAACGATGGCGATGTTGCTTTTGTGGTTATTGAACCCTGCACTGCTATAACTATGGCCATTGTTTTCAATACGTAACTCCACCTATGTTTGGATCATTATATTGTCGAATAATTTTCTGGAGATATACCTGGTTGGATCTAAAAAGTATGAGCATAATAGAAATTATGTTCCGCGCTTTTGTTTCTGTCAGTTGGCCTTTTGCGCTGGGGTTGGTTAAATATGATTTTATGAAACTTTCATTTCATTCTTGCAGATTACAGATGCAGGCAACGCTCCCATGAATATTGATTTATGTGATTGCAGTTTTTGTTATTCGTGCAATGCTGAATGGTTGACCTTTGTATTCCTTTTTCGAGGCTGTGATGAATTGGGCTTTATTCGGTGAATGTGAGATGGCCCGCATCTTGGCAGGGTGACAGGCAACTGTTGCAGCCATGGCAGGTGTATCCTCTTTGCTTGAATATTCGCCCATCTGAGCCGCGTGTCCAGCAAAATTCTCACACGTTTCTTTGTATTGATAGCTTAAGCGGGCCTGGAAACATGTCTTGGAAGGGTAGCCAGATGGTTGCACCCATGCTGTTGTTCGAGTGCCAATCAAATTTGAGCCTCAAAACATGCCTTGTCAGGGTAACCAGATGGTTGCAGCATGGCGATGTTGCTTTTGTGGCTGTTTGAGCCCAGAATCGCTATAACTATGGCCATTGTTTTCAATCGTGACTCCACCAATGTTTGGATCATTATATTGTCGAATAATTTTCCGGAGATATACCGGTTGGATCTAAAGGTATGAGCATAATAGAAATTATGTTTCGCGCTTTTGTTTCGCTGCTGGCCTTTTACCGTTGGGGTTGGTTAAATATGATTTTCCGAAACTTTCATTTCATTCTTGCAGATTATGTATGCAGCAACGCCCCATGAATGTTGATTTCGGATAGCGCTTTTGTCATTCGTGCAATGTCCGAATGGTTGACCTTTGTATTCCTTTTTCGAGGTCATGATGAATTGGGCTTTATTCTTGAATGCAGATGGCCCGTGATCTTTGCGGGTGACAGAAACTATTGCAGCCATGGCGGTGTATCCTCTTTGCTTGAATATTCGCCCATCCGAGCCGTGTGTCCAAAGAAAATTCTCACACGTGGCTGGAAAAGCGAACCCAACAAATGTAAAAGTATATAATATACAAGTAACATATACCGTTTCATGAGGTTAATGACGCAATGATGATGGGTTTCTACATTGATCTGGTTCATTAGCGTGCTTTAGCACCCTCTGTCTGTTGGCGTGGCAACCACATCCACATTGCGGTTGCAGCCACGACAGGCTTCTGATGCCGCTGCGATGTTCGCATTTCTGAGCGTTTCTATGCCTTATGAATAATATTTTAATGGTGACGTTTTTTTCACAATCCTGTTTGGGTACAGGGCCATCGGGTTAACCGTCCCGTTCTGATCATTCCTACTCACATTGCCTCTTTTTTTAAAAGATACACCTCGGTATATCTTCGAGGGAAATACCTGCCATACTTTGATTTGGGGTTTAATGTTAAAGTTAGATGCAATCAGATGTTCTTCATGTTGTGACATTTATGAGTGTATTGTAAGGTGATAACGCTGGTAATGATACTTTCTAAGATGAAAAGGAGGGATGTGAGTAGCGATGAATGGAATGGGTGGGTTAACAAGATGGCCTTCCACTCAAAAGGACGGCTAAAAGAGGCCACGTATTTTTTCACTGTGGCTAAGGTATGCAATAGCATACAAGCCTCCTACTCTTATATGGCAAACTTTCAAGATAATCAGAAGCTAGCCACAGGTGTACGCAACATATTTTGCACACCGTTCCCAAAGAATCAACGTGACAGGAGGGTGATGTATGTTTTAGAAGCTTTGTCCAGCCTTTTATGCTGCACACTTGATTGGTCCTAAACTAGTCATCTTTATATTAGTCAACCACTTGTGAATGGTCAACCATAAAAGTAACACTAATCTAGGACCAAAGACAATTAAAATCCATGGGAGTATAGAATTATATCCCCGGGTCGTTAAGTCCCAACGAGGTGTAAACTGTAATACAACGATCGCACAGTCTTGAAATGATATAGAATATACAAAACAGAATCGATTGACTAACACTAGGAATGTGAATAGTGATAGCTCACACACCTATGTCGTTAAAAACGCAATCAAAACCTAAAAACGTAAAAGATATACAAACGTACATTTAACTTAAATTAAACGTAAACGTATAAAAACAAAACGATTATAACTATAGTAGGGATTTGCATGCCTTAGCGACTTAAATGCAAATTAAATATAATTAAAATATTCAACTATAATTTACAAATTTATATAAAAGTTTAAGAAAACCTAAAAACTAAAATGCGTGACGTGTACATAGAAATTACATAAACGTAACAAAATAAAAAGTGAATTCAGTCCAATATAAGTCCCACAAATGTGAAAATCATATTTTGGAATCCTAAAAGATAAGAAATTTATTAGAAAATTAAAATAAATTTTACACTATTAAATTAATTAATATAAATTAAAATGAATTAAATGTATTTAAAATGAATTAAATAATAAGAAAATCTAAAATTAACTTAAATAAATAAAATAAAGAATCTGAAAAATCTAAAATATTATAAAATAATTTTTGAAACCGAAAATGTATTTTTACACAATTATTCTATTTATTATTATTTATTTACTATTATTAAGTATTAAAAACTATTATTGTTTATTAAAAATATTAAATGAATAAAGAAAATCAAACTTTTTACATAATTATTAAATAAATAAAGGAAGCTAGGAAAAATATAAAACTATATGTTATTAATGTAAATAAGCTAATAAGCAAATAAGCTTCAAGGAGAAGCTATCACTTAGCTTTAAAGTGGTTCTTTTGGCTTTTCTTTTCGAAACTAAATATATAATCGTCGAACAAGTTAAATGAAAACAAAACTTACAAACTAAGAAATAAGCAAATTGAGAGCTTATGAGTCAAGACAACAAGCATAAGCGATCGTTGAGACTTAAGCTTAGAATAAGCTTGGAAAAAGCTATAAACATGAAACAAAGGATAAAATAAGATAAACACAAGTCCAATGGATAAATATAAACAATAAAATGGATTGTGGTAGTGTGAGCTTAAGGTTTAGACAGTTAAGCTTTTTGAGCTTAACTTGGATGGAGTGAAGGCTTGAATAAGCCTGGTATAAGCTCCACACAGGAAAGCAAAAGAAAAATAATATGTATACAAGTGATATGATAAAATATAAACAAGCATGTACCTGGATTTCATCAAATAAGCTTGTAATAAGCTAATAAGCAATTCCAAATCCAAAGTACTGCTGAACCATAGCAAGGTACTGTTGACTTGATTTCAGCTATGAAATAAGCTATAACTTGGAATTCAAGATGGTAATCTTAAAGCTAACTATGTGAACTAATTATAAACCAAAAGTCAAGATCTCAGCTTAACTGGATAAGCCAATAATAAGTCGAGAAAAGCAAGAACAAGGCTCAGATCCGCTCGGTGTATGCTCATACACTCGTGATATAATCAAAAACAGGACAAGTTATAAGCATTTGCGCCCTAGCAAATAAGTCGCTAGGGAAAATTAAGCATATGATCTTAAAGTTGGGTGGATGAGCTTCACAAAAACTAAACCACACAAGCTTATGACCACAAATGAGCTTTTAAGAGCTGTTGGTAATGGTGTAAGTTCACCGAACTGTTGTGAGTGGGCAAACAACAAACTCCTATAGGTTTATCAAATAAGCTCATAAATGCTCAACCTACATCGAACATTGAGTGTGATAGATTAACCTCACATAAGGCCAAAATCACAAGCTCAAGCTCAATGAGGAGCTATTTGAGAGCTTAGAAAATAACTCAACTACACGTTTGCTTCGTAGTAGTGAGTAAGATGGGACAAAAAGGTGGGTTGATTAAGCTACCTAGATAAGCTATAAATGTACAAGAAACCATACACATAACAACTAGGCCACAAGGGCTTCACAAAGAAGCTAAGTACTCAGTGCTAAGATCAATTCCATAAGGCTTATGCAATTGATCGCCTAGACAATTACATTGTGGCAAAACAAGCTAAAATAAGCTATAAAATAAGCTATTAAACATGACATACAAAATTAACAAAAATAGAGTAAGAAATATTAGCAACAAAACTACAATACCCTAAAAGCATTTAGACGAAACTAAATAGCAAAGACACACCGAAATTATTAAGTTAATTCAAAACGACTAAATTAAAAATTTGACTTTTACAAGAACATAAAAGTTGACTAAACTGAATTTAGAACTTAATCTCATCGACTTAATATGTTATATTAAGCTATAAGAACATGAAATAAACACGATACACAAGAATTGAATACATATACAAGATTCTAGGATCTAACATCATAACAATCAACACATAAATTAGTGCAATTGTCATTTTGACTTTTTCATATAGAATCGCTAGATTAAGGTTTCTCGAGTTGTTTAGGCCATAAGAAGAGTACATCAAACAAGAAAACCGTTCAAATATCCTACAACACGAATCACCATCAAATCCAAACAATCTTTAAATGAGATTAAATTGAACTTTTCATAACATCAAACCAGATAAACCTAATTTATTAAATCCAGGGGCTTAAGTGTGTCAAACCAAACCTTTTTCAGCCTAAACAAGTAGTCACAAAAGTCTAGGTCTAGGATTATCAAAAGCAAGCATATTGACAGTCAAAATGCAATATCAAACCACAATCCAATCCAAAGCATAACAACCTAACATTAAGACATATTATGACTAACAAACAACAAAGAAACATAAAAAATATCAAAATCAAAGCAAATAAGCAACAAAACAGTAATATGCAAAATTTAAGAAAATGGCTTACAAGTTGCAATACAAGCTTAGACAAAGAACCAAGACCCAAGAACAATCCTAAAGCTTCCCAAGAAGCATTACTACCCAGGACAATCCAGAATTCATCCTGCTCCAAGCTTCTTCCTTCTCAACTCACTATTTTTGATTTTTCATTGATTTTCTTGATTTTTAGTGTTTTCTCAATTTTAAAGACTAAGATCAGATTAAGGTTTCTAAAAGCTTTAAAGCTTTGTCGAGCTTATGTGAGCTTATCGAGTCCTTTAAACAACTACTTAACAAGAATTTAAAGAACATGAAATTTAAAGGTAATTAAAGTAAAAACTTGAAACCGAAATATACTTGAAATTAAACTGATAATAAAGTTTCATTACACTACTTTAGGGAGAATTACAACATTAAAGCATTAAAATGACTTGAATTTAAAGAAAGCAGTAAACTACATTAACTATGTAACCTAGGCTAATCCAAAGGTAGTCTTCTTCTTTCTTCTCTTCTCTTTTATAGCATTCTGAGTTCCCACTAGCATTCTAATCAAATCCCACTTTAATTCGTGTCCATTGGATAAGCAGAATTGATCCTAGCCGTTTAAATAACTTTTGGCGCCAAAAGTCCTAAATGCTGCTTGGGGTAGTTTGAGAGTAATTAAAGAACTTTGGGAGGTTGTGGAGGTGGAGGGGACATGGTGGGAAAGGTTGGTGATGAGCTGGTGGTGAAACCAGGTATGTGGAGGGTAGTTTTGGTTTTGGCGGGGTTGTGAGGAAGATGAATGGAGGTGGGTTCGACCGGGTCAACCCGGTATTATATAAAAGGTTAATGGGTATGGATATTGGGCCACTGGGTTGTAGGATTGGATTTGGGTTTAATAATAACAAAGGGTCCGCTTTGTTTGGTATTAATACAAGGACCATTTATGCAATTTCTCCAATCTTGAGGGATTAAACCTGCCAATATTTTAAAGTTATCACAAGGACCAAACTTGACATACTTTAATAGTACAAGGACCACTATTGCATAAAATTCCATTTTTATAAATCCAAGGACTATTTTTGACATTTTTCAAAGTTTAAGGACCTTTTCTGCCATTTGACCAAAGATTCATTCAAGGACCATTTTGATAACTTAGATTATTTCGTGGACCTTGAATGATAAAACTCACATTTTTGGATTCCGTGGACTAGATTTGACAACTTTTGAAAATTGGGGACTAAAGCGCCAATTATGTAAACTTGATCGTTTTTCATCCGATTTTGATATTTTGCATTTAAAACACATAAAACACTTATTTGTGATATTTTATCATTTTGATACATTTCGAAAGTGTTTTCGGATGTTTTTGGCATTCTAAACAAGACAAAATGATGAGTATTTAGACATTCATCAATCCCCACACTAAGATATTGCTAGTCCCTAGCAATCTTTTAAGAAAACTTAATGGATTTCATCTCTTTACCAAAAGCCATTACTCGAGTAGCCAATTGTTTCATTCAAGTAAGAACCTTGGTACAATGATAACCAAATGATTTTGAGCAAATCACCGACTTTCAACGGTTTGGATTTGTCTTTACCGTGCCGTTTGCTTCGGACTAGCCAACTCTTAGATAAATTATCAATATTATCTTTGGTGAGTGATTACCAATTATGGTTTTCCAATGCCTTTACCACAAGCCATAAACTTGCGGGCTAGCCAACTCTTCACTAATTAAAGATATGGTGAATGAACACCATACAATTTTGGGCAAATTGCAAGCCATAAACGGATTTGAGATATCTTTACCAAGAGCCGTTTGCTCTCGGATTAGCCAATCCTTATGTGTGTTAGACATGGCGGATGATTACCATTTGTTGTGTTTAGTACATAGTACTTCCACTAAACCAAAAATTTTAAAATTTGGCCATTTTGGGGAAAAAGGGACTAAAAGGGTACATTTATGATCAAATTCGCTGAATTTCCACCCACACTTAGAAATGAATATTGTCCTCAATATTCAAAGTCCCGCTATTATGCCGAATCCTTGAACGTAAAAGATAACATTACTAGCTAAGTGTAGAAACACAACAATTATTCTCTTTTTAATATTTACAATTTTCATTCATTTTTAGATCTATATACAACATGGGGCATCTCCCCACACTAAGGTGGTAGAAAGGGGTAAGAAGATGAAACATGGGTGAAAACCCATGTTGCACTATCGTTTTTTTATTACCGAGTCGCTAGCTTGACTCGACCCAATTAAATGGTTCATGGAAATGACTGGATGAGAAATTGGAGTGGGTCACCACTCACGTAATTATGAATAGTAAGGTAAGGAGAATATTTTGGTTTTGATTTTATAATATAAATGTAAAAGGAAAATGTTTTGTATTTTTATCTTTATATATATAGAAAGAAAAGAAAAATATTTTTGTGTTTTATATTGTTTTGGAAATGAAATATGATATGATATATAATATATATACAAGGGATAGATATTTCAACAAAACACAAGTACGCTATGCAAAGACACCTCCCCAAGAATGACCCTAAATTTGATTGGTCCTAAACTAGTCATCTTTATATTAGTCAACCACTTGTGAATGGTCAACCATAAAAGTAACACTAATCTAGGACCAAAGACAATTAAAATTCATGGGAGTATAGAATTATATCCCGGTCGTTAAGTCCCAACGAGGTGTATAAACTGTAATACAACGATCGTGTCTTTGAAATGATATAGAATATACAAAAACATGAATCGATTGACTAACACTAGAATGTGAATAGTGATAGCTCATCACGACTATGTCGTTAAAAACGTGCAATCAAAACCTAAAACGTAAAAGATATACAAACGTACATTTAACTTAAATTAAACGTAAACGTATAAAACAAAACGATTATAGCTATAGTAGGGATTTGCATGCCTTAGCGACTTAAATGCAAATTAAATATAATTAAAATATTCAACTATAATTTACAAATTTATATAAAAGTTTAAGAAAACCTAAAAAAAACTAAAATGCGTACGTGTACATAGCAATTACATAAACGTAACAAAATAAAAAGTGAATTCAGGTCCAATATAAGTCCCACAAATGTGAAAATCATATTTTTGAATCCTAAAAGATAAGAAATTTATTAGAAAATTAAAATAAATTTTTACACTATTAAATTAATTAATATAAATTAAAAATGAATTAAATGTATTTAAAAATGAATTAAATAATAAGAAAATCTAAAATTAACTTAAATAAATAAAATAAAGAATCAAAAATCTAAAATATTATAAAATAATTTTGAAACGAAAATGTATTTTTACACAATTATTCTATTTATTATTATTTATTTACTATTATTAAGTATTAAAAACTATTATTGTTTATTAAAAATATTAAATGAATAAAGAAAAATCAAACTTTTTACATAATTATTAAATAAATAAAGGAAGCTAGGAAAAATATAAAACTATATGTTATTAACTAAAATAAGCTAATAAGCAAATAAGCTTCTAAGAGAAGTTATCACTTAGCTTTAAAGTGGTTCTTTTGGCTTTTCTTTTCCGAAACTAAATATATCTTCGTTGAACAAGTTAAATGAAACAAAAACTTACAAACTAAGAAATAAGCAAATTGAGAACTTATGAGTCAAGACAGTCAAGCATAAGCTCGATCATGAGACTTAAGCTTAGAATAAGCTTGGAAAAAGCTATAAACATGAAACAAAAGATAAAATAAGATAAACACAAGTCCAATGGATAAATATAAACAATAAAATGGACTGGTAGTGTGAGCTTAAGGTTTAGACAGCTAAGCTTTTGAGCTTAACTTGATGGATGAAGGCTTGAATAAGCTGGTATAAGCTCCACACAGAAAGCAAAAGAAAATAATATGTATACAAGTGATATGATAAAATATAAACAAGCATGTGTACTGGATTTCATCAAATAAGCTTGTAATAAGCTAATAAGCAATTCCAAATCCAAAGCATCTTTGAACCATAGCAAGGCATCACGACTTGATTTCACTATGAAATAAGCTATAACTTGAATTCAAGATGGTAATCTTAAAGCTAACTATGTGAACTAATTATAAACCAAAGTCAAGATCTCAACTTAACTCGATAAGCCAATAATAAGTCGAGAAAAGCGGCAACAAGGCTCGGACCGCTCGGTATGTCGATACACTCAAGATGTAATCAAAAACGGACAAGTTATAAGCCACTTGCATTTCTAGCAAATAAGTCGCTAGGAAAATTAAGCATAGGATCTTAAAGTTGGGTGGATGAGCTTCACAAAAACTAAACCACACAAGCTTATGACCACAAATGAGCTTTTAAGAGTCATTGGTAATGGTGTAAGTTCACCGAACTGCTGTGAGCGGGCAAACAACAAACTCCTATAGGGCTTATCAAATAAGCTCATAAATGCTCAACCTACATCGAACATCGAGTGTGATAGATTAACCTCACATAAGGCCAAAATCACAAGCTCAAGCTCAATGAGGAGCTATTTGAGAGCTTAGAAAACAACTCAACTACATGGTTTGCTTCGTAGTGAGTAAGATGGGACAAAAAGGTGGGTTGATTAAGCTACCTAGATAAGCTATAAATGTACAAGAAACCATACACATAACAACTAGGCCACAAGGGCTTCACAAAGAAGCTAAGTACTCGAAGCTAAGATCAATTCCATAAGGCTTATGCAATTGATCGCCTAGACAAAGGCAGTGGCAAAAACAAGCTAAAATAAGCTATAAAATAAGCTATTAAACATGACATACAAAATTAACAAAATAGAGTAAGAAATATTAGCAACAAAACTACAATACCCTAAAAGCATTTAGACGTAAACTAAATAGCAAAGACACACTGAAATTATTAAGTTAATTCAAAAACGACTAAATTGAAAATTTGACTTTTTACAAGAACATAAAAAGTTGACTAAACTGAATTTAGAACTTAATCTACTGACTTAATATGTTATATTAAGCTATAAGAACATGAAATAAACACAGATACACAAGAATTGAATACATATACAAGATTCTAGGATCTAACATCATAATATCAACACATAAATTAGTGCAATTGTCATTTTGACTTTTCATATATATAATCGCTAGATTAAGGTTTCTCGAGTTGTTTAGGCCATAAGAAGAGTACATCAAACAAGAAAACCATTCAAATATCCTACAACACGTAATCACCATCAAATCCAAACAATCTTTAAATGAGATTAAATTGAACTTTTCATAACATCAAACTCAGTATAAACCTAATTTATTAAATCCAGGGCTTAAGTGTGTCAAACCAAACCTTTTCAACCTAAACAAGTAGTCACAAAAGTCTAGGTCTAGGATTATCAAAAGCAAGCATATTGACAAATCAAAATGCAATATCAAACCACAATCCAATCCAAAGCATAACAACCTAACATTAAGACATATTATGACTAACAAACAACAAAGAAACATAAAAATATCAAAATCAAAGCAAATAAGCAACAAAACAGTAATATGCAAAATTTAAGAAAATGGCTTACAAGTTGCAATACAAGCTTAGACAAAGAACCAAGACCCAAGAACAATCATAAAGCTTCCCAAGAAGCATTACTACCCAGGACAATCCAGAATTCATCCTGCTCCAAACTTCTTCCTTCTCAACTCACTATTTTTGATTTTTCATTGATTTTCTTGATTTTTTAGTGTTTTCTGAATTTTAAAGACTAAGACTGTATTAAGGTTTCTAAAAGCTTTAAAGCTTTGTCAGGAGCTTATGTGAGCTTATTGAGTCCTTTAAACAACTACTTAACAAGAATTTAAAGAACATGAAATTTAAAGGTAATTAAAGTAAAAACTTGAAACTGAAATATACTTGAAATTAAACTGATAATAAAGTTTCA
This sequence comes from Chrysanthemum lavandulifolium, assembly GCA_022545495.1. NCBI lineage: Eukaryota > Viridiplantae > Streptophyta > Magnoliopsida > Asterales > Asteraceae > Chrysanthemum > Chrysanthemum lavandulifolium. Next base: position 208,447,801 of record CM040246.1, read on the forward strand.
TTACACTACTTTAGGGAGAATTACAACATTAAAGCATTAAAATGACTTGAATTTAAAGAAAGCAGTAAACTACATTAACTATGTGACCTAGGCTAATCCAAAGGTAGTCTTCTTCTCTTTCTTCTCTTCTCTTTTATAGCATTCTGAGTTCCCACTAGCATTCTAATCAAATCCCACTTTAATTCGTGTCCATTGGATAAGCAGAATTGATCCTAGCCGTTTAAATAACTTTTGGCCAAAAGTCCTAAAGGTCGCTTGGGGTAGTTGAGAGTAATTAAAGAACTTTGGGAGTTTGTGGAGGTGGAGGGACATGGTGGGAAAGGTTGGTGATAAGTCGGTGGTGAAACCGTATGTGGAGGGTAGTTTTGGTTTTGGCGGGTTGTGAGGAAGATGAACAGTGAGGGTGGGTTCGACTGGGTCAACCCGTGATTATATAAAAAGGTTGGGTGGGTATGGATATTGGGCCACCGGGTTGTAGGATTGGTTGGGTTTAATAATAACAAAGGGTCCGTTTGGTTTGGTATTAATACAAGGACCATTTATGCAATTTCTCCAATCTTGAGGGATTAAACCTGCCAATATTTTAAAGTTATCACAAGGACCAAACTTGACATACTTTAATAGTACAAGGACCACTATTGCATAAAATTCCATTTTTATAAATCCAAGGACTATTTTTGACATTTTTCAAAGTTTAAGGACCTTTTCTGCCATTTGACCAAAGATTCATTCAAGGACCATTTTTGACAACTTAGAATATTTCAGGGACCTTGAATGATAAAACTCCACATTTTTGGATTCCAGGGACTAGATTTGACAACTTTTGAAAATTGGGGGACTAAAACTGCCAATTATGCAAACTTGATACGTTTTTCATCTGATTTTGATATTTTTGCATTTAAAACACATAAAACACTTATTTGTGATATTTTTATCATTTTGATACATTTCTGAGTGTTTTCAGATGTTTTTGGCATTCTAAACAGTACAAAAATGATGAGTATTTAGACATTCATCAACACTCTTGCATCACCTATCTTTGCAATCTTATGACTAACTGGTGCATTCGTATTTTAGGTGTTAGAATAAGTAGGTGTTGCTTATGGTTGCTGGAATGTTACTTATGGTTACATGTTGGTGCAAAAAAATCATATCAGTACTTTGATTTGTGGTTTAATGTTAAAGTCAGATGCAATTGGACGTCCTTCATGTTGTGACGGTTATGCGTGTATTCTAAAGTTAGAACGCCGATGATGATAGTTTCCTGCATTTATGTGTTTGGTAAGCGTGCTTCATAGACTCCCATGTTTTGGCAAGGCACCCTAATCCAAATTGTGGTTGCGACCCTCATCGAGTCTCCGACACCGCCACCGATTCGCAGTCCGAGGTCGATAGATATTAAAGGGCATAATAAACGCCCTCGCTTTCAATTCATGGCATGTCAAGACACGCTTTTAAAAGACATAATAAATCAAGTGGCGTGTTCTTCTTTAAAAGGCACTTCTCCGAGATTATGCCAACTTTCCTAGCATGTCGTCCCCATGAGTGTATGAACTTTGGTTATACAAGATTTCATCTTACCTTTCAAAACCGAACATTCATTTTTCACAATTGAGGTATGTCCTTGCACTTCACTATAACCATTACAATCTTTTGATGTATCATTGTGCATGCTAATTTTTGGGGTTCTTATTATTGTTGCACTTCCTCAAGCGCCCATACGTGTATTGTTGCAGGTTTTCCAACCTTCGCCGCATAGATCTGGTAGAAAAGGCATTATTGGTTGACCGATAAGTGATGCGACAATGGAAAGTTACTTTTGCTCTTCTCTTTTTAAATTCAGTTTGTAAAATTTGACTGGTCTGTTTATTTTTTACATAAAACTTTCGGATTACCGAAGCACATCGTCATGCTGTTATTTTTTTGTTTTTTTTGCTGGAACAGGAGACCTTATATATGATACCACGCCTTCATGCCATCCTAGAAAAGAGATGGTCCGCAAAAGCAGACGAAACGAACTCGCCACCTACCTACGCGCATATCCGGTCATTCGCAAAGGTTGGTTCTCTTTTTCTCCTCATTCTCGATGTGCTTATACCTATTGTGATGTTTACCGCAAACATCCGAATGCTAATATCGCACGCTTTCTTCTGGTGTTGTTGACAACCCAAGACGCGTGCGATTACAAGGACCCATAGATTCGCATAAAGGTGATCATATCGGTAGATTCTCGTGTGCCAATGGGTAATTCTTTCTACCGAATTGCCAATGATTTTTAAAGCGGTTGTGTTTTATTCATGTTTTTATCATGTTTTGTTTTTTTTTTTTTTTTTACTTGATGTGCAACCTTGCTTATGAACATGATAAGGCAAATGTGAAACACCATCTTAGTTGTTACATATAAGGTGCAGGGTGAAGGCACACTCAGCACGATCACCTCTGAAGTGTCCACCGTCGGTCTGCGACGGTGTCCACCAATGGAAGGTCCGTTAATGTGGTTTGTTTTTTGCACAGCCCTATAGTGTCTATCAACGAGTTTCTCATGCTATTTTTTAAACTAGGGCATGCTGAACTGTACATGATACCGGATGGCTATACCAAACTTGGAAAAGAACGGGTATAGGTACCTGGTGAGTTTTTCCCAGTAACGTGGCGCCGATAAAGTATGACTATACTATATATTATATTTGGTATTTTGCTTTGCATTCATCTACCCTTTACATTTAAGTTGCAGGTTCAAATGGCATAATTTTTTAACTTTTAATATTTAACTTTGTTGCTCATACACTAACAATAAAGTTATTATAACAGGTTGCGGATTGCACTGCGACCGTACCTAACAACTTATGGAGCAAGCCCACTCGAGGCAGCCACTTATGGAACAAGGTCAAGCGTCACAAAATCAGTTTAAGAGTCCATGTTTACAGCACCATCATAGCAACGTAGCTAGCTATGGGATATAGCAAACACAAGTATGGTCAAGTAAGATTAATATAGTAACATAAAAGTTTGGCGCTTTGACACGAAACATAATATATATATATATATATATATATATATATATATATATATATATATATATATATATATATATATATATATATATATATATATATATATATATATATATATATATATATATATATATATATATATATATATAGCTAAATTGTTCAAAGGCATAAAACATAAACATTAGCGAGCCTTGGTGAAGACACAATAGCGATCCTACCTATTCACATCATCACTTAAACCCAGAAAACACTTCAGAAACACCAAAATAAAGGATGTCAATACACCATCCCCTTCAGTTTCTCGATAAATGACTAAAGCTCCTATGCTCGCTTTTGCTTCTTCGTCACATTGTCCAGCAACTCTGCAGCTTCGCTTAAATCTTTGGTTTGCAACTTTTTGAGCTCTGAGATACTTTGCACAGAAGAATCAAATGGATACAAGAGTTCCAACTCTCGAATCACATACTCCCGCTCTGCTACACGAGTCCTAATGTCCTGAACCTTTTTCAGCAGTTCTGCTTCATCTACCATGGTCGTGCTCACCTCTCTTCCGAATCGAACAACCATCATATCCCTCACAAAGCTAGACCCAGAGGCAGCAGCAAGGTCTTCGCAAAAAGGCATAGGCGTGTTTATATTTATTTTTTCCTTTACCTGTTTTTTTATTTGAGGTTTGGGTCAGATTTTCTTTTGTGTGTGTTTTTGGGATGGTATGTGTGTCTGTTAAAGAGCAAATTATGGGTTGGTTATTATTGCTATGATGTAATAGCACATGGTTTATTAGACTTTTGATTTGACTGCCACTATAGAGCCTCCAAATGCAGTGAGAAGTAATCATGACTTTTGATTCCCTATAAACAGCCATCAATTAGGCATCTTTTGCTATGGTTATCATTTTTTCACATATGAACTGCCAAAACAAAGGAATTTCATCTTTTGAAAAAAAACAAGAGTAGCAAAAAAAACAGATTAAAAAAAATATATTTCTAGATATAAAATAGCGAGCCGAAAAAAAAGGAAAAAAAACGAGGAGACAAAATGGTAAAAACTAAAAACATAGAGGTTACAAAATTAAACCATTGTAGGCAAGGAATAAAAACTGATATAGCTTAAATGCACAACGCTCAAACAAGCTCAGATAATTCGTTTGCTTGCAATCTAGCTTTGTTTATTGAATGGCACGTCAAACGTAGGATCGTTTGTCAAATTTATAGATCATCCTAGATCTGGCATGCCATTCAATCAACAAACCTACATTGCAGGTGGACAAACAGTCTATACTTGGTCGGTTGATATGTGCCGTTACATCACAGCTTTCACATATGAATATATATTGCGTGATATGGATAACAGTTTATACTCCCTTTTTTGTTGCAGGAAGACGGTGAAAACAGAAAGAATAATGTCGTTCTCAGAAATACGTACTGGATCACTTGTTTAATATAGTAAGTCAATTCTCATGTATACCATTATCCTATAATTCGCAAAACTGAGAATTGTTAGCTGTTTATCACTGTGCGATTGTCTTATCAGCCCATGTTAAGTTTGTTGCGGTATTTTTTGGGTGATTGTGTTGTTCCTTTTTTTTTGAATTCAGAAAGACACTATCCGTCGTACTATGAATGACAATGAATACTCATCAATCAAGGCGACTCACATTGGTTCTGAACCTGAGGCTACTAAGATTTTTTCAACTGACTGAAGATGCTCACATAGGGATGCCTCTTGCACATGCGCCACCTTATCACATAGCAAGGTCTTTCACTGCTGAGGTGAGTAATCTGTCTTGAAAATGTGTTCATACTAATGACCATGGTCAATGAGTGCGTTATGATGCTTCTTTTTAGTGTCTACTTATGACCAACAACCATCAAATTTTGCCATGGTTTGTTTTTCCTCTCAACCTTTATTTAAAGGATTGAGCATTTTCTGAATTTAAAAAAATGTTCAATACTTTTAGTGCTAAACTATGATACACATGCACAACTTAAAAATTCTTTTGTTAATTGATAATACATATTCATGTTAAATCCAATCAGTAAAGCCTCCACACATTGTCCAAATAAAACACAAGTGACCCAACCATATCATTGCTTTTCTCCATTACATATGTATCAACAAAATTATTAAACCACAAACAGACGTAACTTTTATTCATTGTTAACATAAGTTACACACATACCAACATAGATTAACAACACCCTGTTAATCTCATACGTAACACCATAGCATTAAACATAAAGACCATAGCACAACCCATCATACACACACAAGATGCTACCCTAATCATGGAACTCCATTGTGAACACATGATGGGTTTTCTCAATCTGGCGCTTGCCTAGTCAAATCAAGGACACAAATCGATTACAACGAGAATCGATGGTCCCTATCATGCGCCTCCTCCAAGCATTCAACACCGTCGTTTGCAACATCATCTAAAGGATTCAACCGACGACCCTCTTCCAAAGAATTCGGTCCTCCTCTGCATGCGACGGCGAACATCATCGCATTTCTCTCAATCGGCATGATGAACCCTCATTCTCACCTTGCTCCTGTAGAAACAAGAACTTAAACGCATTATGCAGCTCATTAGAACCGCACGCTGCTTTTGGGTGGACACCATTTTGTTAACAGACTCTGACAAAAAAATCACAAGGTAGAAAGGCAAGTATGTCAAGGCAGAAAAAAACACCTTATATAGGCAAACAAAAACCTGTAGCACTAAGTTGGTGTAACCTAATTGATACAGTGTCTCATTACTTAGCATTCCAATGCCATATTCCCAAACAAGGCAACATAAAGGCTAGCCTGACCTAAAAGCAACTTTGAATAGTTCATAAACCAACCACTAATCTAAGATTTCGATCTCGCAGACCTAAAGTGCAACTCGTGTGGTGTCTACTTTAATCGCTTTATCTCGCATGATTCCCTTCATGAAGCGGCACTTATCTAAAATTTCATTAATGGATAACTTTTCCACTAAACACCGGTGACAAAACAATAATCTAAAACAAATTGCAAAGATGAATTCAAGCAAGAGAAAATGTTTATTGCTTTCATTTCCATCTTTATATGCAAGCAGTAGCATGCTATTTTTTTTTTTTTATTTTTTTTTTTTTGCATTTCATATCAGTAAACCATAGACATTTCAACCGACCAATCAAGCTCAGAACCACTCGTCTTCCCACGCCATGAAAAAGCTGCTTTTCAGTTACTTATTACAGGTCGGGCTGTAAAAAAGAAGACGGCAGGATGCTGAAGGTTCCTGCATTTCCATTTGGTTGTTGCGGTCAGTGAACTTTATCTATAATCTATTGGCACAACTAGCGATAATCGATGAATACATTTTTACACTCCTTCTTCGTATATGGGCATGACCAAAATACAGCAGATTTTGCTATAGTTACTTATGAATTTACATAAATGCTTTGGTAAGTACTGATTGCACTTTAGTGTGCACTACTGAAATGTTAGCTTTGTTGTATGACAATGATATCCAGTCGTATGACAATAATACACCATGTATTATGAACTATCCAGTCGTATGACAATAATACACCATGTATTATGAACATGTTGCCTTTGCAATTTAGTGTGGACTTTACTGTTCAAAAATGAAACCATTGTAATGCCTGGATGTTATTCTAATGACTGGGTATTATTGTCATACCCGTATACCAAAAGCTGACCAGCCGTAAAAGCATTTTGCTATATGGTATATTATGAACATGTTGTTTTGGTATGGTTGGAAAACTGCTTTTGCGGTTCTAAATTTGTGTTCGATCTTGAGTCGTTTCGTTGCAAATTTCATACAACAACCGAGACATCATCTACAAAATCCGAGCGTCGCTAAGGTCGCAATTCGGGTAATTGATGAGTGTCTAAATACTCATCATTTTGTACCATTTAATCTGCAAAAACATCCGAAAACACTCGAAATGTATCAAAATGATAAAATATCACAAATAAGTGTTTTATGTGTTTTAAATGCAAAACATCAAAACAGATGAAAACGTATCAAGTTTGCATAATTGGCGCTTTAGTCCCCTAAGTTTCAAAAGTTGTCAAATCTAGTCCCCGTAAATCAAAATAAAGAAAAAAAAATCATTTAAGGTCCATGGGATTCAATAGTTGTCAAAACAAACCCTTCAAAGTTTAAAATTATAAAATACGACTTTGGTCCCTCAAGTTTGAAAATGTCAAAATAGTCCCTGATATTAAAAAGTGAAAATAATCAAATGTGGTCCTTGTACTATTAAAGATTGGAAAGTTTGGTCCTTGAAATAAGTTTGGAAAAGTGGCGGTTCAAATTTCTATACTTTGCGTAAATTACATGAATGGTCCTTGTATATAAGCTTAAACCAAATGGCCCTTTGTATTTTTACCCCAACCAAAACAAAAGACCCCTGTCATTATCCACTTGACCCCCATTTTGAACCCCTACTTATTAATATCTCGGTCAAAAGTCAAAACGCGCCAAACCATGTTTCTGTTCATCTTCCTCACCTCAACTGCATTCCAAAACCAGTGGTTTTACCACCACTTTTCCACCTTTCCACCTGTCTTTCCAACTGTATACCCACTCCCCTCCACCTACACATCCTCCCAAACTTCTTTAAATGCTAAAAACCTGCTCAAGAGAAATTTGGCACCAATTTTACACATGGACGAATACGATGTATTAGAAAGATCCAATGGTTGGAATCAAGTGGGAAAGTCTCAGAGATGTCGACAAAGCTCAATGAGATCATTATAAAGCAAGGAGGAAGCAATGTAGAAGGATATCTAGTTTTTTTTAGTTAATGCATGTCGTTTTAATAAGTTTTCAATTTCCAGTGTAATTTTCAGCTTTCAAGTCTTTGTTTAATCATTTTCGATTAATCTAAAACCTTTTTCGCCAATTTCGATTAAGTTCCAAGTTTTCGTGTTATGCAATTTTCCATGTTCAAAAATCTCATGTTAAGATCAAATGTTGTTTGTAGTCGTTGTTAAGGATGAATAAGCCAACATAAGCTCCTAGAAAGCTTATTTAAGCTTTTAGTAACCTTTAAAATCGCCTAGTACCAAAAGCAAAAATATAAAAAATACAAAATAAATTAGTAAAAATCAAAAAGCACAAGAAAGGATGATCACAAATGGAGCGGGGTTAATAATGGATTGCCCTTGGGTTTAGAGCTTCTTGGGAAGCTATAGGAAGTGTTTTCAAGCATTGGTTCTCGGTTTTCACTTGGAATCCAACTTGTGTTTAATTCTCCATTTTGGCATTTCACCGTTTGAGTTGTTCATTAGCTTAAATATCTGTATGTTCATGTTTATTAGTCATAGTTAAGTATAATTAAAATTAAAACCGATTACTTGTTCTCTTTAATTTGTAGTTAGTAAAAGTTTTATTTTAACGAGTTAATATAGCATAAGTGAAATTTCTTAATTTAATGTTGTTATTATTGTTGTTTAATGCTTATATAGTCTCATTAAGTGATAATATAAAGTTTTAATCATTTGCATGGTCTAAATCAGGAAATCTTTTGAAAAACATCAAAACAGCTTTTATAAAGTGGTGTTTGGATTTGCCTTGTTAACTGCTTTAGAGAGTGTTTGAGTTGTTGCTTGTTATTGTTTTGTGTCACTTAAGTACCATATAGCTCATATAAATAAGAAAAACCGGTCCTTATTTGATAAGAAAGTCAAAGTTACCTTTAATCTCTCCTTATTAGTTCATTTATTAGGATTTAAGTTACAAAAACATCATAGTTGTTTAAAACTTGGTCACCTAGCCTAATTACATCTTATTATAGCTTAATATATCATAATCAGTAAGTAGATTTGGTTTAAAGTTCATCAAGGTCAACTGATGAGTGTGTAAATACTCATCATTTTTGTACAAAATAAACTGCAAATTCATCTGAAAACACTCAGAAACACATCAAAATGATCAAAATATCACAAATCGGTGTTTTATGTGTTTTAAATACAAAATATCAAAATCGGATGAAAACATATCAAATTTGCAAAAATTGCGGTTTGATCCCCAGTTTCAAAAGTTGTCAAAAAGCAGTCCACGAGGCGCATAATTTCAAAGTAAAATCACCAAAGGTCCTTTTAAAATCAAAAGTTGTCAAATTTAGTCCTTTGGTGAAAAATATCAAAAGTTTGAGAAAATTGCAAAAATGGTCCCTCAAGTTTCAAAATTGGCAGAATTAGTCCCTGGGAAATGTGAAAATGGCAAGTTTAGTCCTTGTACTTTGTGAGATTGTCAATTTTGGTCCCTTGAAACCTCTTTGAAGTGTTGGCAGTTATGGTCCTTGCATTTTCAGGAATTACATAAAAGGTCCCTATGTTATTTAACTCTTTAAAAACATTTTGACCCTTACCCAATTATGAACCCCCTGTCATAATGTAATTTGAACCCTTGGTTATTAATAACCTGTGGTCAAACCCACAGGTCAAACACCACCCTTTTTGGTGCCATCCTTCTCCTCCCCCACCTTCTCTGCAATCTTCCTCGCACACTCCACCCTCCTCACCTTATCCCCAATCCATCCCCCTCCAAACACTACACTCCAAGAATCATTATCATCTCACCTCTCCTCACTCAATCTCTTAACCGCCAAAATCTCATTTCCGCCAAAATGAATGTGTGGTCAAGATGAGCTTCAAAGGATCCAAGGTCGGGTTTATGGTGGGATATATTCGATATGTGAAGAGACTAGTGGGACTATAAAAAGAGAAGAAAGAAGCAACTTTGAGAAGTAGTTAATTTTTAATAAAATTTGTATGTCGTTTTTTATTAATTAAGCTTAATTAATGTTCTAAGATGTAGTTTTCTGTTCCATTGTATTCACATCAAGTTATTTCATCAATTTAATCTGTTTCTCAAGTTTAATTCAAGGTCTTGTTTAAGATTCATATTTTCAAGCTTACTGTGGAAATTTCTAGATTCAAATTTGATATCCAAGCTTATAATAAGTTCATGTTAAGATTAAATAAGCTCATTTAAGCTTATGATAAGCTTTGGTAAGCCTGCTAATCATTTTTGAGCAAGTTTCACTGATGGTCAATAAAAGTCAAGGAAATTGGTCAAGACTGGGAATTGGATCCTGGGATGTTGCAGAGGTGAATTTTGGGTTGAAATTAGACTAGGTTAGTTTGGTTTTGTGTTTGATGTTGGCTACGCATATTTGGAACTCATGTGAGTGGTTTCTCACTTTCTAATTTCAAGCCTATATTGCGCTTTGAGTTTGCACATGTATCTGTGGTCACTATTGCTTTTAATATGTTTATTTAGTTATATTAGACATGAGTAAGCTTAGTTTGATCATTGGTCTAAGTCATATTAGCGGTTTAAGTATTTTAAATTGCATAACAAGTATTAGGGTGTTTGGTTCTAGCTGGTATACTGAGTAAGAGGAATGAAAACTAGCCAAGCTCAGCTTCTTTAGTCCAATCTAGGTATTACAGAGTCAAATGAATCAAGTTCTTGCATCTTATATCACTAATAGTCAAATTTTTCTAAAATCTGTTCTAGCCACTGATTCAGTTAGATTTAGAAGCTAAAATGTTGCATATAGGTTTAGAAACTGTTGAGCTAGCTTCTATTAGTCTTACTTTAGTTTAGAACATCGAATTCAACCAAGCATTTGAGATCAAATCTCACAAAAGTCAAACATCACATCTCGTTGTAAAGTCAAAACCATGTCCAAATGCGCTTTTTAAGCAACTCAGGACCTTGCAGTTGTTAATTCAAGTAGTTAAGGCCTCATTTTTGGTCTAGAGTTAGTCAGATAGGTGGTCTTGAAGACTGCAATGTTGGTTTTCCCATAAGCTCCCTGTATAAGCCTGTGCATAAGCTCTTTTTAGGCCCCATTTCCCCTGCACCACAGATCTCAGTGAATACTGAGATTTTCTCAGTTATTGCAGCTCATGTACAGAGCTTATAAGAGCTTTTCATGGCCTGAAATTTGGTACATTCAATCTCAACCAGGTCTTCTAGGTTACAACTTATAGTTTCAGTTTGAGCTTATTATTGCTTGTGCATCGCCTAAAGTTGCTACTGTGGCTGCTTTAGCTTTTAAAAGCTCACAACCTCAAATCTTAGCATATTGTGATTCATTGGTTTAGTTTGTTAAAACTTATTGCATTTTGTCAATTTAGCTTATCATAGCTTTGGTAAGCAGTTGGTAGCATAAATTGTCCATTTGGCTTATTTGGATTGCTTAATAATAAGCACTTCATTAGCGCTTCATATTTCTCCACATAAGCACCTAATTTTCTATTTTCTTATACTCCTAATATTATTTTAAAGTTTTCCTGAAATTTTCAGATTTTTCTAAGTAGTTTTGCTATTTTCTCTATTTAAATTAGTTTTAATCATTTTAAATAGCTTTTAATACAAAAATTAGAAAAGGTTCAAAAAATAAGTTTTCATTTTCTTAGGCTTAGATAAATATAAAAGGCAAAAAGTAATTTTCCATATTTTTCATAGTTCATTTGGTAATTTTAGTGATTTAATTAGTTTTAATAGTTTAAAATTCCTAGAAAATAGAAAATAATCGAAAAATACAAAGATAGTTTTGAAAATTCTAGTTTGATATTTTAGACTTTTCCATTTCTTAATTTCATTTTTCTAGCTTTGTTTCCTAATTTCTTGTATTTTGGTCAATTATTAAATAGTTAAAATTAGTTTTTAATTTATAATAATTAATTAAATAGTTATAAAAATAATTTTCTTTTTCTATAAAGTTTCTTATATCATTAGGTTTGTAAAAATGTATTTTTCACATTTTTAGGACTTTTATTTCTTAAATTTCACTTTTTATTTTGTACGTTTACGTATTTTTTTATTTTAAACGTAAGTTTTTAGTTTTAAGTTTTTAAACGTTCATCATTTTAAATATAGTGATAGCGTTTATTTAATAGATTTTATCTTTTTTTTTCCTTTAATTTGCATTTAAGCCGTTTTATTGTGTTGGCTTTTTCTTGTAGTTATAATCATTCCCATATCCTTTTCTCGTTCAAATTCCTCGATCACTAAACGTTTGATAATCCATTGCACAACTCGCTGGGACATAACGACCGGGAAACATCATACTCTCGGATCTTCATTGCATTCGTGCTAGGCGCTTTAAAGTCGGTTACGGTCTCCGCCATTCATGTCAAGCGGGCTTGTGATTTAGCTTGACTGTTTGCACGCATCAAATTTTTAGCGCCACGGGAGTCAGGCTTGATTATCTTCGTCTAGCGATTAGTGATTTGGATATTCACTCTTTGTTCATACCATCCATCTCAGATATGTTTATGTTTTCTTATCCAAAACCCAAAATACTCTTCTCATTCCTCTTATACGTTGATTCTATTTCTCTTATCCTCTTTTGCCGCTTAATTCTATTCTTCGTATCCTCTCAACCATTTGATTCTCTTCTTAATCCTCTATATGTTTAATTCTTATGTCGGCTTCATCGTCGAAATGTGTGTGAGCGTGTGGAGGGCCTAGTTCAAGCGAATTTTGCACCGTGCGAATTATCCATCAAAATTCTTTTCAAAGTTATTTCGACCACCCGCCACAACCCCGAAATACATTCTAATCTTGACAAACCGGTTCAAACGCTCTGAGCTACCCCAAGCACCCACCGAGGATTACGAGGACACTTTCTTTGAAGATAGAGCCCGTAATCTAATCGAACAAATTCAAGCCGATGAAAAAAGGTCGAGAATTAGAATTGATTACGATGAACCCGTTCAAACACGGTGACCAAAGAAGAATGACTTGCCTAATCTTCACGCTTCTCAAGAACCGTAACCGAGACCATAACGGAAGTGGTGGAAATTGCTAGCTCTCGAGCACACCACTTGTCCCACCTCCGGATCTTCTCAATGTTCTTCGAGACTTGATAGTCATTCGATCACCATGTAGGTTTTGTTGATCCTTTGAAAAACCGATTCTCTTCATAACTCTCAAATGCAATCGCTTATTCCTTGTGTCGGTTGTGGTGAGCCTCTTTATGGTTCACCCCGTCGTTGGTGTACTTGTGTACAATGTGGTAATGATATTCATAATGGAGTTGTTTGTTTTGTGGTTCAAGGAATTCATTTGATTATGATCCTAATCGTAACTCATTTAACGACTCTTCAAACTTTTCCAATTACCCACCCCACTCGACCTATATTCATATGATCAACATTATTGTTGTGAATTTTGTGGAGGTCCTCACCAAGGATTTGAGTGTCACCGGAAATACGTTTGTCTATGAACATTTTCGGTGATGCTCGTAGTTTTGGTTATGACCAAAATCCATATGATTCACTGTCTGGACTCAGCAGTTCTCTTGTAGTAGTACTGCGGAGGTCCCATTTCACCTCGATTGTCAAACAGAATCCATTTCCTTGTAACAATCATGACTCTCACATGTTTGATAATTTCCAACCTCCACAAAGACTATACGGTTCAAACTCCACCGAGCCGTTGTCTCATGAAATCTCCGGGATCTTGAAACCGCAATGAAAACACTTGAGGATATGATGAGTAATTTTAAGAATCAAGTGAGTGGTGAAAAGACCATGGGAGAATTGCTTGTCAAGAGCGAGAGGCCCGCCAATCCGTGGAAGAATCATTAGCCCTAGAGCATGCGGCTCTAAGGCATTCCCAATTTCTTAAGGCCGCTCGTATGATGATGACGAGGAGGGTTTTATCCTTTTAAAAGTAATATTTCTCAACCCCTCGCCGGTTGATATTCCGCAATAGATTGAGATTCCATCTCAAACAACCGCTATCACACCCAGATTCACACTCACTCTCCCATTATGGGGACGAGCATCTTGACACTGTTCACGAAAAGGAATCGGACGAATTCATAAAGTCTAGTGTTGAGGACCTTGTCCCAATCCTGGAGAGTCATGTGGAATTCTTGATCATGTGTGTGATATTCCTCCTCCTCTTGTCTTCCAAAATGATCATGTTGAGATGTCCTCCGATTCGATGATGATGAGTCGTTATCTTGTGGAGACATCATTTATGTGGAAGATTCACCTTCGAGCTTGTTAGCTTAGAAGAAGAGAATGATGAAGTTATCGACACCGAAATCAAAGATGAAGCTCTTCGAGCAACATTACCGAATGTCGGTCTTCTCATTTCTAAAATTGAGGCTTTCAAAGAGAAACCTATTTCATCTCCTACCCCATTAAGGGTAGTGACATTCTTTCCGATGATTCTAATCCGAAATGAAAGCCTCTGTTTTGATAATATGGGAGAGAAGATTAGTGGCGCATACACTTTTCATTCTCATAATTCTCCTCGATCATGAATCATTTACCTTTGAGGAGTTCGCCAACAACCCACTCATATCAATTCGAATATGATTCATTCACCTTCATGGAGTTCTCGGATGAACTCACTCATATCATATCTCCGCCAGAGTATGATAAATTCTACTTTGATCTAGACACTCCGAGATTCGTCTTGATCACATAAGCTTAAATGATGAGATTCATAATCCCGAAAATATGGATCCTCCTATAGATGAAGATGAGTTAGTCATGATGTTTATCATGATTTTCATCTCTTCTTCACCTATCCCGTAGCTTTCTCTGCTCTTCACTCCTTCGGGAATGAAGACATTATCTTTGATCCCGCATTTTCATGTACCATTTATGAGCGGTTCTATGTATATCTCATCGGTGTGGAACTTTCACGTGCTTCAAATGTTTGTCCAAACATCTTGAATGAAAGTCCGATGGAGATTGTTTCTTCCACTTTGCTTCCCATGAACCAATGAATTGGGGTCGAGTCAAGCTAGCGACTCGGAGATCAAAAATAAGAGACACACCATATGGGTTTTCACCCATATTTCGATTTCTTACCCTTTCTACCACCTAAGTGTGGGGTGATGCCCACATTTAAAAAAAAAAAAAAAAAAAAAAAAAAAAAATCTTTAAATAATGGCCGTAGTATTTCCTTTACGTTCTTTGTTTCGCATAACCGCGGTACTTTGAATATTGAGGGCAATATTCATTTCTAAGTGTGGGGAATTCTCGCAATTTCATATATTATTTACCCAATTCCCGCTTTTGGCCAAAATTTTTTTTTGGAGTAAGTGTTTTACACTTTCTCATTTGTTATCGATCCGCCATGTCTCAGAAGACAAAAGGATTGGCTAATCCAGAGCAAACGGCTCTTGGTAAAGATATATCAAATCCGTTTATATGGCTTGCAATTTGCCCAAATTGTATGGTATTCACCACCATATCCTAAAAAGTGAAGAGTTGGCTAGCCCGCAAGATTATGGCTTGTGGTAAAGGCGAAGGAAAAACCATAATTGGTAATCGACTCACCAAAGATAATATTGATAATTTATCTAAGAGTTGGCTAGTCCGTAAGGTACGGCTTCGTAAAGACAAAATCAAACCCGTTGAAAGGCGGTGGTTTGCTCAAAATCACATGGTTATCGGTGTACAATGGTTCTTACTTGAACCGAAACATTGGGCTACTCCGAGTAATGGCTTTTGGTAAAGAGTTTGAAATCCATTATGTTTTCTCAAATCATTGCTAGGACTAGCAATATCTCGATGTGGGGATTGATGAGTGTGTAAATACTCATCATTTTGTACAAAATAAACCGCAAATTCATCCGAAAACACTCGAAACACATCAAAATGATCAAAATATCACAAATCGTGTTTTATGTGTTTTAAATACAAAAATATCAAAATCGGATGAAAAACATATCAAATTTGCAAAATTGCGCTTCAGTCCCCAAGTTTCAAAAGTTGTCAAAAGCAGTCCTCGAGCACATAATTTCAAAGTAAAATCACCAAAGGTCCTTTTAAAATCAAAAGTTGTCAAATTTAGTCCTTTGGTGAAAAATATCAAAAGTTTGAGAAAATTGCAAAATGGTCCCTCAAGTTTCAAAATTGGCGAATTAGTCCTCGAAATGTGAAATGGCAAGTTTAGTCCTTGTACTTTGTGAGATTGTCAATTTTGGTCCCTTGAAACCTCTTTGAAGTGTTGGCGCTATGGTCCTTGCATTTTAGAATTACATAAAGGTCCCTATGTTATTTAACTCTTTAAAACATTTTGACCCTTACCCAATTATGAACCCCCTGTCATAATGTAATTTGAACCCTTGGTTATTAATAACCTGTGGTCAAACCCACAGGTCAAACACCACCCTTTTTGGTGCCATCCTTCTCCTCCCCCACCTTCTCTGCAATCTTCCCTGCACACTCCACCCTCCTCACCTTATCCCCAATCCTGTCCCCCCTCCAAACACTACACTCCAAGAATCATTATCATCTCACCCCTCTCCTCACTCAATCTCTTAAACTGCCAAAAATCTCATTTCCCGCCAAAATGAATGTGTGGTCAAGATGAGCTTCAAAGGATCCAAGGGTCAGGATTTATGGTGGGATATATTCAGATATGTGAGAAGAGACTAGTGGGACTATAAAAAGAGAAGAAAGAAGCAACTTTGAGAAGTAGTTAATTTTTAATAAAATTTGTATGTCGTTTTTTATTAATTAAGCTTAATTAATGTTCTAAGATGTAGTTTTCTGTTCCATTGTATTCACATCAAGTTATTTCATCAATTTAATCTGTTTCTCAAGTTTAATTCAAGGTCTTGTTTAAGATTCATATTTTCAAGCTTCTCGTGGAAATTTCTAGATTCAAATTTGATATCCAAGCTTATAATAAGTTCATGTTAAGATTAAATAAGCTCATTTAAGCTTATGATAAGCTTTGGTAAGCCTGCTAATCATTTTTGAGCAAGTTTCACTGATGGTCAATAAAAGTCAAGGAAATTGGTCAAGACTGGGAATTGGATCCTGGGATGTTGCAGAGGTGAATTTTGGGTTGAAATTAGATTAGGTTAGTTTGGTTTTGTGTTTGATGTTGGCCTGCAATAGCTGGAACTCATGTGAGTGGTTTTCTCACTTTCTAATTTCAAGCCTATATTGCAGTTTGAGTTTGCACATGTATCTGTGGTCACTATTGCTTTTAATATGTTTATTTAGTTATATTAGACATGAGTAAGCTTAGTTTGATCATTGGTCTAAGTCATATTGGCAGTTTAAGTATTTTAAATTGCATAACAGTAGTATTAGGAGTGTTTGGTTCTAGCTGGTATACTGAGTAAGAGGAATGAAAACTAGCCAAGCTCAGCTTCTTTAGTCCAATCTAGGTATTACAGAGTCAAATGAATCAAGTTCTTGCATCTTATATCACTAATAGTCAAATTTTTCTAAAATCTGTTCTAGCCACTGATTCAGTTAGATTTAGAAGCTAAAATGTTGCATATAGGTTTAGAAACCTGTGAGCTAGCTTCTATTAGTCTTACTTTAGTTTAGAACATCGAATTCAACCAAGCATTTGAGATCAAATCTCACAAAAGTCAAACATCACATCTGTTGTAAAAGTCAAAACCATGTCCAAATGCGCTTTTTAAGCAACTTGCACCTTGCATGTTGTTAATTCAAGTAGTTAAGGCCTCATTTTTGGTCTAGAGTTAGTCGATAGGTGGTCTTGAAGACGCAATGTTGGTTTTCCCATAAGCTCCTCAGATAAGCTGCATAAGCTCTTTTAGGCCCCATTTCCCCGCACCACGTATCTCGGTGAATACCGAGATTTTCTCGCTTATCGCGGCTCATGTACGAGCTTATAAGAGCTTTTCATGGCTCGAAATTTGGTACATTCAATCTCAACCAGGTCTTCTAGGTTACAACTTATAGTTTCCAGCTTGAGCTTATTATTAAGCTTGTGCATCGCCAAAGTTGCTACTGTGGAACTGCTTTTAGCTTTTAAAAGCTCACAACCTCAAATCTTAGCATATTGTGATTCTGTTGGTTTAGTTTGTTAAAACTTATTGCATTTTTGTCAATTTAGCTTATCATAGCTTTGGTAAACAGTTGGTAGCATAAATTGTCCATTTGGCTTATTTGGATTGCTTAATAATAAGCACTTCATTAGCAGTTTCATATTTCTCCACATAAGCACCTAATTTTCTATTTTTCTTATACTCCTAATATTATTTTAAAGTTTTCCTGAAATTTTCAGATTTTTCTAAGTAGTTTTGCTATTTTTCTCTATTTAAATTAGTTTTTAATCATTTTTAAATAGCTTTTAATACAAAAAATTAGAAAAGGTTCAAAAAATAAGTTTTCATTTTCTTAGGCTTAGATAAATATAAAAAGGCAAAAAGTAATTTTCCATATTTTCATAGTTCATTTGGTAATTTTAGTGATTTAATTAGTTTTTAATAGTTTAAAATTCCTAGAAAATAGAAAATAATCGGAAAAATACAAAGATAGTTTTGAAAATTCTAGTTTGATATTTTAGACTTTTCCATTTCTTAATTTCATTTTTCTAGCTTTGTTTCCTAATTTCTTGTATTTTGGTCAATTATTAAATAGTTAAAATTAGTTTTTAATTTATAATAATTAATTAAATAGTTATAAAAATAATTTTCTTTTTCTATAAAGTTTCTTATATCATTAGGTTTGTAAAATGTATTTTCACATTTTAGGACTTTTATTTCTTAAATTTCACTTTTATTTTGTACGCTTTCGTATTTTTTATTTTAAACGTAAGTTTTAGTTTTAAGTTTTTAAACGCTCATCATTTTAAATATAGTGATAGCGTTTATTTAATAGATTTTATCTTTTTTTCCTTTAATTTGCATTTAAGCCGCTTTATTGTGTTGGCTTTTTCTTGTAGTTATAATCATTCCCATATCCTTTTCTCGCTCAAATTCTCGATCACTAAACGTTTGATAATCCATCAGACAACTCACGGGACATAACGACCTGGGAAACACTCAGACCTCTCGGATCTTCATTGCATTCGTGCTTAGGCGCTTTAAGTCGGTTACGGTTCCGCCATTCACAAGTGGCGGCCTTGTGTGATTTAACTTGACTGTTTGCACGCATCATCAACTTATTTGGTTTTCTTAAAAAGTCAAACTTTTCAGTTTGGTCGCTTTTGAATAAACTAGATTATTTTCTATAGGACTTAATATTAAGTTTCAATATTTGAGCTTTTGGTATATCAATATTCAACTGCTTATCTCTATCATAGTATTTTTTATATTGTCTATCTAGCTTATTACATGGCTTATTTCTTAGCTTATTTTGACAACCTGTTTTAAAAAGTGCCCTGTGCCAAGGAAGTTTGTGTTAACTGTTCATTTAAATAAGCTCACACAGAGCTTATTAGTTAGACTCGACCAGAGTTTTAGCTTTTGTGTAGCTAACCTAGCTATCTCAAAGTTCCAAGTTTAGTTTTTCACTTTATAGCTTATTGGATAGAAATGCAACAAGCTTTTAAGTTGTCCCATTTTTGTGTGAACACTGCTTACTCGATGGTTTACTAGCTTTTCTCAAGCTCACTACAAGCTCATTAGTCAACACCACGTGAGAGCTTTAGCTTTTGGATAGCCCACCAACCCAACTTGTTTACTCAAGGATTATTTTGAGCTTTGGAGCTTTTGCCCTAGCTTAATTTGGCCTTAAATATCTGTGTAGGCCTGTTTGGATAGTAGGATTATCATAAGTGCTTATTTGCTTATTAGAGCTTTTCAGTGTGATTATTTGTATCTTTTAGCTTAATATTAGTAGCTTTAGCTTGTTGGTAGCTTATTTCACCTTTGGTTCCATATTGTAAGCTTATTTGAGTTTGAAAAATCCAAGATAAGCTTATAAGCTCACTGTTGAGATTTTTAGCTTATAAACAGCTTATTTTTAAGTTGTAAAATTTTTGTTTTCATTAAAGTTACTTATTTTAAGTAGTATAATAGTTTTAAAAAAGAAAAACCACAAAAACATCATTTTAAATATAGTGATAGCGTTTATTTAATAGAAATTAGCTTTTTAATTTTTCTTTTCAACTTATTATTAAGCACTTCTAGTTTTTATAATTTTCTTAGTTTTCTGTCACCATAGGATATTTTTAGAAAAGTTTCATAATTTTCTTAGCTTGTTTAGTATTTATTAGAATTTAAAATAGTTAAAAAGTATTAAATAATTAATAATAAATAAATAAAAACATAAAAATATCTTTTAGTTTTAAATTTAGTTTTATAATATTTTAGATTTTTCTAAGTTATAAGTTTATTTTTCCGGTTAATTTTATATTTTCTTGTATTTAAGTGTATTTTAAATAATTAATAAATAGTAATTAGTTAATAATAAATAGATAAAAGTGTAAAAATATATTTTCAGTTTTAAAATAAGTTTTATAATATTTTAGATTTTTCTAAGTCATAATTTCAATTTTCTAGCTTTGTTTCATATTTTCTTATATTTTAGGTTATTATTAAATAGTTAAAAATAGTTTTTAATTAATAATAATTAAATAAATAGTTATAAAAATAATTTTAATTTTCCAATAATTTTCTTTTATTTTTAGGATTCCAAAAATATCATTTTCATATTTGTAGGTCTTTTATTTCTTAAAACTCACGTTTTGTTTTATACGTTACGTAGTTTTTAAATTAAACGTACGTATTTACGTTTGTTTTATCTGATTGTTGTGCTTTATAAATTCGTATCCAAATACAATTCCAATCAATCAAGAGTGTAATTATCCAAAAAATCCTTATCGATCACTATCCTTAGTGATTATTCAAATCAAACGTTTTGAATCACCATTCGGCCTCCGGGACTTAACGACTGTGGAAACACTATACTCTCCGGATCTTAATTGCATTTGTTTCGATCTGCTTGAATTTTATTACTGACCATTCACAAGTGGTTAGCTTGTGTGATAAACTTGACTGTTTGGAACCGGATCAAATTTTGGCGCATTACGGGAGGTCAGTAAGCGTGTTTTAAGCATTTTCGGATCCATTCTTGCACATATACCACCTTTTGTAAATGCTTTTTTGTAAAGTTATCAAAAGTTCATTAACACTTTTCCTAAAGTGTTAACAACACCAAAAAATATAAAACAACAAAACGATCGTAACGTTTTCTAGCTTGTATTGTCTTTAAGGTGATTCTTAAAACAAGACGATTTGGTTAAACGAGACGATACCAAAAATATTGTCCAAAATTTTTAAACCCTTAGCACAAATCCATACCTCGTCTTTTCGGTGGTACTTAAATACATAAAATCAACCACCGCAAACCAAGGCGTAACACCTACCAACCTGGGGTGTGAACATTAATAAGTTCCCTAACAAAGATTTAAAACTTACCTTTGTGTCCTTGTGATTTGGTGTACCTTTTTCAAAGAAGCCATTTCATTTGTGATTATTGGTTTAAGTTCACTTGTCGCTTTTGCCTCGCATTTGTTTTGAAAATCGATTTTTATACTTAGTGCATGCGACTGCTCTTCCAGACTCTACAAGTCCACTTTCGAGCTTGCAAGTATTCCTCGTGACGAGAGGACGCTCGCCCTTCACCGTGATCGAGGAACGTCTAGCACCACCACCCCCCGTCCGTAATGGCGTAAGATAAGTTTATGAATGAGCTTCTCAAGCACCCATCGAGGTTACGGAGATGCCATTATTGTCCCAAACCATCGTGGTCGATACCTTCAAGCTCAAACCGGTTGCTTAATCTTGTGACCCAAAGCCAATTTTATGGTTTTGGCGGACGACCCTCATGCACATATTCGATGGTTTAACAAGATTGCATCTACCATCAAATACAAGAATGTCCCACATGAAGCAATTAAGCTTCTTCCGTTCCCATTCTCTCAAGAGGACAAGCCCGAAATTGGCTTGAGAAACAACCCCTCGCTCCATTGAGACATGGGAGGATTTAGTCACTAAGTTTGTTAACGAATTCTATCCTCCATCCCGAACTACAAGTCTTAAGAATGAGATAATGAAATTCTCTCAAAGATTTGATGAATCATTCGGGAGGCATGGGATCGTTACAAAGAGTTGCTCATGATGTCGCGCATCATGGTTTTACCGAGTTAATTCAAATGGATACTTTCTACAATGGTCCGAGACAAGTGACCAAGACTCTTTAAATGCCTCCGCGGGAGGTAATTTCTGAGCAAGACCACAAAAGAAGCCTTGCAAATCATAGAAAACAAGTCCCAGTCCGCCTTTTCCGAACAAAGACATATCGCCCTCGCCTAATGTTGGACCTTCATTTCATCTCCGTGAGTACATCTAGCACCGATGCTAAGATTGACAAACTCACGGATATTGTTCAAGCTTTGGTTCTTGCAAACCAAAAGAAAGTCACTTTCACACGCACACCATCACATGGTGAAGTGAAGAAACTCGAGGTCTGTGTTACTTGTGGTGGCCCTCATGCATACTACAACTGATCGCCACCGATGGTAGTCCGTTTGAAGCCAATGCTATAGCGGTACTTCACATCGTGGAGGTAACTAATACCGTCCTCAAATGAACCAAACTACCGTGCTAACACTTATCGTGGACCACCCGGTTTTAACCGTAATCCTAACATACGTAACCGAATCGAACCAACCTAGAATGAACCAAGGTTATCAAAACCAAGGTAATTTCTATCCGGACCAAATCAAGGTTTCCAACATCAAGGAAACCTTAATCAAAACAATTTCAATCGAGGGAATCAATTTCGTGAAATGTGAATCCTAACCAAGGAATTTTCAACAACAAGGTCATAATCAAAACATACGACCTCAAAATTTCCTCCACATCCTCCAAGCACCATCATCGATGAGTTATTGAAGCAATTCATGAAATCCCAAGATGAAATGAACAGGTTGTTGGTCGGTCGATCACGATCTAAAGAAGTCTTTAAATGATCAACCCTCGGCTCGGAAAACTTCCGAGCAACACGATCGCTAACCCGAGGCGATGCAAAGGCGATCACAACCGAAGTGGTTTTCATACAATGGACCCGCTATTCCTACTACCTCTTCTTCTTCTCCCCGGGTAGTGGAAAGTGAACCCGAGGCGACAAAGGACAAGGAACTTCCTACTAATAACGGAGATACCAACGATGTCCATCCTCAAGTTGTCCGAAACCCAAATCCAACCCAGAGTTGTTTTGAACCTCCCGTAGCTCCTGTTGAAAAACCCAAATCCAAAACTTCTATTCCTTACCCATCACGTTTGAATGAGCAAAGCTCCGCGAAAAGCCGGTCATCAAATGGACAAATTTTTTCAAATTTTTCAAGAACTACATTTTGACATAAGCTTTGCGGATGCTATCATGTTGATGCCCAGTTTGCATCAACTCTCAAACACATGTTAAGCAACAAGGAAAAAGCGTTTGAGATGGCAAAAACTCCTCTGAACGAGAACTTTCAAGATTTATCTTGAAGAAGCTTCCGAGAAGCTTGGAGATCCTGGAAAATTTCTCTTACCTTGTGTATTTCCGTGGATGGTTGAATGCTTTGCCTTAGCCGATCTTGGTGCAAGCATCAACTGATGCCTTATTCAAGATGGAAGAAACTTTCTCCTGGAACTTACTCCTACATGCATGACTCTCGAGCTTGCAGATCGTACAATATCCCGTCCACTTGGCATTGCCGAGGACGTATTGGAAAGTAGGAAAGTTCCATTTTCCACCGACTTTGTGGTTGTTGATTTCGATGTCGATCAACGGGTTCCTCTCATTGTTGGACGAGGATTCACGAGAACGGGCCGTGCTCTCATTGATGTATTTGAGCAAGAAATCACATTACGTGTAGGTAATGAAGTCACACCTTAACCTTGATCAAACTTCGAGGTACTCCAAACTATGATTCCGAGTCGGTTAACCGAATAGATATCATTGATGTTGCTTCAAGAGTACTCAAGAAGTTCTTGGTTATGATCATAATTCTTCGAGTGATAATATCACTCATTCATCTCAACCCATCATTGCCAATTCTACTCCTTCTCTCACTCCATTTGAGGAAACTGACTTCATCTTAGAAGAGATTGAAGCATACTTGTCTAGTGATTCTGTTCCATGAGAAATTGATCACGCTCCCATCGACATCGAGGGGGACATACTTCTCATTGAGAAGTTGCTTAATGATGATCCATCATCAGAGAAGAGTAAATCCAAAAATCCATGAAGTTATCAAACAGAGGTTATCAAACTTCTTGATGCAAGATTAATTTACCCGATCTCGAGATAGTCCTTGGTTAGCCCAATTCATTGTGTTCCTAAAAGGGTGGCATAATGTTGTCACAATGAAGAAACGAGTTAATTCCAACTCGATTGGTTACGGATGGCGTGTGTGTATTGACTATCGCAAGTTGAATGACGCCACCGAAAAGACCATTTTCCTCACCCTTCATGGACCAAATGCTTGAGAGATTAGCGGGAATGAATACTATTGTTTCCTTGATGGTTTCTCGGGTTATTTTCAGATCCCGTTGATCCACGGATCAAGAAAAGACCACATTCACCGCCCATACGGAACTTTTGCCTCTGACGTATGCCTTTTGGCCTATGTAATGCTCCCGCACGCTCCAACGATGTATGATGGCCATTTTCCACGACATGATCGGAAACAATGGAGGTGTTTATGGATGACTTCTCGGTCATTGGGGACTCGTTTCAAACATGTCTCTCCCATTTAGAAAAAATGCTAAAACGGTGTGAAGACACCAATCTTTGTCTAAATTGGGAGAAGAGCCACTTATGGTCAAAGAAGGCATAGTCCTTGGCCATAAGATTTCAAAAACGGATTGAGGTTGATAGAGCAAAAGTCGATGTTATTGCTAATTGCCTCATCCTACTACCGCCAAAGGTATTAGGAGTTTTTAGGTCATGCCGGTTTCTATCGCAGATTCATACAAGATTTTTCTAAAATCGCCTACCTATGACTCATCTTCTTGAAAAGATGCTCCTTTATCTTCTCACCGAGTGCATCAAGCTTTTGAAACATTAAAGAAAAAGCTATCAAGCACCCATTCTAGTTGCTCCGACGGGACTTGCCTTTTGAGCTCATGTGCGATGCAAGTGATTTTGCTATCGGTGCAGCCTGGGGCAACGAGAGCAAAGCATTTTCACCATCCACTACGCGAGTAAGACTATGATGAAGCTCAAACCCATTACACCACCACGTAAAAAGAGCTATTAGCCGTGGTGAATGCTTTTGAGAAGTTTAGGCCATACCTAATCTTGACCAAATGCGTGGTGTATACGGATCATTCGGCTCTCAAATATCTCTTTGCAAAACAAGATGCAAAGCCGAGATTGCTCCGTTGGGTTCTTCTCCTCCGTGAATTTGATATCATTATACGTGATAAAAAGGAGCCGAGAACACGGTCACGATCATCATCCTCGCTAGAAAACCCTCACCAAGATGTTTTCGAGAAAAAGGAAATAAATGAAACATTTCCTCTTGAGACACTCAATGCGGTTTCTTTTCATGGAAACTCTTCTACCCCATGGTTTGTTGACCAAGCAAATTACCATGCGGCAACTTCACGATGAAAGGGATGTCAACCCAACGAAGAACAAATTCTTCAAGGATGTTAAACATTACTCGGGACGACCCTACCTATTCAAAATCTATGCAGATCAAGTCATCCGACGGTGTGTTTATGGACGAAGCTATGGACATTCTCAAAGCTTGCCATGTCGAACCCAATGGGGCCATCATAGTCCAAACTACACCGCCAAAAGGTGTTTGATTCCGGTTTTATTGGCCCACTATTTATAAGGATGCCCACGAATTTGTCAAAACTCGTGGACGCTTGTCAACGCCACGGAAATATCTCACAAAGAAATGAAATGCCGCAAAACGCCATTCAAGTGTGTGAGATCTTTGACATCCGGGGCATTGACTTTATGGGGCCATTTCCATCATCTCGAGGAAACAAATACATACTTGTGGTCATTGACTATTTGTCAAAATGGGTTGAAGCGAAAGCTTTACCTACTAATGATGCCCGAGTTGTTGTAAAATTCTTAAAATCTCTTTTGCTAGGTTTGGAACTCATGAGCTATAATCGCCGATCGTGGTACGATTTACGCAATGACCAATTTGATCGTGTCATGCAAAAGTATGGTGTAACCCACCGTCTCTCATCGCATACCACCCCAAACAAGTGGGCAAGTGGAAGTTTCCAACCGTGGTATAAAAGAATTCTTGAAAGGACAAGAGGCGAAACCGTGCATCCTGGTCGGATAAACCGGATGACGCACTGGGCCTTCCGTGCGACTTATAAAACACCAATCGGTGTACTCCATACAAGCTAGTGTACGGAAGGCATGTCATCTCGCCGATTGAGCTTGAGCACAAAGCATCTGGGCCTTAAAATATGCAAACTTGATATTCAGACGGTGGTGATCACGAAAAAGTTCAAATGAATGAATTAAATGAACTCGTGATCAAGCATACGAGAACTCTTTGATCTACAAACAAAAGACAAAGAAGATTCATGACTCTAAAATCAAGAACCGCGTTTTCAACGTTGGTGATCGAGTCCTTCTTTTCAATTCAAGATTGAAGATTTTCTCGAAAACTAAAATCCACCGGTCCGGACCATTTACCATCACTAAAGTATTTCCTTATGGAACCATTGAGTTATCTCACCGATGGTCCAAATTTTAAAGTGAATGGTCATCGATTGAAGCACTATTTTGGAGAGGACATTCCACCGTGGTTGTCCCGAATCTACAAACTTTCCCCATGAACCAATGAATGCGGGATCGAGTCAAGCTAGTGACTCGGTAATAAAAAAATGAGCACACAATATGGGTTTTCACTCATATTTCTAACTTCTTTCTACTATTCTACCACCTAGCGTGGGGAGTTGCCCCATTGTTGTATATAAGTACTCTAAAAAAAAAAAAAAAAAAAAAAATTGTATATATCAAAAATAAAATAATGGCCGTAATATTTCCTTTTACGTTCTATGTTTCAAGATAACCGCTGTACTTTGAATATTGAGGCAATATTCATTTCTAGTGTGGGAATTCTCACTAATTTTATCATGTAATTATTCCACCCAATTCCCCGTTTTGGCCAAAATGTTTTTGGAGTAAGTGTTTTCACTTACTCAAAGAAATGGTAATCATCCGCCATGTCTAACCCAGCATAAGGATTGGCTAATCCAGAGCAAACGGCTCTTGGTAAAGATATCTCAAATCCGTTTATGGCTTGAATTTGCCTTAATTGTATGGTGTTCACTTTCACCATATCTTTAATTAGTGAAGAGTTGGCTAGTCCGTAGCAAACGGCTTCGGTAAAGACAAATCAAAACCGTTCTACCGGTGATTTGCTCAAAATCATTTGGTTATCATTGTGCCAAGGTTCTTACTTGAACGAAACAATTGGCTACTCCGAAGTAATGGCTTTTGGTAAAGAGATGAAATCCATTAAGTTTTTTTCAAAAGATTGCTAGGGACTAGCAATAGCTTAGTGTGGGATTGATGAGTGTCTAAATACTCATCATTTTGTACCATTTAATCTGCAAAACATCCGAAAACACTCAAATGTATCAAAATGATAAAAATATCACAAATAAGTGTTTTATGTGTTTTAAATGCAAAAATATCAAAAACAGATGAAAAACGTATCAAGTTTGCATAATTGGCAGTTTTAGTCCCCTAAGTTTCAAAAGTTGTCAAATCTAGTCCCTGGTAAATCAAAATAAAGAAAAAAAAATCATTTAAGGTCCATGGGATTCAATAGTTGTCAAAACAAACCCTTCAAAGTTTAAAAATTATAAAATACAGCTTTGGTCCCTCAAGTTTGAAAAATGTCAAAAATAGTCCTCGGATATTTAAAAAGTGAAAATAATCAAATGTGGTCCTTGTACTATTAAAGATTGGCAAGTTTGGTCCTTGAAATAAGTTTGGAAAAGTGGCGTTCAAATTTCCTACTTTGCGAAATTACATTAATGGTCCTTGATATAAGCTTAAACCAAATGGCCCCTTTGTGCATTTTACCCCAACCAAAACAAAAGACCCCTGTCATTATCCACTTGACCCCCATTTTGAACCCCTACTTATTAATATCTCGTCAAAAGTCAAACGCTAAAACCATGTTTCTGCTCATCTTCCTCACCTCAATCAGATTCCAAAACCGGTGGTTTTACCACCACTTTTCCACCTTTCCACCGCTTTTCCAACAGATACCCACTCCCTCCACCTCCACATCCTCCCAAACTTCTTTAAATGCTAAAACCACCTCAAGAGAAATTTGGCGCCAATTTTACACATGGACGAATACGATGTATTAGAAAGATCCAATGGTTGGAATCAAGTGGGAAAGTCTCGTAGATGTCGACAAAGCTCAATGAGATCATTATAAAGCAAGGAGGAAGCAATGTAGAAGGATATCTAGTTTTTTTAGTTAATGCATGTCGTTTAATAAGTTTTCAATTTCGATGTAATTTTCACTTTCAAGCCTTTGTTTAATCATTTTCGATGTAATCTAAAACCTTTTCGGTTTCAATTTCGCTTAAGTTCCAAGTTTTCGTGTTATGCAATTTTCCATGTTCAAAATCTCATGTTAAGATCAAATGTTGTTTGTAGTCTGTTGTTAAGGACCGAATAAGCCAACATAAGCTCCTAAAAGCTTATTTAAGCTTTTAGTAACCTTTAAAATCGATCTAGTACCAAAAGCAAAAATATAAAAAATACAAAATAAATTAGTAAAAATCAAAAAGCACAAGAAAGGATGATCACAATGGAGCAGGGGTTAATAATGGATTGCCCTTGGGTTTAGAGCTTCGGGAAGCTATAGAAGTGTTTTCAAGCATTGGTTCTCGGTTTTCACTGAATCCAACTTGTAAGCTTAATTCTCCATTTTGGCATTTCACCGTTTGAGTTGTTCATTAGCTTAAATCTCAGATGTTCATGTTTATTAGTCATAGTTAAGTATAATTAAGCATTAAAACCAGGTTACTTGTTCTCTTTAATTTGTAGTTAGTAAAAGTTTTATTTTAACAGTTAATATAGCATAAGTGAAATTTCTTAATTTAAAGTTGTTATTATTGTTGTTTAATGCTTATATAGTCTCATTAAGTGATAATATAAAGTTTTTAATCATTTGCATGGTCTAAATATGTGAAATCTTTTGAAAACATCAAAAGCAGTTTATAAAGTGGTGTTTGGATTTGCCTTGTTAACTGCTTTTAGAGTGTTTGAGTTGTTGCTTGTTATTGTTTTGTGTCACTTAAGTACCATATAGCTCATATAAATAAGAAAAACCATTCCTTATTTGATAAGAAAGTCAAAGTTACCTTTAATCTCTCCTTATTAGTTCACTGTTAGGATTTAAGTTACAAAAATCATCATAGTTGTTTAAAACTTGGTCACCTAGCCTAATTACATCTTATTATAGCTTAATATATCATAATCAGTAAGTAGATTTGGTTTAAAGTTCATCAAGGTCAACTTATTTGGTTTTCTTAAAAAGTCAAACTTTTCAGTTTGGTCGCTTTTAATAAACTAGATTATTTTCTATAGGACTTAATATTAAGTTTCAATATTTGAGCTTTTGGTATATCAATATTCAACTGCTTATCTCTATCATAGTATTTTTATATTGTCTATCTAGCTTATTACATGGCTTATTTCTTAGCTTATTTTGACAACTGTTTTAAAAAGTGCCTGCCAAGGAAGTTTGTGTTAATCTGTTCATTTTAATAAGCTCACATGAGCTTATTAGTGAGACTCGACTTGTGAGTTTTAGCTTTTGTGTAGCTAACCTAGCTATCTCAAAGTTCCGTGTTTAGTTTTTCACTTTATAGCTTATTGGATAGAAATGCAACAAGCTTTTAAGTTGTCCCATTTTGTGTGAACACTGTTTACTCAGTGGTTTACCAGACTTTTCTCAAGCTCACCACAAGCTCATTAGTCAACACCACAGTGAGAGCTTTAGCTTTTTGGATAGCCCACCAACCCAGCTTGTTTACTCAGTGATTATTTTGAGCTTTGGAGCTTTTGCCCTAGCTTAATTTGGCCTTAAATATCTGTGTAGGCCTGTTTGGATAGTAGGATTATCATAAGTGCTTATTTGCTTATTAGAGCTTTTCATGTGATTATTTGTATCTTTTAGCTTAATATTAGTAGCTTTAGCTTGTTGGTAGCTTATTTCACCTTTGGTTCCATCTTGTAAGCTTATTTGAGTTTGAAAAATCCAAGATAAGCTTATAAGCTCACTATTGAGTTTTTAGCTTATAAACGACTTATTTTAAGTTGTAAAATTTTGTTTTCATTAAAGTTACTTATTTTAAGTAGTATAATAGTTTTAAAAAGAAAACCACAAAAACATCATTTTAAATATAGTGATAGCGTTTATTTAATAGAAATTAGCTTTTAATTTTTCTTTTCAAATTATTATTAAGCACTTCTAGTTTTATAATTTTCTTAGTTTTCTGTCACTATAGGATATTTTTAGAAAAAGTTTCATAATTTTCTTAGCTTGTTTAGTATTTATTAGAATTTAAAATAGTTAAAAAGTATTAAATAATTAATAATAAATAAATAAAAACATAAAAATATCTTTTAGTTTTAAAATTAGTTTTATAATATTTTAGATTTTTCTAAGTTATAAGTTTATTTTTCCAGGTTAATTTTATATTTTCTTGTATTTAAGTGTATTTTAAATAATTAATAAATAGTAATTAGTTAATAATAAATAGATAAAAGTGTAAAAATAAATTTTCAGTTTTAAAATAAGTTTTATAATATTTTAGATTTTTCTAAGTCATAATTTCAATTTTCTAGCTTTGTTTCATATTTTCTTATATTTTAGGTTATTATTAAATAGTTAAAAATAGTTTTAATTAATAATAATTAAATAAATAGTTATAAAAATAATTTTAATTTTCCAATAATTTTCTTTTATTTTTAGGATTCCAAAAATATCATTTTCATATTTGTAGGTCTTTTATTTCTTAAAACTCACGTTTTATTTTATACGTTACGTAGTTTTTAAATTAAACGTACGTATTTACGTTTGTTTTATCTGATTGTTGTGCTTTATAAATTCTGTATCCAAATACAATTCCAATCAATCAGTAGTGTAATTATCCAGCAAAATCCTTACTGATCACTATCCTTAGTGATTATTCAAATCAAACGTTTTGAATCACCATTCGCCTCCGTGGACTTAACGACACAATGAAACACTATACTCTCCGGATCTTAATTGCATTTGTTTACGAAGTGTTTGAATTTTATTACGGTTGACCATTCATGTGGTTAGCTTGTGATAAACTTATTGTTTGGAACCGGATCGAGAATCATAATAGTTACGGGATGAAATTACATAATCATTTCTGCGACCATTTATGTGGCATCGCTTTTTTATGAAATGTGAAGCTTTGGTTAACTGTTTTTTCTTCATATGGGTCGCATTTGTGCATATTCCAATATTAATGACTACGTCTGAAAACTCAAATGAAACATGCATAGCCTCTACTTTAATGACATCAAGGTGTATGCATGTGTATGCATTGATCGCTTTAATCACCGGTCATTTTTTAAACATGCACATTACTGCACATATTTCATTTATAAAGCACATTGTCATTTCAAATTCCACCTATAAAAAATGACTCAAAAACATTGATTTACGAACAATAATTTAGAACAAACCACGGCATGGATTTTGGCAACAAAAAGGTTTTTCTTTTCATATGAATCGATATCGACCAAACACAACATTACCAAATGTGACTTACTTTCTCATTTTTAAATGTGCTACCATGGACATTTCGAGCATCGAATCAAGCTCACCACCGTTGACCTTCGATGGAATGGGCGACTACTTTCACTTTAGTTATTGTGGTTCGGGATCTAAAAAGAAGATGTTAGGAAGGTTAAACCTCCAAAACAGGTTGCTCGAGGAAATGATAATGCCATGCCAAAACCGCAAACTAGAATGCCTCAAAAGGAAAAGGAACAACAAATTAACTCACACCAAATATGATTTGTCTTGGTAGTTTCTCAATGGCTTAGATGCCTTTAAATAAAACTATAAGAAGAAAGCTGCGTGATCGTGTTGATCAGTAAATTGCATGAACTGCTTTGCATATCATCCGGATGTACTTTATCCAAATGTTGTTTCGTTTGGTGTCTTTGCAAAGTTGCGATTACACATGTGTTTGGTGCAATGATTAGCGTGGTTGTTTATGCCTTTCTAGTCGCAGAATTTGCGAAAACATTGTGTTCTTTTGTGTCAAACTAAGACAAAAATTATCCCATGTTTGCATATCAAGATACTCCTATTTTGTGCTACGCAGTCGTGATATAACTTTAATGCATGCTTTACAAAGTTTTAACGTTTTTTATGTTGCAAATTCTTGTAACACTCATCCTTGCAATCTTATACCTTTTACCGCTGCTATCTTCGACAAACCCAGGTAGCACATATTTAACAAAAGACTGCAGAATGCATGAATTCGAATCCTCGTTACTTAAAAGAACAAAGATTTCAACTTCAATTATTGTTAGATGAAAACAACTCTAAAATGACAATAATTGTCATAAAATAAAAATTTTCTTTTATTCTTTTTTCTTTTTTTTTTCTTAAAAAATAAATTGATTGGTATATCTAATGTTTTAGGCTCTACTTGAAGAGAAAGAAGTGAGTAAGTGAGTGAATGGGACCAAGTTGAAGCTTCCTGAAAGTAAACCCTACATACATACATTTGTGCCTGCCACAAGAAACGTGCGTATCAAACACCCTCCCAACTAACTACATTTCTTTTGAGCTGTTCATTTCAATTATTACTCAGTCACTGCTAACTAATCTAATCATTCAATTTTTTATATAAATAAATTTATATATTACCTGTTATATTTGATCATCATTAATCATTGAATTCTTCTATACCACCTCCTTTTCAGATCAAACACTTTTCCTCCTCAGTTTCACATCATTTATTACTTTGACTTTTTTTTTCCACTTTCTTTACTATCTTTTACACCACTTTTTATAAAAAAAAGTTACAGTTTCTTGATTTCTAAGAAATTCTGAGATCTGGGTATTGTTTATTGATGTGATATCAATCAAAATCAGTAAAAAAGTTGGCAAATTTAACCACTTTCTTTACTATTTGGGTCCTATTTTTTATATAAAAAAATATATAAAGATTTTTAAGAAAATTGGAAATCTGGGTATTGTTTATTGATGTGATATGTATTGAAATCAGTAAAAAAGATGACAAGTTTAACCCCAGGAGTCATTCTTGTTTTCAGTTCTAGTTTTTGACTTTTTTGAAAAGAAAAAAAAAAAAGTATGTTTGCTATTTGGGACCAGTTTTTATAAAAAAAAGATTGATTTTTATAAAATTTGGAGATCTGGGTATTGTTTATTGATGTGATATGTATTGAAGTGAGTAAAAAAGATGGCAAATTTAACCCCAGGAGTGCTGTTAAAACTGCTGCAACATATGAACACAGATGTTAAAGTAAGTGGTTCTGAACATAGATCATCTTTATTACAAGTTATTAGTATTGTCCCTGCTTTATCTGGTGATCAATTGTTTCAAAATCATCAAGGCTTTTATTTGAAAGTTTCTGATTCGTCTCATGCCACTTATGTTTCCTTGCCTGATGAGAATGTTGACTTGATTTTAAGCGATAAGATTCAGTTGGGTCAGTATGTTCATGTTGATAAGCTCGAGTCTGCTACTCCTGTCCCGATTTTGCACGGGGTTAGGCCTGTTCCTGGTGGCCGACATCCCTGTGTTGGTACGCCTCAGGATATTGTGGCAACGCATTCTTTAGGATTTTTAAATAATGGTAGTAGTAGTAGTGGTAGTGGTGGTTCTGGTAATAAGATAATTGGTAATGTCAAATTGCCGTCGAAAAAAGATAGTAATGGTAATATAAGTGTGAGATCGTCAAATGGGGTGTTGGATGGTAAGTTGGCGAGATCTAAGTCGCAGTTGTCGAAATTGATATTGAATACGAGTGAATCAAGGCAATCTTTGTCGAAAGTTAAACCGTCGAGTTCAAGGTCGATTCCTTCGTCTCCGACTAGTTGTTACTCTTTGCCTAACTCGTTTGAGAAGTTTTCTAATGGAGTTAAGAATCAGGCGAAGGTTAAAGGGTTGGATAAGGATATTGCTAAACTGAATTTAGGGGAAAAGGGGGCTGCGGTTCGTGGGGCGAGTTCCAGTTCGAGTGGGAAGAAATTTGGGATTGGAAGTTCGATTAAGAATTTTGTGGAGTTGGGGCCCAAGGCTTTGAGGAAGAGTTGGGAAGGTAGTGTGGATGTCAAAACTCCGAGATTGAAAGTCACTAAGAATGAGTCAAAGGCTGAAGCTCGAAGCACTTCTGTGAGTTATTCATTTACTTCAAACTCATTTCTATTTGTATGTAGTTAAAATTGATTGCTTTGCTATGTAAGATCATGTTACTCCAATTGTTTTTCAAATTTGTCGTCGCCTGAGATTAAGAAAATCAGAACTGCCATCTGATATTTGAAGTGCTTTGTTTTTAGCGGTGATTTGTTTTTTCCGATATTTATGAGCATCTTCTGGAAGCCCGTTTTACAGTTTTTGTTCACAATGCCTTCACTTATGAAATTGCCATCATGGTCATGCCTCTAAACACATTTCTTTCCACATACCCCAATAAGTTGAGGATCTCGAACTTGCAGTTGTATTTGAGAATCATTTTCATTAGTGTGATTTCTTAGTTTTTTATTTATATGTATTATATGCTCTTCTGAATGGCTTGTAGCGTTGTGTAGTGTTCTTGAATGACAACACTTAAAAGGGGAAAAAAAAGGTTTTAATTTAGGTATGAGGGATCTGAGTTACCAATCTGCTTTTAGCATTATGACTAGACGTGCTTTGTTGCTCGTTCCTAACTCTTAAGTCTTATCTTTAAGGAAAGTGTTTGAATACTTTTGAAATGTCTAGAACAGGGTAAACTGCAAGGCACGCTCACTTCATATCTAAGTTAGTGACTTGGCTTAATCTCTACTATTAACCATCAAACTTTTAAAATAACCATCCTGGGCGATATCAACCAAAGTAATGAGTGAAAATACTATATTGGTTAGTAACGATTTTAAAATGACAATAACCAAATTAGGAATGATGTGAAAGAGCATTGCTATTTATTGCAGTTTTCCGTACTTCCTATTTATGAATGTATGTTCATTTAAAAGCTTATACCTGATGCCTGTGTCATAAACCATCACCGAATGGCCTAGTGGTAAGGCACCTAACCTTCTCACAAGAGGTCCAGGGTTCAAGCCTTACTAGGTACACATTTAGGGGTGGTCAAGGAAAGGGTCGAAACGGTGAAGGGGATACCTCGGTTAGGCGCATACATTTGCGTCAAAACTCGCCCTCCTTGGCAAACCTGAATAGGGAAAAACCTCATCCGTTTACCTGGTGTGTGTGCCATACTGAAACGTGAACAATAATAGAGAAAAGGGCTGTAATTTAGGTATAAGGGATTCCATTTATCGTTCACATTGATCATTCTGACTAGACCCGTTTCGTTATTACTGTATTATATTTTTCACATTCCTGTAAATATATAGAATACCCTTTCGTAGATGACAAAATTGAGAATCGTGATCTTTCAAATCAGTAACATTAGTGCGTTTATAATGTTATGGACAAGAATTTAACTTATAAATGAGAGTTTTCTGATAAGAGGATATGTTGGAATTTCCATGACACGGACTCAAAAAGAATGCCCCTTTGATACAAATCACCATTTGACGCAGGTTCCAAGAAAATCTACAAGCGAAAGGAGTGTATCTAGAGAGGAACCGACTGTGAAGTCATCTAAAGTGGAAAGCAAGGTACAAGCACCTGCAAAGAGAGCAGAAGCGGTTGATCATGACAGTTCCAGTAAGCAAAAACCATCATCCGGCAGAAAGTCATCAGCAGAGGCATCTGCCAATGGTCTACCTGGAAACTTGGTTAAAGTTTCACTTACTAATAGAAGATTGACAGAAGGTGGTGCTTCTTGGTCTTCACTCCCATCTTCACTTGCTAAGCTTGGAAAGGTACCCATTTACCCTGTTACATTTGTTATTATAATCATTTTGTTTTTGTAAAAGTTCTGTAAATTTTTGCTGAATCTAATTGGACTTTCGAAGTTTTTATTGGATTCAAATGTGATAAAAACCAAGCAGCAGGATATCATAGTAACTAACTTATCTGATGCTATTATTGATTATTTTTTGGTATGATTTTGTAGGAAGTCATGAGGCATAGAGATTCTGCCCAAATTGCTGCCATAGAGGCGATGCAAGAGGCCTCAGCTGCAGAAACTTTACTTCAATGTATTAGGTACTTAACTTGCAACATTTTAGTAGTCTGTTTCTCTAAATATGCTGAAAATCATCAACTGTATTGTTCGTGGACCTAACGTGGTAATATTTTGTGGGCTGCACGGTGGTTATCATATAAGTTTTGACTAAAATATAAGAGCATGATGGTAATTTTCATAAGTTATAGAGTTAGCATTTAGCAAACCGCAAAGGTTGACCTGTTTGTAATTCACTAGACCTCGTGGACCAGAACGGCTAATGGTGTCATGATGGTTTTACAGAAAAGAAAAGAACGAAATAATTATTGTTTGGCATTGATGTGCTATTTAGTACCTTCTCCTTTCCATATGTAGTGTTTTCTGACACATAGTTTAAGGTATTAGTTTGAATAGTCGCCGCATATCTAGAATGCCTCTAGTAGAGACTAAATTAAGGAATCCTATAAACCCAAATCAGTCACATCCATTAATCTGTGAAAATGATAATGAGCGTGTATATAATTTTAGTATTACGAAGTTCCACAAAAATGGAACTTTACACGAGGCGCCCATCAGTTATCCTTACAAATAATGTTTTTTTGTTCATTTTCTGTTTCTACTGAGAGGTGACAAGAAAGATGGCAGGTTGAGTGATTGGTCAAAATGGGTCATCTTTTAGTACCACTAGAAAGGTCCCTGATTGGGTGGACCTGATACAACTTTTTGTCCAAATTTTCAACTTTGTAACTATTGTGTTACTTATAATCACAAAAAACATAATTGTCACAGTAACAGTAATCTATATTTCGAATTAAACGATTTAGGAGGGTTGTACGCATTAAAATTAGACCTTGGGCATCTTTTAACCGGCTTTTTTACCCATTCATAAAACACAACCCAAATCAACCTATATTGATGCAACTAGACAGCAAAAAATTAGTAGATAAACTGATATGTTGTCTTCAATTTTGTTCATTAATCTAATCGTGCTTGTTTTTGTGTGGGCAGCACGTATTCTGAGCTGCGTTCTTCTGCAAAAGAAGATGACCCCCAGCCTGCTGTTGAGCAATTTTTGGCATTGCATGCTAGTTTGAAAAATGCTCATCTTATTTCCGAGTCTCTGTCCAAAACAACTCAGCTGGCTTCATCATCAGATAATGAAGATACCCCGTCAGAAGAACAATTGAGAGTTTCTTCAGAAAGACAAAAACAAGCAACTTCTTGGGTTCATGCTGCCATGGCTACCAACTTATCATCCTTCTCGGTATATAGCAAACAAGCCAAGTTAACCTCTTTGATTCCACCATCTTCAAACACGGATTCAACTGCCAAGACCGTCCGCCTGTGCTAGTACTCGAGGGGTCCACCAATACCACCGCAGGCTCCACCAATTCCCCATCACCAAAGACTGCCCAAGTTAAACCCGACAGTCAATTGGGTCAAAGATAGTCAACTCATCAACTCCACGACGACAAACGCTCATACCAAGTGTTCAACAAAAGTCAAAGGTCCAACCTCAACCGCAACCTCCTCCACCAGAATGGGAAAAAGGAGTTGGTTTTGATGAAGCAATCGACTTGGCACAAAAGTTGAAGTTGGAGTCCCAAGATTGGTTCTTGGGGTTTGTCGAAAGATTTTTGGATGCTGACGTGGACACCTCCAGCAGTCTTTCGGATAATGGTCAGATTGCAGGCATGCTGAGTCAACTCAAGAGCGTAAATGACTGGTTAGACGCAATTGGATCTACCAAGGGCGATGATGACGATGAAGAAGAAGAAACCTCTCGTATATCCCCAGAGACAATTGATAGGATAAGAAAAAAGATTTATGATTATCTTCTTACACACGTAGAATCGGCTGCAGCTGCACTTGGTAAGCCCTGAACAAAGTATGGCATTGTTAGCTGCTGCAAAAAATGATAAAAGATGACACAGTGTTTCTCAAATTTTTTTGTAAATAAATTACTGAGCGGGTTGTTTTGGGGGGTATAGATGGGAATGTTGACAAAATTGAGTATGAAAGGAAATTGTGGGTTGGGAGATTTGATTGTGTGTTCTTGCTTTTGTTTCGGAAAATGTTCATTTAAAACTTTTAAGAAAATGAACAATATGAGTGAGCAGAGATGATAACTGATCTGCTTACCTTGTGCCGCATGTCATGTTGATATTTGAACAAAGGACATGTGTATGCTATTGAGTAAAGTCATTTTTAGTTATTTGACTACTGACTTTACGTTCGCCCATTGTAGTTAGTTGTGTTCGTAAAGTCTTCCAGCGCCCAAGAGGAAAACTGGTAATGGAAGAATTGTAGGTTCAGTTTTTGACAAAAATAAGAATCTGATGTCGATTTTTTGACAGACTTAGCGAGCAAAGTCGCATTATCAACAAATTTTAAGACCCCGATTACTTTTTAAACTTCACTCTTGACGAAAGTTCTTTCTTGCGAGAAAATAAATTTTCTAATTCTTGGATCTTACAATGCAACTGGTTTGAGACATTGTTAACATATTTATTCCAGAATAGAGCTGGTAGAAATTAGTCAGGTGAAAAAAACGTTAATATCCCGATAACCCAAACCGACCGGTAGAAATTAAGGATCAATCATTTAACTTATATTTCTATACCTGCTTTAAAAGATTATCAATTATGATGTTTTATAAATGACATCTCTTAAATTTTAACAAAACCAATCAAAAAAGTTTAAAATGTCAATTGAATGGACTTAGTTGGGTTTTAGTAGAAATCCTAATTACTGTACGTGAGTGGAGAGGCCTTGGTGTTCAACGCACCGTGTCCATCGTTAGCTTTTCAAAAAGTTCACCATTGGAGATGCTCTAAGAGCACGCATTGGCAATTCGTTTAACTTTTTAAGTATTGCGTGAGCTTAGTAAATTCAAGCACTTGCAAAAAGTGAAATTTGTTTCACTAACCGCAGATCTGTCCAGCAACGAGAAGACGGTAGAAAGTTTCGTGGCATAAAACTAAAGTAGTACCAACGATGCATCACATATACAGATATACTCGATACATTTATACAAGGGTTTCACAACAAAAGTATATGCATTTGTATGCAAACGTACACATACATACACGTCTCTATAGTGTGTGTACTATCAGCTGATGGTTATGTTAACGTATTCATGTATGCCCCTCTCGGAATATTAGCTTCAGGGTATCATTCATATACAACATTAGCTCATTTCTTATGTTACAGTAAAAGCAGCAGAAGAACCGGTGAAATGGTTAACTGAACCAAAGAGCGATTTTGATGCACCAAAATGCGTTATTCTGTAAACACCAGAAACAACCACATCAGGTATTTGCCATTCGATTGTAGCATAGCTTCTTGTACTAAGCTTTGAAGGCCTCGACCACTTAAATTTTAGGCACCAGTCATCGTCATCATAGGCTGGTTCCCAGTTATCGGACTGTAGAATCTCTACCAATGCATATGTGCCTTCAGTCATAAGGTCATTCCTGGGGCATGCTGACCAGAACATGACTGTAACAACATCACCCCGTTTAAAGATAGAGCCAGGAGGAACGTCTGTTTTACAATCACCAAAACTCGAACCAAGAGGGGTTGCATCCATGACAACTGGAGTCAGAAGACTGATTTGTTTGTCGAGAAGATCAGGTGGTTGTGGTCCAGGTTCAACTTTTTGGTCACTGATGAGGGAAGATGCTAATTTCTTGAACTCTTGAATGTACGCGTTCAAAGTATGTGGACCATAGAGAGTCGAAGCTCCCTGAAAATCATGCAATGTATCTTTGTATTAAAAGATGTGCAGGGAAAAGCTAAATTGAATATATTCAAATAATATACTGACCTCGTATCTCTGAATTTGATATTCCTCAAATGTGGTCACATACTGAGAATAAGTATTTGTAAGTCCCGCAATAACAACATGGACATTGCTATCTTTGTCTCCAGATGTCATAACTTCTTTGACAGCGTCACGGAGGCGCCTCCCTGCCATAGTCGTGAATTCTACAAATACCAAAACCGATGTTCTTAAGCACAAAAAGAAGGTTGAAGTGGAAAATAAAAAATAGAACTGCATACACAAACAATCAATTA
Organism: Chrysanthemum lavandulifolium; assembly: GCA_022545495.1. Taxonomy (NCBI): domain Eukaryota; kingdom Viridiplantae; phylum Streptophyta; class Magnoliopsida; order Asterales; family Asteraceae; genus Chrysanthemum; species Chrysanthemum lavandulifolium. The sequence goes on from CM040246.1 coordinate 208,488,018, forward strand.
AACAGCTTTGATAGCATCTTTAAGTTTCATGAGACGCTGTCGAGTGAGACAAGCAAATTGCAAAACAAGATCAGTTCATCCCTGGCAATTACCGCGTCACACGACACTGTAATCACACTTCTCTTACAAAATATGATTCACAAAAGTCACAATGGACCTAATGGACATGTATAAAGGAATAATTATGATTAAAACATCGGGAAATTTTTTACCTCCTGGAACGTTGAGAATAACAAGTTGTCCAATTTGAAAAATCTGAACCGGAAGAATTGACGGCTGCATAAATCATGATGAGAAATATTGATAAGAGTCATAAGACATTTATAAGCTAAAGCCTATAAGTATTTAAATGAAGTACACCCGCATGAATCCACTTCCGATGGTAACTCTTAAAGGCTAAATAATCAGATTATCATAAACATAATATGCGCCATCACAACTCTGCTCTCATGCTTGCACAAAAAGTTGACAAGTTGTCAATATTTGAAGTTGGATAGCCATCAAAGATGCAAGTGAAATAAGAAAACTAAGGGAAAAAGTTGTGATGTCATGAAGTTAAGATACATCATACCAATACGCATTACATAGTATGTATCTAAATATCTAATGATGGGTAATAAATACATGGACATTTACCATTTAGATTGCCACTCAATAAGCCAAAATATTTATAACTCATAATTATCATGATTAGTTACTGGAATAAGTGAGAATTAAGCCACCACTAAAAACAAAAGAAAACAAAGATTCTTTCCAACAAAGGTCCACGGCCAATGCTTGTCCTTATGAGCCAGTATAGTGCGTAAAATATGTTTATACCACCATGAATCTACTGGTTTAACCCATTAACCTTTTTGGCATCCTGACCAAACAATCGACTTCATTTTTTTCCCCTTCAATTGAGTTCATGTCCGAAGGATATCTAAATAATGATGCATGGTACTAGGGTTCTTGATCTCATTATGAGCACTATGATAATTTTGTAAATATGATAATTAGTTAGATTTTGGGTTTTGATATTTGTTATTACTTATTCGGCCATCTATATTTGGATTTGTAATCTACTTATCAACTATAAAAATCTACGATGATAAACGTGAAAAGTAGGGGTTGATTGGGTAAAAAAATAATGAAGCCTAAAACAAAAGACTAAAATGCCCTTCAGTGTAGAATATTTACCCATTTGGGCAAAGAGTACAAGAAAGGCACAGACAAAACCTCCAGCCAGCTTCACAGTGTAGAAGACAATCCAAGAGTGCAATTACTAATGAGAAAGTCCTAAACTTATTACTAACCTAATAGCAATAAGGAATCGATTAATCAAATATATCAATTCTAAATTAAGAGAGAGCACAAAAGGTTCTGATGTTATACTTTGCTTCTTAAATCTTTTCATTTCACATGATCTCAGAACCAAGTATCTGTTTACACCATAACTTACAATTAGTAGCATTTTTTGTCATCTCCAAAAACTACTTGAATGCTTCTGTATTAGCTAAATTCATGTTCTAAACTTTTCTAATTATCTGTTTAACGAACAATTTAGAGCATATTAATGCCACTAGTGTTCTTTCAACAGATAGCTTTTGTCTCATCTTCAATACACCTTTACTACAATGTTGAGAACAAAAACAAAATACCATTTTTAAAGCACTAAAGAATTGAACGTGATATTAGAGTTGAGCTTACCGCCCAATCATATGGTTCATGCATTTCACCAGTGTCAATTAGAATGGGTTTCGGATCCTGACATTTGATCTGCTTCTCAGCTGGTTTTTTCAGTAAACCTCCAACAAGCTTCCAAAAGGCGTTTCCCTACAAAACAATGTATGTTGCCCAAATTTAGAAGTTGACCTTGAAAGTGTGCAAAATCATGTAAATCTTATTATAATAACCTGATCATCTCCTTGTGTAAAGTCAAATGCACCAGGTCCATCAGTGGTTCCAGCAGCAAAAGCAAAGCCCATTGCAGCAGGGCATGTTCTGACCGACTCATTACCATTTGACAATCTGACTGAAAGGTCAGAGAAATCAATATACGAGTGTCGATACCTAACTTTTCCTTTCAGTTTCTCAGATGCACTTTCAAACAGCTCCACTGCCTTTTTAAATTGCCGTTCACCAATGATGCGTGTACTCTCAAATTCATCCGGGTAACTGCGCAATAATAAAATGGCTGTAAGTGATTTCATTTCATTCCCTATCATTTAATACGGGGTAAGGTAGTGCATACCCTGGACCACGGCCATAGCACAGTTCATTTCGACCATTGCAGGTACTCTGATTAAAATCACAGGGCAAACCAGTATCTATACAAAATGCTCCAAGCACATTTGGACTTACGTCACCACAATTTGATTGACAAAATGCAGACACAAATTGAGGCCTTTCAGCCTGCCTAAAGCTACTCCTCAGGCGTTTTGAAACACTTAAAGCTCTTGTAACAGGTCTTCCTGGAGATGACTGGATGCTAGAAGCAACTTCCATTAACTCTTTACCTGTTTGAACATCAAAGTTAAGTCGTACGAATATTTATTAATTATATAGCATATTTGATCAGATTAAACTTACGGTGTTCATGGTAGTTCGGGATTATGTTAGAGATTCTTCGAGGTACTCTATAATAAGAAGCTCCGGAATCGGTGACTGATTGGATGATTTCAACTCCTTTGTGTGTGGCATTTGAGTTATACCAATCTTCCATAAATCGTGCAGCCGCACCTTTATTGTCACCACTAATAAGTGAATTTGTACGGCTCATGGAAGTTCCATGAGTGGCAAACCAATTAAAGCTTCCTACAGGACCCCACGCGTCATCTACAAACTTCAAGAGCGTCATCTCCTTATCAGTGTCATATTTATATTTTCTTCTTTCTTCTTCTGGATTATTCAGATAACCACTGGGACTACGGTTTATACTAGCATCTAAGAGCTCTCCTGAAAAACCAACCAAAACAATTACAACATAAAACTGGAAGACGCATGCAAAGAGCAACTACAAGCACTAGATTAAGCCCATTCAGCAAGAGTTAGTATTTTAGCAAAATACTTCAACAAATGATCCAGCATTTCCACATATGCAAACATGACGATACGAAAAAGATCATACTTATTGCAGCAGTTACTGTGAATTGATTAATTAATACACATAACAGATCATTGGATCAGTCTACATATAAACATGTTACAACTTACAAATATATCCAACTCAACCAAAGAAATTCATAGGTCCCATCTAAACATATTTAAGGTTTTTAAGCACCAAGATACTAATGAACTATAGATCACGATTTTCTACCCATTTTCCTAAACTGGGTCAGTTTGGCTAGAAAAGAAATGTGTTGAAAGTCTTAAGTCTCCCACATATTTTTCAAATTCTTACACCCCCAACATTGCCTTTTGTTCAAAATAAGTAGATTACTTTTTAACGACAAATATTAATTGTTTATTAATTAGGACAAAAACAGTTCGCTAGCCAACTAGACCGGACCTGCTTTGATCCGAACCCATTTTAAACCAACCTGGCTGATCCAAGTCTACTATGTGCAATTAAGCAAACCTGTATGCACACATATCAAAAGATAGAAACAGAACGGCTAAAACCATAGCTGATTTTGTATACCTGTATTTATAAAAACAGAACCAGGACGAAGATTCTCATGAGCTTGAATAATGCTTTTCTCAATGCCATCAACAAGGACATCAAATGATTGTTGTACGAAACCAAGAGACGTTATAATATACACAACATACTGAAGATATCCTCCAGGCCCAGCATGGGTGTGAATCCCGCTGATGCCAACATTCTCCTCGGTATATAAGTCACCATACCTTTATTACGTATACCATTTTAGTAATTTTGAAAAAGACGCTGAAATATCGAAACTAACAATGTATGGCTGCAAATACGCACCTTGCTTTCAATCTTTCTATCACTTTGATCGTAACAATCTGTGAAGCCATACACGCATCAAGGTTGACAAAAACTAACGATTTCCCTTGAGGCTCTGCGACAATGAAAGCACGAGCTCTGAGTCTGAAATGTATACCGGCAGTGGTTTGTTCCATATTAGCGTATCCCATCATATTCACATCGGCAGCAGGTCCTGTGATGTCATAGCTTCCAAGACCAATTAACGTGGTAGACTCGCCTCTGCACTCCACTAGTAATACTAACAAAAGAGTCGCTAATAACCACATTGACACGGATACATTCTGTACAACAGAACACGGTAGACGTGGAAGTCGCTTCATAGCTCCGTCCAATATTCGTTGAATCCTAAATTAAACAGAATAAGATACAAAAGCATCTGAAAAATAATGAGCGCAAACAGCCAAAGAAGCTACACATACTTGTAAGCTATTAATCAACAATAACCAAAACAGGAAACTTTTGGGTATACAAAATGGGCAAAACCGTCGCTTAAGAGAGTGTTTGGGATTGCATATTTTTTCTGCTTTTTCTAAGCAGAAAGAAAGTTTTCCCATACAAACACTTGAGTTGACGGTTTTGGCTTATCTCAAATTGATACTAAAATATTTTATAAACGAATTTGATTGAAAATCTAAAATCAACCATTTATTATTTTCACATAACATTATTTCATAAGCTCACTTTTTCTGGCTTATTTTAAAACTTTTCGGTTTATATAAGTTCATTATGACATAATAAACTTATATAAGCCGAAAAGTTTCAAAATAAGCCACAAAAAGTGAACTTATGAAACATAAGCCCAAAACCAAATAAGCCATAAGCCAGCTATATAAGCCAAAACAAACACCCCCTTAGTTTCAACCGGAAGCATAAGCAATCCCGAACACCCTCTCAGGCTATGGTTTAGCGTAACAAAAATAATCACTGATCAACAGTTTACTTTCCATATCACCCATGAAATGAATCTTAAAATCACTTTTAGTGTCATCAACTAATTGTAGCACGCGTAATCATGGGCGGAGCTATGTGAGGACCGGGAGGGGTCCCGGCCCTCCTAGGCCTAAGCCCGTTAGTGTATTTTTTCGCAATTTCATGTGTTAAAAAATAAAAATTTCATCTTGGCCCTCCCATTTAATGTTTTTCCGGAAGAAAATTTGGTTCGGCCATCCCACGAAATTTCTTCTAGCTCCGCCACTGCGCGTAATCCTAGCCGAAATAATAATAATAGTAACAATATACTGCTAGTAAACTAATAATATCAAACCTACAAAATCTGTATTTCTATCTTCTAAAACTGTTTTGTTACCAAACAGGATTGATTATGTAAGCATAGTCTAATAAGGGGTGTTTGTTTCGGCTTTTATAGCCGACTTATGGCTTATTTGGTTTTGGGCTTATGTTTCATAAGCTCACTTTTTAGATTTATTTTGAAACTTTTCGGCTTATATAAGTCTATTGTGAGTTTGTGACATGGTAAACTTATATAAGCGGAAAAGTTTCAAAATAAGCTACAAAAAGTGAGCTTATGAAACATAAGCCCAAAACCAGATAAGCCATAAGCTGGCTATAAAAGCCGAAACAAACACCCCCGCATGTCTTTCTACAAAATGAGCGGAAGCATAAGCAGAATCCCGAACACCCTCTAAGGCTATGGTTAAGCGTAACAAAAATAATCACTGATTAACAGTAAATAGAGTTTTATTAAATCTAAATTCTCAGAATAGAATACAGCACCAGTTAAGTAATTAACAAGTTAAGTTTGAGTAACAAGCATATAAGTAATTAACAAGTTAAGATTATTTAATAAAAAGGAAGAAACAAAGAGGAAACCTGATTCGATCAGAGTAATAAGTTGGTGTCTCTGTGTGTGTGTTCTATTTCCTTGGTTTTATATAAAACCCCATTTCTAACAACCAAAATCTTTTTATTATTGTTTAACGTAATTAAAATTCTGTTTTCTGTCTATGGATTTCCTTACCCTCTAAGTTGATTAAAAATTTCGGTCCTTTGGTTTTTACATAAATGCACATCTTTCGTTTTTTTCAAAAAGGTGAAAAATACTGAAAAAACTTTTGAAAGATATCAAAGTCACTTATCTATAGAAAGATAATTAAACGCCATCGAATGATATATTTTTTCGTTTAACGATTAACGGTTTGAAACATATTAATATTTGAAAAAAATTATGAAAGTGGGCTTTTAATTAATCTCATCCATTAAATCAAATAAAAATATAGTGAAGATTGATCCCCAGATGTAAAATATCTTTTGTCCTTAAATTATCTTAAATCTTAATTTTTGCAAAATTTTAAAAATAAAATTTATATTTTGTCCTCAACAAAAATGGTAGATTGTTAATACAAATATCGTCTAAAAAATGTTATTTATATTTTACATATTTGCTATATTTTGTTGTTAACAATAATAAATTTCATTTTAGAAAAAGTTTAAATCTTGTCAAGACTTTTACATATATTTGATAAGGATTTAAAACGTACACTTTTAAGGGGTCATTTAAGCCCTTAATCGCCCACTTTTATATCTGTTGCTGCTTAATTTCGTTTCTTTTCACTTTTTACGTGTCTTGGAAGTAAAATGCTGGAATGATGCATATTTGGACGAAAATGAGTGAAAACATGAAGAAAATGGCTAAGTCAATATCGAAGACACTCAAGTCAATGGCTGAAGGCGATGGCCCCAACTAAAGGGCAACGCCTTCTCTCTACTGATTCGATTAAAATACACCGACGGCTCCAAGAGACTTTTGCTAAAATACACCGACGTCATTATTAAGACTTTTCATCTCGCACGACCCAGATTCGTAATCGACGACGCCCCTGCGGCAAGCCCGACGTCACAACTACAACGTGACGTCGTCCCAACGATAACTCGCCAAGACGAAAACCCTAATGACGACGATCGGCGGCGTCCCACTATATAAGGCGACGCCGTCAAGTGTAAATCTATATATAGAATTCGATTTTCGCTTTTAAAGAGGTAGACTTGTGGAGTAAAAACCCTAAACGTTTGTAATCCGACTTGACAAGATTCTTAGGGTCCCAAACCCTATTTTACACATCAAGATAAGTGTTTTATTCCATTAATTTCATTATGTCTTCCATATTTCTTGTGTGTTTGCTTAGAACTATGAAACTTAGTTGTTAATTATTGATTGGTTGTCTCTTATCTTAATTGTAAATGGCTTAGGAATGCTGATACGCTTACACAACGCGTTCGGGTCAAAGGAACTTCCTTTTCGTCGAGCAAGTTTTTCAACACCCTAGCAAAGAACCTAATCGTTGTAGTGTAGTATTAGGGTAAGCCACGGTATTGATATCGTTCTCTGGGGAATAGGAATGCTAGTGAGAAGTTACTACGCTAAGGTTGGGTTGAGGAAGATTATTTTTATCTTTTTTATATTTTTTAGGAAATGGAAAGGTACGAATATCGGGGTTTGGATTGGGGTTGGTATTTCTACCGATTACTCTACTTATCTAATTATCTAATTAACTAAGCTAAGGGTAGTCTATGTCTATTGTTGTGTGCTCGTATGATGATTAAGAATGTATTTACTTAGGTTTTATTACTCCCTAGTTATCTCCTATTGATGGTTGAATTGTCATGTCCTTATTCTTAACGCGTTGTGTTTCTAAGGTCGTAGGGTATGCGTTTATCCCTAACTCTTTGAAGCTACCAAAGGTTAATGACTACAAAATCTCTAGGATTTATAAACTTAACACTAAGGTATTCTTTAGATGTTTAGCCTACAATAACTCTAGGTGATTATAAACTAAGGTTCAACAAAGATTAATCAAGCATTAATAGCACAACGGATGACCTATCGCAATACTAGATCAATCACAATTAAGATAAGAGACAACCAATCAATATTCAATAACTAGGTTTCATTTTACCTAAGCAAACACACTAATAAATTAGCCGGACATGGAGAACATGCAAGCATACACACAATCAATTGAAGACATAATTGAATTAATGAAGTAAAACACTTATCTTGATGTAAGATAGGTATGGAACCCTAAAATATCATACAAGACAACCTTGGTTCGGTTTAGGTTTTACTCCACAAAACTACACACTAAAACCGAAAAATTTGGATTCTATATAGTATTACAAACCGCGACGTCGCTCTTTAATTGTGACGCCGCCGGGTCGCCGCTCATTAGGGTTTCGTCTTGCCACGTTAGCATTGTGGACGCCACCTTATGCCCGTGACGCCGTCTCTCGCCTCGACGCCGTCGGATCAAATCTAGGTTGTCCGAGTCATGACGCCTACTCTTTTAAACCGATGCCGCCACTTGTAAATAAGCAATTTGGCTACCGAGTCGTCACAAAACTTGTTCGACGGCGTCACAAGTAGAACTTGACGCCGTCCCTTTCAATTCAAAGCACTTGAGTGTCTCGATTCTTGACTTTGGCCATTTTTCTTCATATATTCGCGCTTTTCGTCCGAATAAGTGTCATTCCAAAGAATTTGCCTTCAATAGACCTAAAAGTGAAAAGGAACGAAATTAAGTAGTAACGGATACAAAAGTGATCAATTAAGGGCTTAAATGACCCTCAAAAGGTACCTTTTAAATCCTTATCAAATATCCCTACACTTGGTATTTGCTTGTCCTCAAGCAAATGTGCTTTTAGCCAATTGATTTATAAATTAGGGGTCATGAAGCATTAGTTTAGAACGATCCACAACACATATAAGCCCATGAAAGTCATAACAAGCACGAAAATTACATACTAGCACCTCACATGGGTGTTTGGATACTCACATCTCTCGGGTGTATATGAAATATAACAAGTTGGAAATGGAAGATAAACACTAATTAACCGGTCCTAGTACATAGATTACCATAGGCTTGAGACTATATCAAACCTCCATCGCTTTGGCGTAAGCACCTAGGAAAGACTATCCAAGAGGTCTTTTAAAGGGTTGTAATGTTAGTCTTACGGTAGGGAAATAAAGGGTTTGGTGGGATAGGCGATTTAGTGGTGGCAAGTCAAAAAAATTTATGTTACAAGCATGCGAAGAATGGCGGTGCTAAGCCAAGACTCGACACTCTAAACTCTAGACAAATTGAAATAAACAAACATAAATTTAAAGATAGATGTAGGATGGTAGCCCGTATGTTTTTTCATTTTTTTTTCAACACTCTATTTTTTCTTTTTTTTCTCTTTTTTCTATTTTTTCGATTTTTTTCATACACTTTTACTCTACCATCCTCTACGATAACATCAAAATAATAGGATTTATAGGCACATCCCTACACTTGAGTTTTATTACTCTAACACTAATTTGACCCGAATTGAAAAGATCAAAACACTTGGAGTACATTATTATGCAAATAAAGGAATTTGAATTTAACGTTCCCTTCCGTCATTTCATAAAATTTAACTTTTCTCATGAGTCCCAATCGTCCCAAAACGTGTACAAAGGATATGACTCGACTTAGCAACTTATGCAAGCAACTAGATAATTGAACTAAGGGTTTAGTGTGATAACAATAATGCACTAAAAGTGAGTGCATACAAGGTAGGCTAAGGCGATTTGGGTGTAAATTGGGGTGGATTGTAAACAATGCTCTTCATTGATATTCAAAACCGAAACATCACGAGAACCGCGAAAAGGATAGGCTCGAGGGTTAACTAGGGGTATCGTGTACTAAAGATGAGTACAACGCAAGGGTGTGGGGAACTACTCAACCGATGTGGAAGAGGTAATTATATTACGGGTATCAAACAAGGGTTATTCTAATGCCTCTTATCATTTAGTTATTCCTAACTACACAAGTGTAGTCTTACTAGCGATCTCGGAATGCATTACAAAACAAGTTCTAGAATCTATTATACTACCAGTTCACACTCTAAGCATTAAAGATGAATGCTTTAATTCCTACAAATCTAAGGGCGATCCTCACATTTTGGGTGGAATTTAAGTGGTAAAGGGTTTTTGTGCTAGTCATATAGTTTCCTATCCATGAGATGCTTTATTAAGACTAATGGCCCACTCCTATATGTCATGAAAAGTTTTAAATTCGGTGCCAAAATTACCTTAACCGATATCTCTCATGGTTTATTACATAAATGAAATTGGACAAAGCAAATAATCAAGGATAAGCATAGTTTCAAAGTTCCCGTTTTATTTTCTCTCCCTACACTTAAACTGAACATTGTCCCCAATGTTCCCCGAAAGTATCAAAGTTATGATAATGGAAGGTAATTAAAACGAAGAAACTAATACTCCCCGATTAGCTCGGTAGGATCCGTGTGAAGTGGTGGTTACATCTTTCTTCAAGAAGAATGTTTATGTGAAAAGCTCCTTCTCATCTTATGTATCTTCTTCTTGATAAATTAAACCTGCACACTTGAAGAAAACAAACGAAACCTTCGTGTAAAATCGGCGGTAACAATATATATATGACTCTACTAAACTAGGATATAATGCTTGTGGAATGGATGTTTACTGATTTTCCGGAAAATTAAGACCGAAAATTCCAAAATTTATAAGTAGCTCGAAAACGAGAAAGTAATAAGTCAAGTTGCTCCTCCTCGACGCCAAGTCATGATCTGATGCCAAGTTATCCCGACAGAACCGGTCTCGATTTTTGAAAAAATTCGGAACATTTTTATCTTTAAAATATGGAAAATTTCACGAAAACATCCATTATGACTCGATACAAGCATTTGACTCGAACAAACACACATGTATATCTTTTAATTAATTGGAATTCTCATGTTTACGTTTCTTATGAAAACATGTGTAATCCTCCCTACACTTATCCCTTATGTAAAATACCTTTATATGTAATTAAGACGAGGTTAAAGACAAAATAAAGCATTTTTACAAATTTTAACACGAGAATAAACAATCAATAAAAGATACACAACACAAACAAGCAAACAATTAAGCATGGGTTGCCTCCCACGAAGCGCTTTTCTTTATTTATGAGTCTTGTAGCTAGACTCAAAGTCGTGCCCTTACGTGACTTCATTACCGTCACCTTCTTCCTCATGACGGTCTCTATTGGGGGATTCCATGTTGTAAAAGTGCCCTATGATGCACCTTTCTAAAAGGTCGTCTTCTCCCACTCGGTTCTATATTCCAGTCCTAAGTTCAAGCAATCCTTATAGAAACCGAAAATCTTGGCCATAACATAATCTACTCCCTTCTCCTTATCCTCATCATTCCTATAGTAGACTGATAGTTTAAGTTCCTTTTCATCATTGGAGAGTGATGAAAACTTCTCAATCTTAAACGGCATTTGGTAAGCTACATCATCGGTCTCATCCTTGAATCTCACTATTCCTAACGATGGATCATAAGTCATCCCGGTGTTTTCTATGAAAGGCTTGCCTAGAATAACGTGGGATAAGCTAGGATCTATGGTCGTACTAATATCATTTACCACTATGAAATCCGTAGGAAATGTGAAACTACCTACATAAACGGGCAATCCCTTAACTCTACCAAGAAAATTTCAACTAACCCTAGGATTATCGGGATCTTGCTTAGTTGGGATAGGCTTCTTCATTACCCAATTATAGTATGTGCTAGTCATGGTATTTATCGGGGACTTGCAATCAATGTAGGCCTTTGCCACGAAAAGGGGTCCTATGCAACATGGTATGTTAAGATTCCAAGGGTTCCCAAACTTGATCCTAGGGCTTCTCCTAACATACATGTGACGGAGGTCACGTACTAAGTGTGGGTGGCGAGAGAGTTCTTCTTCCGTAGGAAAGTTATTGAAATAGTCATTGCCTACTTCATCTACTTCCTCGGTTGTTTCATTCCTAGGTGTTTCACTAACCTCAAGTATCGTCTCATGGTTCGCTTCATCATTTGTTCTATTAGATTTCGCTAAGGTGATGGTATTGACGAATTGAACGTGCTTAGCTAACTTACTTAGGTCCTTAATATCTACACCGGAAGTTTCGGGAGTTGAGATAGCATTAACCTTCCTATCACTATTGGTCATGGCTTTCAAAAGGTTATCTATCTTCCTATCCATCTCGGCTTGTTGTTGGTTAAACGGTCCGAGAGCTTAGCCATTTGAGCTTCTTGGGATGCGACTAGGTGTCGCAACATCCCTCATGTTTTGTTGGTTGTACGTGAGATGGGGGCCATGAGAAATCATTGGATGTGAATTCTTTGGTTTGTCCCCAATAAAGTTAGCTTGCCCTTCCATGCTTCTCGGCCATTAAAAGTCCTAGGTCCGGTGTTGTAGGAATCTTCCTCCCGTTCCATTAGTAAGCAAGGATGCGTAGTCAACGGAAGCTTTTTCGGGGAATCTTGTACAAGTGCGCGTGTTATGAGGACCATTACACGACTCACACGAGGAATAAACTTTGTTCACTTGGCGTGAAGACTTAGGATTTTCGTAGGAGCTCATTAGGAATTTAACTTGATCTTCAAGCTCGAGCATCCTACGGTCGGAATATTGTGAGTCAATGGGAGGCAATGAGATTGCTTTTACGGTTTTAGGCAACTCACGGGGGTCATTCCAACTTCGTTGTCATAGAGCAAGGTCCTCTATTATACCCCATGATTCTTCCATGGTGAGATCACTAAGTTTTCCACCGCCGCTTGGTCAATGGATCACTTAGTGGGAAGTTGACATGATCGTAAAAGAGTTGGACTTGAAGCCAAAGATCAATGTCGTGATGAGGACTCTATGGAGTAAGTCCTTGAATCGAGTCCATGCTTCAGTAGAGATTCACCTTGATGATGTTGGAACATCAAGATTTCATTCCTAAGCTTAGTAGTTCTCCCGGTGGGAAAAATTAAGCAAGGAAACGAGGTGAGATCATCCCAACTTGACATGGAGCCGGGGAAGTCGCTCAAGCAAATTACTAGCTTGGTCCCGTAGAGAATTGGAAGAGACGCAGACGCGTGGTCTCCCGAGTAGTAGCATCGAGGTCGATGGAATCGACAATTTAAGGAAATCCTTAAGATGTCGATTAGGATCTTCGAACGAAGTCCATGGAATGCACATCTGCTTTGCACCAACCGGATGGTGTCGGATCGCAGGTCGTAGTTTGGGCTTGGTCGGAAGCTCAATGGTGTTCCTATAGCCTAGGTGGCTAGGTCTCGAGTATTCACCAAGAGTACGGCCTCTTGGTGGGTCATTTGGTGGTGGGTTGATGAGTGGTGGTTGGTTATCACCTCCCATGATGAAAAGTGATGGGGTTACTAACAAAGGTCACGAAGAAAGGGGATACACTACGAGGAAGCTAAAAATGGAAAAAAAATCTTACTTGATAGGAATCAAGCAAGGGAACCTAACGAGGTGGACTCCTAACTAGCTATTCTATTCCCGGCAATGGCGCCTAAAACTTGATACGCTTACACGCTGCTCGGGGTCAAAGGAACTTCCTTTCGTCGAGTTAGTTTTTCAACACCTAGCAAAGGAACCTAATCGTTGTAGTGTAGTATTAGGGTAAGCCACGGTATTGATATCGTTCTTTAGGGGAATAGGAATGCTAGTGAGAAGTTACTACGCTAAAGTTGGGGTTGAGGAAGATTATTTTTTTTTTATTTTTTTAGGAAATGGAAAGATACGAATATCGGGGTTTGGATTTGGGGGTTGGTATTTCTACCGATTACTCTACTTATCTAATTATCTAATTAACTAAGCTAAGGGGTAGTCTATGTCTATTGTTGTTTGCTCGTATGATGATTAAGAATGTATTTACTTAGGTTTATTAACGATAAGGTTTTAAATGTACCTTTTGAGGGTCGTTTAAGCCCTTATTTGATCACTTTTGTATCCGTTATTGCTTAATATCGCCTTTTCACTTTTTAGGTCTCTTGAAGGCAAACCGTCAGAATGGCACTTATTTGGACGAAAAGGCGCGAATATATGAAGAAATGGCCAAAGTCAAGAATCGAGACACTCAAGTCGCTAAATTACAAGGGACGGCACATCGCTAATCTATGACGCCGCTTGAGGAATTTGTGACGGCTCGTAAGAGAAATTTCTAGTTTTGAAGGACGGCGGGGCTTTAAAAAGTAGGTCGTCGCAACTCGACGGCCTAGATTCAATCCGACGGCGCCGGTTAAAGAGACGTGTCAAGCATAAGGTGACGCCGTCAAGATTAACTCGCCAAGACGAAACCCTAATGACGGCGACACGACGGCGTCACAAATCATAAGGTGACGCCACGCACATGTAATCTTATATATAGAATCCGAATTTTTCGCTTTAGAGAGTAGTCTGGTAAACTTTTGAGTAAAACCTAAACCGAACCAAGGTCGTATTTTAGGTTCTAAACCCTATCTTACACCAAGATAAGTTGTTTACTTCATTAATTTAATTATGTCTTCAATTATTTGTGTGTATGCTTGCATGTTCTCCATGTCCGGCTAACTTACTTGTGTGTTTGCTTAGGGAATATGAAACTTAACTATTGAATATTGATTGGTTGTTTCTTATCTTAGTTGATTAATGATCTAGTAATGCGATAGGTCATTCGTTGTGTACTTAATGCTTGATTAATCTTTGTGAATCTTAGGTTATAGCACTTTGAGTTGTTGTAAGCTAAACTATCCAAAGAGGCCTTAGAGTTAGAGTTTATCATCCCTTGTGGGTTTTGTAGACTAGACCCTTTGGTAACTTCAAAGAGTTAGGAGAAACGATACCCTACAACTTTAGACACACAACGCAATTAGGAATAAGGACGTGACAATTCAACCACCAATAGAGATAATTAAGGAGTAGTAAAACCTAAGTAAACACATCTTTAAACTATCATACGAGCACACAATAATTAGACATAGACTACCACCACCTTAGTTTAGATAATTAGATAAAAGTAGAGTAATCGGTAGAAATACCAACCCCCAAATCCAAACCCCGAGATTCAGATTTTCCTTTTCTAAAAACATAAAAGATAAAAATAATCTTCCTCAACCCCAACCTTAGCGTAGTAACTTCACACTAGCATTCCTATTCTCCTAGAGAACGATATCAATTCCCGTGGCTTACCCTAATACTACACTACAACGATTAGGTTCATCGCTTGGGTGTTGAAAACTTGCTCGATTTAAAAGGAAGTTCCTTTGACCCCGAACGCTACTGTAAGTTTATCAAGTTTTGGCGCCACGGGGAATAGAATAGCTAGTTAGTAGTCCACCTCGCTTAGGTTTCTTTGCTTGATTCCTATCAAGTAAAATTTTTCTCATTTTTAGCTTTTTTTAGTCTATCCCCTTCTTCGTGACCTTTGTTCAGTAACCCCATCACTTTTCATCATGGAAGGTGAAAACCCCTCAAATCATTGTCCCGCCAAGAGACCGCACTTTGGTGAATACTCGAGACCCAGCCACCAAGGCTATAGGAACACCATTGAGCTTCCCGACTAAGCCCAAATTACGGCCTGCGATCCGACACCATCCGGTTGGTGCAAATGGATGTGCATTCCATGGACTTCGTTCAAGATCCTAATCAAGATCTTAAGGACTTCCTCAAATTTGTCGATTCTATTGACCTTGATGCTACTACTCGGGAGACCACGCGTCTGCTCTCTTCCAATTCTCTCTACGGACCAAGCTAGTAATTGATTGAGCGACTTCCACGGCTCCATCTCAAGTTAGGATGATCTCACCACTGCTTCCTTGCTCAATTTTTCCCACCGGGAGAACCACAAAACTTAGGAATGACATCTTGATGTTCCAACAACGCCAAGGTGAATCTCTACAAAGCATGGACTCGATTCAAGGACTTACTCCATAAAGTCCTCATCACGGCATTGATCTTTGGCTCCAAGTCCAAATCTTTATGATCATGTCAACTTCCCACTAAGCGATCCATTGACAAGCGCCGGTGGAAAACTTAGTGATCTCACCGCTGAAGAATCATGGGTATAATAGAGGACCTTGCTCTCTATGACAACGAAGTTGGAATGACCCCGTGAGTTGCCCAAAACCATATGCAATCTCCTTGCCCAATTGACTCACAACCTTCCGACCAGGATGCTTGAACTTGAAGATCAAGTAAAATTCCTCATGAGCTCCTACAAAATCCTAAGTCTTCACATCAAGTGAATAAAATCACTCTACCTTGTGAATTATGCGGGTCCCCATGACATTCGTGATTGCACAAGACTCCCAGAACAAGCTTTTGCGGACTACGCCCACACGCATCGACGGAGCGGAGAGAAGTGGTACACTTTCAAGCCCGAACAAAACAACTTAGGAAACTCTTACAACCCTCATGGAGAAATCACCCTAACCTTAAGTGGAATCGAACTCAAGTACACCCCAAAGCTCATCTAGTCCACCTAATAGGTTCAATTCTCTAAACACCGGAACCCCACTAATCTTGAGGCAATTGCATCTAGATTCATGTCATCTCAAGAGACTCGATTGACTAAGCTTGAAGTCGAATTTAGCGAAAGCAAGGCGAGATGACAAACAAGCTTGATGCACTCTTAAAAGCCTTCAATGAACGAAATTGGAGCACTTCCAAGTGATACCATAAAGAACCCAAAAGTAAATTCGATTTCGCCGACTTCATGTTCTTGTTCACCTGGGAGAGTACACATCCATGTCCATCACACCCAACGGTTCACTCGGTGAATGCTATCAACAAAGGTTCTAAGCAATCCAAATTTAGGTACCAAGGCCCCGCACCATTGGTAGAACCTACTCTTGAGAAACCCGTCAACCAAGAACCCAAACCCAATCTAGAGGAGGAGTACAAGGAACTCCATCAAGAAAACCGGTTCTCAAGTCTTAGCTCATGCACCTTATTATAATGCTTTGAAAGAAAAATATGAGTTAGAACTTAAACTTGAAAACATGGGTCCGCCTTTGTGAAATAATCTACCTAAGAAGTTAGACGATCCAGGGCTATTTACTCTTCCGTAGGCTTGGAACTTCCAAACCTCTCGATGCTCTAGCCGACTTAGGATCATGCATCAATCTTGTTCCGTTGTCCTCCATGAAGCCTTAACCTAGGTAAAATAGAACCAACGGAAACCATTTTAGGTCTAGCGAGACGGTAGTGTTTCATATCCAAGAGGGATAATAAAAGACATGGTAGTACACGAGGGAGTTAACTCTTCCGCCGATTTCCATGTGCTTGACATGAATAAGGACCCGACATGCCCATTACTTGTAGGAAGAGGATTCTTAGCTACCGCTAGTGCCATCATTGATTGTAAGATGTCCAAGATAGTGGTAGGAGAAGGTAGTGCTAGGTCGATTTACGATGTCAAAAGGCATACATACTACAAAGAGGAGGAAATTCCACATGAGATTAGGATGGATGGAATACATTCTAGATATGGACCTGGATTGATAAAACCTCATAGGCCCCTCAACGACCTTTCTATTTAGATGATGCCTTTGCTAGCAAAGCAACTTTCCATGAAAAAGAGATGGCTAGAGACATGGAAGTAAACCTGCTCAAGACGCTTTAGTATTTAGGAAGATGACCGAGTTCTTAGGAAGTTTGCCCACAACCTTGTTATGAATAGGTGGAAAATTGAGAAGCCTAAACATAAGTGGGATTGGAGTAGACCGCCTAGTAATGGAAATGGAGAATGGCACATTAGGATAACAATCTATGATCCCGATGGAGAAAAGTTCAAAAGGCGATCGAATCGAACGTACTACTAGGAACCTAAATGATAAGTTTGATCCTTATGACATTGTTAAGGACAAGCTTACTTATATCGGCACGTAGGGACACCACTACGAGTCTAGCTACAAGACTCTTAAATAAAGAAAAGTGCTTCGGGAGGCAACCCATGCTTAATTGTTTGATTGTTTGTGTCATATATCTTTATTTGTTTAATCTCATGTTTAAATTTGTAAAATGCTTTATTTTGTTTTTAACCTCGCCTTAATTGCATATAAAGGTATTTTACATAAAGGATAAGTGTAGGAGGATTACACACGCTTATAAGAAACGTGAACATGAGAATAACAATTAATTAAAAGATATATTTGCATGTTTGTTCGAGTCAAATGCTTGTATCGAGTCATAATGGATGTTTTGCGTAAATTTTTCCAGATTCTAAAGATGTAAATTTTCCGAATTTTTTCCAAAAATCGCACCGCTTTTTGTCAGATAACCGACGGCGTCAGATTGCAACCGACGCGCGTGAAGGAGTAAAACATCGATTACTTTTTCTTTTCGAGCTACTTAAAACTTTTGGAATTTTCCGTGTCTTAATTTTCTTAGAAATTCAGAACATCCATTCCACAAGCATTATATCCTAGTTCAAGAGAGTCTTATATATTATTACCACCGATTTTACGCCAAGGTTTCGTTTGTTTTCTTCAAGTGTGCGTTTTGTTTATCAAGAAGAAGATACATAAAGTTGGAAGGAGCTTTTCACGCGTACATTCTTCTTGGAAAGGATTTAACCACTACTTCACACGGATCCTACCGAGCTAATCGGGGAGTATTAGTTTTTCGCTTTTGATTACCTTCTTTATCATAACTTTGATATTTTCGGGGAACATTGGGGACAATGTTCATTTAAGTGTAGGAGGAAAATAAACGGAACTTTGAAACTATGCTTATCCTTGATTATTTGCTTTGTCCAATTGCATTTGCGTAATAAACCATGAGAAAATGTCGGTTAGGGTAATTTTGGCACCAAATTTAAAATTTTTCATGACATATAGGAGTGGGCCATTAGTCTTAACAAAAGCGCCTCACGGATAGGAAGTTATATGACTAGCACAAACCCTTTACCACTTAAATTCCACCAAAAATGTGAGGATCGCCTTAGATTAGTAGGAATTAAAGCATTCATCTTAATGCTTAGAGTGTGAACCGGTAGTATATTAGATTCTAGAGCTTGTTTTGTGATGCATCCCGAGATCGCTAGTAAGACTACACTTGTGTAGTTAGGAATAACTAAATGATAAGAGGCATTAGGATAACCCTTGTTTGATACCCGTAATATGATTACTCCTTCCACATCGGTTGAGTAATTCCCCACACCCTTTATGCGTTGTACTCATCTTTAGTACACGATACCCCTAGTTAACCCTCGAGCCTATCCTTTTCGCGGTTCTCGTGATGTTTCGGTTTTTCGAATATCAATGAAGAGCATTGTTTACACTCCACCCCCAAATATACACCCAAATAGCCTTAGCTCACCTTGTATGCACTCACTTTTAGTGCATTATTGTTATCACCCAAAACTCTTAGTTCAATTATCTAGTTGCTTGCATGAGTTGCTAAGTTGAGTCATATCCTTTGTATACGCTTTGGGACGATTGGGACTCATGGAAAAGTTAAAGTTTTAAATGACTAAAAGGGAACGCTAATTCCCTTATTTGCGTAATAACGTACTCCAAGTGTTTTGATCTTTTCAATTCGGGTCATATTAGTGTTAGAGTAATAAAACTCAAGTGTAGGATGTGCTATAAACCCCATCATTTTGATGTTATCGTAGAGGATGGTAGAGTAAAAGTGTATGAAAAAAAAAAAAAAAAATACGGGCTACCATCCTACATCTATCTTTAAATTTATGTTTGTTTGTTTCAGTTATCTAGAGTTTAAAGTGTCGAGTCTTGGCTTAGCAACGCCATTCTTCGTATGCATGTAACATTGAGATTTTTGACTTGCCACCACTAAAAAAGCCTATCCCACCAAACCCTTTGTTTCCCTACCGTAAGCCTTACATTACAACCCTTTAAAGATCTCTTTGATAGTCTTTCCTAGGTGCTTACGCCAAAGCGATGGAGGTTTGATCTATTCTCAAGCCTATGGTAATCTATGTACTAGGACCGGTTAAGGAGTGTTTATCTTCCATTTCCAATTTGTTATATTTCATATACACCCGAGAGATGCGAGTATCCAAACACCCCATGTGAGGTGCTAGTATGTAATTCGTGCTTGTTATGACTTTTATGGGCTTATATGTGTTGTGGACTGCTTTAAACCAATGCTTCATGACCCCTAACTTATAAATTAATTGGCTAAAGCACATTTGCTTGAGGACAAGCAAATACCAAGTGTAGGGATATTTGATAAGGTTTTAAATGTACCTTTTGAGAGGTCGTTTAAGCCCTTATTTGATCACTTTGTATCCGTTATTGCTTAATATCGCTCCTTTTCACTTTTAGGTCTCTTGAAGGCAAACCGATGTAATGGCACTTATTTGGACGAAAAGGCGGATATATGAAGAAAATGGCCAAAGTCAAGAATCGAGACACTTAAGTCGCTAAATTACAAGGGATGGCGTCATCGCTAATCTGCGACGCCGTCGGAGGAATTTGTGACTACCGAAGAGAAATTGCTAGTTTTGAAGGACGGCGGGCTTTAAAAGAGTAGGTTGTCGCAACTCGGACGGCCTAGATTCAATCTAGACGGCGCGAAGCTAAAGAGGACGGCGCCACAAGCATAAGGTGACGCCGTCAAGATTAACTGCCAAGACGAAACCCTAATAGCGGCGACACGACGGCGCACAAATCATAAGGTGACGCCGTCCGCACATGTAATCTTATATATAGAATCCGAATTTTTCGGCTTTTAGAGTAGTCTTTTGGGTAAACTTTTGGAGTAAAACCTAAACCGAACCAAGGTCGTATTTTAGGTTCTAAACCTATCTTACACCAAGATAAGTTGTTTACTTCATTAATTTAATTATGTCTTTAAGTATTTGTGTATATGCTTGCATGTTCTCCATGTCCGCTAATTTACTTGTGTGTTTGCTTAGGAATATGAAACTTAACTATTGAATATTGATTGGTTGTTTCTTATCTTAGTTGATTAATGATCTAGTAATGCGATAGGTCATTCGTTGTGTACTTAATGCTTGATTAATCTTTGTGAATCTTAGGTTATAGCACTTTGAGTTGTTGTAAGCTAAACTATCCAAAGAGGCCTTAGAGTTAGAGTTTATCATCCCTTGTGGGTTTTGTAGACGAGACCCTTTGGTAACTTCAAAGAGTTAGGGAGAAACGATACCCTACAACTTTAGACACACAACGCAATTAGGAATAAGGACGTGACAATTCAACCACCAATAGGAGATAATTAAGGAGTAGTAAAACCTAAGTGAAAACATCTTTAAACTATCATCACGAGCACACAATAATTAGACATAGACTACCACCACCTTAGTTTAGATAATTAGATAAAAGTAGAGTAATCGGTAGAAATACCAACCCCAAATCCAAACCCCGAGATTCAGACTTTTCCTTTTCTAAAAACATAAAAAGATAAAAATAATCTTCCTCAACCCCAACCTTAGCGTAGTAACTTCTCACGTCCTTATTCTTAACGCGTTGTGTTTCTAAGGTCGTAGGGTATCGCTTATCCTAACTCCTTGAAGCTACCAAAGGTTAATGACTACAAAATCTCTAGGATTTATAAACTTAACACTAAGGTATTCTTTGGATGTTTAGCCTACAATAACTCTAGGTGATTATAAACTAAGGTTCAACAAAGATTAATCAAGCATTAATAGCACAACGGATGACCTATCGCAATACTAGATCAATCACAATTAAGATAAGAGACAACCAATCAATATTCGGTCTCGGCGTCATCCGGATCAAATCTAGGCCGTCTCCTTGGGTCTCGGCGTCATCCGGATCAAATCTAGGCCGTCTAGTGCGACGCCTCACTCATTTAAAACCCGATGTCACTTGTAAATAAGCAATTTGAGCTCTTGAGTGTCACAAAACTTGTTCCGGCGGCGTCACAGTAGAACCCCGACGTCCCTTTCAATTCAAAGACAATGAGTGTCTCGATTCTTGACTTTGGCCATTTTCTTCATATATTCGCTCCTTTTCGTCCGAATAAGTGTCATTCCAAAGAATTTGCCTTCAAGAGACCTAAAAGTGAAAAGGAACGAAATTAAGTAGTAACGGATACAAAAGTGATCAATTAAGGGCTTAAATGACCCCTCAAAAAGGTACCTTTTAAATCCTTATCAAATGCACTAGGCTATCGTTGTGTTTAAATGCTTGAGTAATCGTTGTGAACATTAGTTTATGAATCACTTAGAGGATTTCGTTGTCTAAACATCCAAAGATAACATTTAGGTTAGTTTATGAAACATCTAGCGGATTTTGTAGGCAATAACCTTAAGGTATTCTCAAAGAGTTAGGGCATAAGCATTCCCTACGACATTCGAAAACACAACGTGTTAAGAATAAGGATGTGACAATTCAACCACCAATAAAAGATGACTAGGGAGTAATAGTATCTAGGTAAACATATTTTTAATCATCATACGAGCACACATAAAAAAGATATAGACTACCCGTAGTAATAGATAATTAGATAGTAGAAGTAATAGGTAGAAGTACCACCCCCAAATCCATTGCCCCGAGATTTTACCCTTAGCTTTCTAAAAAAATATATAAAAGATAAAAAAGAATCATCCTCAACCCCAACCTTAGCGTAGTACACTTCTTTTCAGCATTCCATTCCCCTAGAGAACGATATCAATATACGAGGCTTACCCAATACTACACTACAACGATTAGGTTCACTGCCTAGGGTGTTGAAAAACTTGCTCGACGAAAAGGAAGTTCCTTTGACCCCGAACGCGCTTCGTACGCGCATCAATAGTTACAAGTTTTTCTTAAACACAAAAAGGCACATTACACTTCTAGTCTTTTACAAGTAAATTATTGTTACTCGTCTAGTTTGCTAACATGTACATTACAATATAAAACTATAAACGAAATATACGCAAGACATCATGTGTTTCATCATCATGATAATCTTTGAAAGATTTCTTGGATATCTTGTTTAGATTTTCACTTAACATATCAAATGTAATCTTGGTTAGATATGTTAAGATCTTGGTAAGATATGGTGAATATTTGGTTAAGATTTTCAGTCAGACCCACGGAACCAAATTTTAACAAGGACGGAACCATGTTTTTGGTTTCGTGTTATCAGTGGGTTGCTGAGGTTTATGGCTATAAATAGCAAGCCAAACCAAGTTATTTTCTCATCCCTTCTAAGCATAAAACACACACATTCTCTCATTCTCTTTCATCTAACTCATTCTCATTTCATTTTTAGTGGTCCTCTTTTGTAGCAAAGAAGATCAAGACATTCGAAGCTTCAACGAATTGTTGCAAGTCTTGTTTATTTATAGTTGTGTGAATTGTTGTTATTCATACATCATTGTTTATACCAAACCATCATAAACCTCTGAGTGTGAGTGGTTAGTATTTTAGTCCTTAAAATACTTAGTGTGTTAGGAGTGGTTGTGCCCTTGTAAAAGAACTCGACATCTAGCTTTGTGTCGAAATATTGTGTAGCGACATGTAAAGATTTCCTTCACGGTTAAAGGAGCTTGTTGATTAGTGAAGATAACTCTCGAGTTGGACACTCGGGGAGTGGAGTAGGCAAGGAAAAGAGTCCTTGTAGACCGAACCACTATAAACAATCGTCTTGTGGTTTGATCGCTTTTCTTTACTTGCATATTATTTATTCTTGTTTATCTATATTGTTTGAATTCACTCATTGTTAATCAAAGCAAATTAATTTTAAAGCGGTAAAACTAATCAACCCCTTCTAGTTTTCCAGAGGCAATGATGAATTTTTTGCACTTATATTCTTTTGGACATAAATCCTTATCGTGATGAGGCGACCACTGAATTATTCTTTGCAACTAGGGGTCAAAAAACCGACCCGACCGGACCCGACCCGGACCCGAACCCGAACCCGAATAAGGATGGTCGGGTCGGGTTACTCGGGTCCAAAATCTAACTCGGGTCAATCGGGTCAACCCGAGTACGAACTAGGGTCGGGTATCGGGTTCAAAATATTTGTCTATTCGGGTTCGGGTCAACCCGACTAACCCGAGTTAGTTTTTCTTTTTGTTTTTTTTTCCCTCGATCTTTATTTAATTTTAAGCGTGTATGATCGGGCATGATGATTGATGATACATGAACATGTGCATCATGTTGAATTTGTATCTATGTACAACAATGTATAAATATCCTATAATGCAAACCTGTTGTGCGAATACTTTTTCTTAAACTGCCATTTCAATAGCCAAACCCTCTGTGCAATTACGTTTTCAAAATTTGTAACAATGCCAAGTTACCATCTACCAACAACCATAGCCATCTAGTTTTTCATAGGTATTTTAACTCAGTTTAAAAAAAAATCAAATTATGTGATTTTGTAAATGGCACAAACCCGAACCCGACGTGACCCGACCCTACTTGACCCGACCCGATTTGACCGAACCCGACTAACCCGACCTCAAATAGGGTCGGGTCGAATATATTATTTTTAGTCTCGACCGACTTGGACCGGCCCGTTTGACCCGAACCCGACCAACCCGACCAGATGACACCCCAAAGCCGCGCCACATCGCGTGTTTCTGGACTTTATATATTTACATCTTTGAGCCTAATTTGTTCACGTACATGGTTGCACTTTCTTTGTATTATTTGAAAAAATAAAATAAAGGACTCCAATATTCATAGCATTTCGGTTTTAGATCGGTAAGCAAAAATCGTTGATAAAATGTGCTTAACTAAAGAAATATAGGAAACTGAAGAGCATGTCGTGATAGTAAATTTGGTGCAAATTATCTTTCGCCATTTCCTCTTCTATTTCTCGTCTTTCTTTGTGTAAGTGCGTTTTAAAACTGATCTTGACTTTCTGCCGATCTAAAACTAAATTCTTATAAAACAAAAGAGAAGGGGATGTTGTGAAACTAAATTTGTTTAAATTCTTTATTTACGCCCATTATAAAATTGATGTAGCCGGTTTTATCAAATAATAGGCTTTACGAAATTAAAATAAACCGTCGGAAAAATCATCAAGTAATAACTCAGATACAAACATCCCGCATGAATCGCGAGCTTAAAAACCTCGTTTTACACATTTTGCTTAAAATCGAATAAATTAATCCGAAGTAGTAGCAATTAGAAAATAAAATGAGCCGAGTATTCAAAAAATAAAACCTTGCCAATACAACCTATAGATTAACCAACTTTTCTAACAAAAGTCAAGACACTACTATATCTCAAAAGTCAAAACTGCGATTGTTACTTACTTTTCAATTCATAACTTCAAGGAGAATAAATTAGACACCGCCATAAATTACCGATTAAAAATGAAAGGATAGTCCGTTTTCTAACAAAAAAAACAACTAAATTCTCAAAATAAACTAGTGCGTCTAATCGACTACGTTGCTCCACTAAGATTTTGACATATGTCTCTTATTTAATAATAAAGTACAAGTGATTGTTCGATGGTGTAAGCTATACCTATATTGGTTGAATTTTGTACTTTTGTGCGACTGACGGTAATATACTTTGTGCGACTTTGATTTTTCCTTTTTCCCAAAAATCAAAAACCGAAACAAAATAATTAAAAATATTAAATTTAATTTGTTTTTTGAAAAAGACAAAATTTGGTCTTATGATAGTACAATAGATGTCAGTCACACAAAAAAAAATCCCACCAACCACTAGTACTTATCAAATTAAAAAGGAGACACGGTCGGTCGCACTAGTGTATTTTGAGAAATCGGTTTTTTCCGTTTTTAGACTATTTTGAGAAATTTATACGGACGATATATAACTGCTCAATGTCAAAAATACAAAATAAAGCGAAAAATGTTAGGATTTGAGAAGTAAAAATTATTACACGATCGAAAATACTTATAACATTAGGCTTATATTTAGGGCCGGTTAAAAATTTGATTATATGCATGATTCTATAAAATTTTATCCTAATCTGTAATGTATATATATGCAGCCACAAAGACGTTTAGGGGATTCAGAAGATATGTTTTTTTATTATTATATATATATTATCCATATTGTTTATATTGTTTGTATTGTTTTTGTATTATTGTGATGTTTTGTATTACTGTTTGGCGTTTGTTATATTTACTGTTTTTCTATCATCAGTGAAACAAAAGCAAAAATTGTGCACGAGATTCAGAAGGTATGTTGTTGATGATTAATTTATATATGATTGTTTTTATAAGTTATTGTATAATGTTTATATGTATTGATTTTATTCCATTAGTAAATAATCATGGTAAAAGTTTAGGAGATTCGAAGGTATGTTTTGATTATTATATATATGATCCATATTGTTTGTATTGTTTTGTATTATTGTGATGTTTTGTATTACTATTTGGCCTTTGTTATATTTATTGTTTTCTATCATCGGTGAAACTAAAACAAAAGTTGTGCACGATATTCGAAGGTATGTTATTGATGATTAATTAATTAATATATGATTGTTTTATAAGTTATTGTACAATGTTTATATGTATTGATTTCACGCCATTAATAAACATATAAAACATTTTCACATAGATTTCTCATAGCAAGAAGGCATAATTAATTCTATAACTTACACATATACATTTCCGCTACTTAATTCCACAACTAAGAGTGGTTTAAGTCTAGGAAACCTATAGTGGAAACCTAATTCATTTAAACCGAAGCTCTGATACCAATTTGTTACGCCCCATTCCCGGTTTGACCGGAAATTACTCGATTTTGAAAACTTTGACGCGGAAAAGTTTGACTATAACTAAATTTTCATCAATTACTTCATTACACGACAAAACTGTAACATTTGACCATCGACAACTCTTACTATAACTTATACATATTGAGTTCTTATAACATTTACACAATACTATAATGAATCATCATTTTAATATGTTACAACAAGCAAACGCCGTCGCCTTCTAAGGTGCGACACCGTCGCCTTCTAAGGTGCGACGTCGTCGCCCTTTAACCATGACTCAAATCACTTTTCAGAATTAACACGCAACGGTCCAGAGGATTTAGACCCGACGCCGTCGCAACTTGGCGCAGACGCCATCGCCCACAAGACGGTGACGCCATCAGGCCTATGACCTGCACAACTTGACAGCAAAATCTGCACAATACCAATTTAACCCATTTTGACTCAAATTATCATTTGGACCTCTTCAACTTTAACCAAACCTCTTAATAACCATAACAACACTCTTTAACATATTCATACATTACTTGATCCAAATATATTCAAAATGGGTAGGATTACACTCTAATCCAAACACCTCTTTAAAATGACAAAACATACAATTTGACTCTATTAACATATCTATAACATGTCATTACAAAACAATACTATAACCATTATAACACGATGCTTGACACTTAACAATAAGTTTATGATACCTTTTCAAATTAAACAGGGGCACAAATCATCATTTGGAGCTCGGTATCTACCTAGCTCTTAATCATACACAATCAATCTTCCACATAGTCAAACAATGATTCCAATCCAAGCAATAACACTTCCTTGTGCAAGAACCTACAAAATGTAGTCAACTATAACGTAAGCGAAAACGCTTAGTAAGTAATCGACCAAAACATGGTAATGCTTCTATCATCATATAATTCACATAAGCATTGCTAAACCATAGCATAATTAGCACATAAGGCAATAACACATACCTTAATACTTTACTAGGCAATTAACTCTATAACCATTATCAATTCCCATATTGGTCCAATAATTCCTTAACTTAACTATAACCAATCTTTACTACAACAATTATAAACACATCATATAATAATTTCCACATCAAGCATGTAGTAACCGGATTACTTATCTTAGCAATCCATGCTAAGCCATACACAATTACCATCATCTTTCATAGTCAAACTCCATCATCATCCAAAGGTAACACCTTAAACACCATATTTAAAGTACATTTAAAACAACATAAAATAACTATAGCCATGGTTTCATAACCATTTAGCTTACATAAACATCCTCTAATCATCACATAATCATATATAGATTATATGATGAACCAAACCATATATTCCTCAACTTTTACCCATAATATAACATCCCATCTTTACTATAACTCTTTTAATCAATCATTCCAATGATCACAACATGATCATATCCCAAATTACCCATTTTACTTCAATTCCATCAAAGGGTTTCACCCAATTACTTTATAACATCTCAATTAGTGTTTAAAAACACAATTACCCAAAACCCCAATTTAGTTATAAGAACCCTAACTTCTCACTTACATCTGTAGTGTTCTTCATATGGATTCATACTAGGGTAACCACCCTTGCTTCACCCTCAATTGGTCTACAAGACCACGTTGCTCTTTTCCTTCTCTTTCCATATCACAACACACACACTATTCTTTTATTTTCTGGAAATAGAATGAGAAATGGAGAAGAATCCGGACACTTGTAGTTGGTGTCTTTGGCCTTTTGACACAAAAGGTCCCTCTAGTCCCATTTTCTCTATTTTGGCAACAAAACACTTATAACAAGTTTACAGCTTGGCAACTTATGTCCCCATTCTTTCTATAACCGTAACATAACATGTATTAACTATTAGTTGACTATCGGGTTGTGTTGGAATCACTCCTAAACAGTATTTCAAGTATTTATATCTCATATGTAATAGGTAGCTTTATTATGGCCTTTATGTTTGTTTAAGGTCAAGCTTATGTAGAAGGCCCATAAGCAGATCCAAGCCCAATAAGGAATAGGGAAGGAGAGGTGTTGCCTAGCTCCTTGCCTATATAAACTCTTGTAAACCCTCATTTGAGGGTTGGTTGTTCAAGTTATTCTCTTCACATTCACCTACGCCTAACCGTATACTCTCTTTGTGTATGTGTGCTTGTTTACTTGTTCAATCGCCTCATCTCCTTTCTATATTACTTGTGTTGTAAAACTAGTGACCTAACAGTGGTATCAATCGCCAAATAGTTGGGTGTACTCGTTTGTTTTGAAGTTTTGGTTTTGGGTCTTCACGTAAAGATAACGAATCTTTGGTTATCTTAAAAACTCATTTTACACTTTTTAATCCAAGATTCTTGTACTTTCAATGTTTTGAGGTGTTAAAATACTTGTTTTGGCAAAAGTTTCAAACTTTGGCGTGGATTTACGTTTTAAGCTTGTTTTTGTTCGTGGGTGTCGCTCTACGCGTAACCCGCTTAGCGCTTTTGGTACATCAAAATTCACACTTTTGTGTTCTTTTGGTACTATTGAAGCTATTCCATAACAAAAATCGGTTTAGAAACACATTTGGGCAAAATCAAAGTTACGAGTAATCCTACGCCGTATCAAAACCCTAAAATTACGCGTAAGATTGTTCCTTGGTTTGATCTTCAATTTTCCGGTTTAATCCGTGTTTTCTTACTTGGATAAGTCCGAAAATCGTCGACTTTGGATATCTTTGCCTTTGTGAAGTGTAAAAGATCATTTGAGCAAAACCTAAAATTACGCATAAGCATAAGCTTCGCGTGAGAATTCCTACGCATAAGATTCACTTTACGCGTAAACTACGGTCACGACAAGGTAATCCCTCGCCTCGTTTCTCGCCTAACTTTTGTCTACGCTTAACTTTAGTGTTTTTCTACTTGCGTAGCTAAAACCTACAGCGTAACTCCTCATTGTTACGCGTAACTTTTGGTGTTTTACGCATAAGTGCTACTTGGTTCTTGTCTTTTCTCGCCTAAGGACACTTCATCAACAAAGGTTCATTCGACTACAAAGATCCAATTTTACCACACAAGTTTATCATCATGTCTCAACCACCATACTCTAACTATTTCCCTCACACTTATAATCATCAACAACAACAACAATTAACTCCACAACATCAACAATGGAATCAACAACAAGCTATTTATCAACAACAATTTAATCAGCAACATACTCCACAACTTGGTGCAATTCCACAACCACAAATGGTTCA
>CM040246.1:208517769-208585642 GCA_022545495.1 Chrysanthemum lavandulifolium
CATTGATGTCTATGGAAATCCAAGATTTCAAAGGTGGAGGACATTGATCGTGCAGTGTGGCTACAATGCTAAGCTACATACCGCTGGCCTCTCAAATTCAGACTCAAAGAACGTCAGTTCTCTGGTCGACTTAAATGCCAAGATAAATGAGCACCCTGACAAAGAAACACTGATCACAAAGAAGGTCAAGCTTGAAGCACTGGGGATCCATCTTAAATGACATCATTATCCTTTATCTTTTGTACTAGTGATAGGAACCATGTAATTGATCAATAAACGATGTATGTTTTGTTAAAATACTCAGTGTTCTTTATTATGTTCATTAGTACATTCAGTGTAACTCAGTGTTCCTTATTATGTTCCTTATTATGTTCATTAGTACATTCGAAGTTCCTTATTATGTTCATTAGTACATTCTGTGTAAGAAGAAGCCAATTGCTCACTTACACCGATCAAACACTTAGGCTATTTGTATATCCAAATAGAGGAGACCTGGGTTCAAGAATACCCAAACCCCTTAATCTAGGATTTGAATAGAAAATAACCTAAGTGTTTAGACCGTTAAACACTAACTGTGTCACCGAGTGCATAGTCTCTCGGTGAGCCATCTTCGTGATACTCGTATGAGGCTAAGAAGAAGTCTCTCCACCCAAGAAGGCGGAACTTAAAGGGTGAAGACCGAGTCAAGAAGAAGATGGTGGATTCGGTGATTGATGACAATAACTCACCAATTCCTCGAACTCCTCTCCAACTACTTACATCAAGACAAACTCAAGTAGAAGACCAAGGATATGAAGACCAAGAATGAGCGGATAAAGGCGGGACAAGTTTGAATCGAGATAAGACGAAGTCCTTATCAACCAAAGTCAACTTTCCCTAATGGAAAACTATCGTGCTCGATGTCATCACCGAACTTTGGAAAGCAAATTTGTCTCTTACTTAATATAGTCTTTAGAATGAGACAAAATACATCAAGATTTTGTCTTCTCAGAATTGTCGGTTGTCACTTAGGAAAGAGTTAAAACTCATACTTGTATAAATAGCATAAGAGATGGAGTGAAAGATCAAGCTTGTGAATTGTAAAACACACATACACGCAAGCCATCTTTCACCCTCCAAATAAAACTTAATCCCGAGATAGCTCGGTGGGTACTTGTAGTTGTGCTCGACTTAGCCCGAGCTTCGAGAGAAGTTACCAACCTTTGTCATTTCAATCCCAAGTACTATTCCGCAAGTACTTGGGTAATGTATTCTTGTTTGATTCATTTCTAATAAAGAATATTATGTTGAAAATTAATCTGTGTTTTACTTACATCTTATCACCATAGATTCACTATTCACTTGTTTTTAATACTTAAATTGTTTTACTGACGGTGAATAGGAACAACACTTAACTTCTCCATCCTTTCCTTCTTTTCCATAGCAGCACATTTCTGAATATAGTATTCTTGTAGATCCTTAGGCCATTTGTTTATTTCCTCATCATCAATAGGAATACCCATCTCACAAGCAACATCAATGCTAACTTTAATACCCTCCATAACATTCTCTATTGTATCTCCATCTTCATCAGCTAATACAACATACCTATTATTAGCACTAATGTTTCTCTGAGCAATAAACTTAACTTGAGTATTTTTAGCCTCCACTGCACCCTTATCCTTACCCTGATTTTGCTTACCCTCCATATTAGGCTTATCTCCATTAGAATTACTCTTAGGAGCAAACTTCATTTCTCCACCAGATTTCTTACCACTGAAACCACCCCTTCCACTAAACCCTCCTTTACCTCTATTGCTAGACCCACCTCTAACCGAGTAAGGGACACTCCTAACATTTCCTATACCACTAATGTTTTTCTGCTGCATTTGAGGATTCACTTGTTTTGTATCAACCTTAGTCTTCATTTGCTGAGCTTGGGGTTTAGCATTTTCAGCAACATATTTAGCAGCCTTTTTGGAGTTCACAGACTGTCATGCATCACTAATTTTGGAATCAACATTATTTTTCACATTAGCCTACCCTTTAACACCCATCCTTTCAACCTTTTCTTCTTCGTAGAAGTCTATGATTATAGTTCTTAAAACTAGGCCCAAAGACACAGCAATGGGAGCAAACTAGAGGTTGCCAAGCATAATCAACGTTCAATTCCATAGACCTACCCAGTTTTTTATAGCAAACCTCCACGGAATCCACAATTCCATTTTGAGCATCTATTTCAACTAAGACCCTAGCAAAACTCGCCCTCCCATAAGCTTTTTCACACATAGATGCAGTGATCCTATCCATAATGATGGGTGTTCCAGTTCTACTAGCAATCCTGCTTATACCTTCTGTATTCCAAGCCTCAAGAGGGATATTGTAAATCTTAGCCCATAAAGGAATCCTACTAGGTTCAGGTTTGTTAAGACAAAGCCCAGCTTCCCATTTCTGAACAAATAATGGCTTTTGATCAACAAGCCAAGGACCATTTTCAATCATAGTTTGTAACCCATCCTCATATTTAAACTTGAAGAAATATAATCCACTCTCATTAAAAATAATCTCTTCTAGCTAATATGGCATCCACATCCTCCTTAAGTGACCAACTATTTCTCTATAACTTATTTTATAACCTACAAAGTATCCCACCATAGTTAGACCCCATTTTTTACAACCCTTTTCAATAATAGGATCCATTTCTACAACCTTTTTACACTCATTATTCACAGAACAAGGGATAAGGACCAACTTATTATTTCAGTTGTAACTAGCACCTTGAACTGCATTACTAAAGGACATAGGCTTTTTCATGATATCTTTTTCAAGCATTTCAACATCTTTCATTTTACTTCCTTCCCCAGTTTCCCAACCAGTCCCAGGAATTTTCCCAACTATATCAACCTTAGCACTTACATTATTATTCAAACTACCAACATCATGATTATTCTGACTATTTTTTGCAGAATTAGGATTCAGTATAGGGTTTAGCTCAAAAGGGACATGCATTTTAGGAACATTGCCACCTATACTATTACTGGTATTCTTATTCTTAACAAGATTACTAGCATTAAGTTCAGGGAACATAACACTAACATTCTCAATACCAACCTTATCACAAACACCTTCAGTAGTACCACTTTTCTCACTAGCAACAAGCTTAGACTCTTTCACTCCCAACACATCTCCTGATTCCAAATTATCACCAGCTGTCACATTCTCTAATTCCATACTACCTTCATCTTCATCCTCAAACTCAATACCATCCATATTCTTACCCGAATTACTACCCTTAGAGATACATTTAGTAGCACTTTTCTTAAAATTAACATGGGATGATTTAGATGGATTTTAAAGTAGATTTAGAATCAATATTAATACCTTTGTGAAGCTTCCTAGACGAACAAATTCACCGGATGGCTTATCCGCATACTAATGTTTAGAGGCTTGGGTTCTTGTTCGGACATATTACATAGTAGATCAATGAAGAAAGGATATGAATTAAATGTCGAATTTAAAATTTGGGGTAAATGGATGAACAATGCGTGAAAAGGTGTGTGTAACGGATATTCAAAAAGAAATAAATAAAGAGATCTAGTGAAGAAACCAAGATGAAAATGATATCATTTGATAGATAATGAACAGTAGAATCATAATCAAAAAGCAATGATAAAATTCAATGGGTGGATTAAAAATAGATGATGAATTACTTAATAAAATTGCTTAAATATTTTTTTTTTTGGTCTCTCTCTTATTTATGTTAATTTTAACGTAAAGTGTTTTTAGACATTACGATTTTAGACATTATTTGTATTAACAAACTTATCCAAAACGATGAATCAAATCTTTATAAACGGAATAACATAAACATAACATGGCTAACATTCGAGAGTATTAGCCCATACTTTCAACAAAGAAATACAAAGGAATTACAAACGATTCACAAATGAAAGACATCATGTAATTAACATGCAAACCGAATGAATACACTTCAGATGATGTTACGGGACCTTTGATCTCCTTACTCTTGGAACCGAATTTTAGTGGAATGGAGCTTGGTCGGTGGTGGTGGTGTGTGGTATGTAAAACCCGATATAGGGCTTGGTATTTATAGCGTTAAATCGACGCATTGATACAACAGATCAAGGTTGGATACGCAGATTCCAAATATCTTGAGTAAGGAGTAAGAAAGAAGAATTCTATAATATATGGGCGTATCTTTAAATACAATGATCTCGAATCGTGATTATCTTGAACTGGAATAAGATCTTCGATACGGCGTATGGCCACTATTTCATACGCCATATTGCTTCAACGTTGACTTGGGATTTGATCGCAGAGCTTCAAATACTGCCAGATTGCCAAAGTTTAATATGTCAGATGTCTTCAATTTCACCAATACTTATTGAAATTTTCCGATATTGATATGGCGTTCTTCAAATGCTATTGCAAGTTACATACAAATTCTTCTAATTAGCTTCAAATCCCGTCATTTATAGTGTCTTTTCTGAAATTGCTCCATAAATACTGAAAATCACAAAAGTAAAAGCTATTAAGTATCAATTCAAATATAAACATGTAAGATTAAATTAAATAAATCGTCCTTGTGGTTTGCTGATTTTTACGGATCTTGTCCCTGTGCTTTTTTTAAGCGGGTCATGTCCTTGTGGTTTTTTATTTTTACGGATCCTATACAATTTTCGACCCAAGTCCAAACGATCATTAAAAAGGACCTAAATTTACATTGATGGACTAACTTGAGGGTTAACCTTGTAATTTTAGTTTTTCCTCTCAAAATACAAACCACGAGGACGATTTATGTAATTTACTCTTTAAAAAAAATTAATTTTATTGTAGGAAATTTTGAAATTTTAATATAATAAAAGAATATATAAAAAAACCTTTAAAAAAATTGGGCTTATGTACTAAACGATTTTTTAATACGCTTTTGTATATTTCTTTACGCTTCAATCGCGTTTCTTCCATTTTGCACGTTTTAGACGTTTTCATCCGATTTACACGCTTTTGTACGATCCGAATCGCTTTTATACGATCTTTCCTTTTGAACATTATTATACGTTTTAAATGTTTTCATCCATTTTTGTTCGTATTTATACACTTTTTGTACGTTTTTAGTACGTTTTTGTATGTTTTATGTGTTTTCGTATAAAAACAAACAAAACATATGAAAACTTATAAAACACGTATAAAAAAATAGATTAAAACCATAAGAAAATGTATGAAAACAACGTACAAAAACGGATAAAACGTACAAAACCGTGTAATGACGTCCAAAAACGAAAAAAATCGTTGAAAACATCCAAAAATCATATAAAAATGTATAAAACATACAAATACGTATAAAACGGACGAAAACATATAAAAATGTACAAAAACGTATAAAAATGGACCAAAACGTATTAAAATGGATGAAAGCATATAAAAATATTTTTTAAATGCTTTCATCCGTTTTTATAAAAAAAAAATTTTAAAAAGTTTTTTTTTTCTTTTAATTTATTAAATTTTTTAATTAAAGTATTTATATTTTTAAAACTGCTTTTTGGAAAAAATTATTATAATAATTTTTTTTTTTAATTTTATTGTAATAAATTTTTTTAATTAAATTAAAAAATTATTATAATAAAATTAAAAACTCCTATAATAAAATTTAAAAAATGTTTATTTTATTTAAAGAGTAAATTACATAAATCGTCCTTGTGGTTTGTATTTTGAGATGGAAAACTAAATTACAAGGTTAACCTCACGTTAGTCCATGAATGTCAAGTTAGGTCATTTTAACGATCGCTTGACTGGGGTCGAAATTTGGACATGATCCGTTAAAATCAAAACCACGTGGACATGACCCGCTTAGAAAACACAGGACAAGATCTCAGAAAGATTAGCAAACCACAAGGACGATTTATGTAATTAAGTGAGAAATTTATATGGGATAAATGATAAGTAAATGTAGTACTTATTTGATGTTATCAGTAAATTACATGGATGGTCCTTGTGGTTTGCCCAAAATTTCATCCGTCGCCCCTCAAAGTTTAAAGTTGCATGGACAGTCCCTATCTTTGCAAATAATAACACTCGTGGTCCTTTTTAACTAGTGTTAAATTGATTTTGTTATCACTTACACATTAGCCCTTTTGCCTAACGATCGTTTGCATCGTCTGCCTTTTATAATAACGACTGCTTGCATCGTCAAGCTCTAAAATTATCAAGCTCGACTCGAACTAAAGAGCTCAAGCGTAAGTAGCTCGTTAAAAATTCGAATCGTCAACACTCCAACTTGATGTCAAGACCTTAAAGTTTCGATCAAAAGTTTTTACCAACCAAGCAACCCAAGTTCTATATTTCACAACCTCATTTTAAAACTATGTTAAAAGTTACATTATACTATTTTACATTTGTTGGGATCCTTATCTACAGACTTTGCATAAGGTAAAAAGCGAGTGCAAAAATACGTGGCCTTTTACCGTCCTTTTGGGCGGAACCCCATTCGTTAACCCGCCGTTCTATTCATCCCTACTCATATCTCTCCTTTTCATCTTAGATCCGCTGGGTATATCTACTGGGAAAACCTCACTGCCTTGATGCGGGGAAACACTTTTGCGTGTTCGCATACGTTGGTGTGAGGGTGCAATGATATGTACTATGGAAGCAATATTTTTAGTTTTTGGTGGATCTCCGTTGCCTGCATGGTTTTGCTACAATGGTGGCTTTCTTTTGGTCCATATGTTTGGTGTGTTTGGTGAACTGACGGCGGTTACCAATTCCAATTATTGATTATCAAAACCCTAATGCATATTTGCTAATTTTGGACAAACGATTAAAGGTCTGAAAATTTTTTTCTTTGCTTAGGGCTTATTTTACTTCATCTTTATGGTAGTTATGGTATCGTGTGTTTAGTTTCGGTTGTGGGTTATTTTAGGTTTATTTAGGGTTTGGTGTTTCTGCTTGACATGTCTTAGATAAGGGTTACGTATGCCGATTATTAATGATCAAAAAATCTGATCTGTGTCTTTTAGATTAGCAAAGATTGATATAGCGACTCATGTTTTTCACTTTTCTTTTTTGCCTGCTTTCTTTCTTCTTTATGCTT
The DNA here is from genome assembly GCA_022545495.1 of Chrysanthemum lavandulifolium. Taxonomy (NCBI): domain Eukaryota; kingdom Viridiplantae; phylum Streptophyta; class Magnoliopsida; order Asterales; family Asteraceae; genus Chrysanthemum; species Chrysanthemum lavandulifolium. The sequence continues at coordinate 208,524,857 of CM040246.1, forward strand.
TGTGGGCTATGTTGTGTTTACCTTTCATTGTTTTGGGAACATTGGATACTGCCTGTGATGTTTTTCCTTCGCTTTCTCGCTAGCTTTGTTGTAGTGAGGGTTTAAGGGTTTTTTAAAATTTAAAGTTTGTGTATCAGTTTATTTATCATAGAATTACGCCCTCCTTTGATAGTTCATGTTGATTTAGTCAGTGTAAAAATCAAAAAGCCTCTCCATGTTGGTCGGATTAGATGTCATGTCTTATGGTTAAGCACTTTCTGCGGATTAAATTTTGATTAAATAGTATACCTTCTAAAAAGATTTTGCGTGTTTGCAATGCTTTCGTGTTTTGCTATTGCAGAGTGGGTTTATCGAGGTTGCATCGCTTTTAAACAATTGCTAACAAATCGACATTTTTTCCATACTTAACCGCAGAAACATGTTTTCGGACGTGAGTTAGCTTTGTTGAAAAGCATGGTTTGGCAGGGTAACCATTTGGTTGCAGCCATGGTGTTTTTTAGTGCGGCCACCATTTGGATAAACAAAGATGAGCCGCTGTGAGCAGGGATGGATTCTACGGGTTGGTTAACTCAGGCCTTCCACCAAACAGTGGCTAAAAAAATAGCTTTTCTTTGTATTGATAGCTTAAGCGGGCCGGAAACATGTCTTGGTAGTAGCGGATGGTTGCACCCATGTTGTTGTTCGAGTGCCAATCAAATTTGAGCCTCAAAACATGTCTTGGCAGGGTAACCAGATGGTTGCAGCCATGGTTGCAGCATGGCGATGTTGCTTTTGTGGCTATTTGAGCCTGCAACTGCTATAACTATGGCCATTGTTTTCAATACGTGACTCCACCTATGTTTGGATCATTATATTGTCGAATAATTTTCTGGAGATATACCTGGTTGGATCTAAAAGGTATGAGCATAATAGAAATTATGTTCCGCGCTTTTGTTTCTGTCAGTTGGCCTTTTGCGCTGGGGTTGGTTAAATATGATTTTCTGAAACTTTCATTTCATTCTTGCAGACATGATGCGTGCAACGCCCCATGAATATTGATTTATGTGATTGCGCTTTTGTTATTCGCAATGTCGAATGGTTGACCTTTGTATTCCTTTTCGAGGTCGTGATGAATTGGGCTTTATTCGTGAATGTGAGATGGCCCGCATCTTGGCAAAGTGACAGCAACCTGCTGCCCATGGCGGTGTGTATCTCTTTGCTTGAATATTCGCCCATCCGAGCCGCGTGTCCAAAGAAAATTCTCACACGCTTTGTATTGATAGCTTGCGGGCCGAAACATGTCTTGAAGGGTAGCCGATGGTTGCACCCATGTCGTTGTTCGAGTGCCAATCAAATTTGAGCCTCAAAACATGCCTTGTCAGGGTAACCAGATGGTTGCAGCATGGCGATGTTGCTTTTGTGGCTGTTTGAGCCTGCAACTGCTATAACTATGGCCATTGTTTTCAATACGTGACTCCACCAATGTTTGGATCATTATATTGTCGAATAATTTTCTGGAGATATACCTGGTTGGATCTAAAAGGTATGAGCATAATAGAAATTATGTTTCGCGCTTTTGTTTCCTGCTTGGCCTTTTACCGGGGTTGGTTAAATATGATTTTACGAAACTTTCATTTCATTCTTGCGATTACGTATGCAGCAACGCCCCATGAATGTTGATTTCTGTGATAGCAGTTTTTGTCATTCGTGCAATGCTGAATGGTTGACCTTTGTATTCCTTTTTCGAGGCTGTGATGAATTGGGCTTTATTCGGTGAATGTGAGATGGCCCGTATCTTTGCAGGGTGACAGGAAACTATTGCAGCCATGGCGGGTGTATCCTCTTTGCTTGAATATTCGCCCATCTGAGCCGTGTGTCCAGCAAAATTCTCACACGTGGCTGGAAAAGCGAACCCAACAAATGTAAAAGTATATAATATACAAGTAACATATACCGTTTCATGAGGTTAATGACGCAATGATGATGGGTTTCTACATTGATCCGGTTCATTAGCGTGCTTTAGCACCCTCGTCTGCTGGCGTGGCAACCACATCCACATTGCGGTTGCACCACGATGAAGCTTCCCGATGCCGCGATGTTCGCATTTGAGCCGCTTCTATGCCTTATGAATAATATTTTAATGGTGACGTTTTTCACAATCCTGTTTGGGTACAGGCCATCGGGTTAACCGTCCTGCTCGATCATTCCTACTCACATTGCTCTTTTTAAAAGATACACCTCGGTATATCTTCGAGGAAATACCGCCATACTTTGATTTGGGGTTTAATGTTAAAGTTAGATGCAATCGATGTTCTTCATGTTGTGACATTTATGAGTGTATTGTAAGGTGATAACCGGTAATGATACTTTCTAAGATGAAAAGGAGGGATGTGAGTAGCGATGAATGGAATGGGTGGGTTAACAAGATGGCCTTCCACTCAAAAGGACGGCTAAAAGAGGCCACGATTTTTTCATCGCTAAGGTATGCAATAGCATACAAGCCTCCTACTCTTATATGGCAAACTTTCAAGATAATCAGTAAGCTAGCCACAGTGTACGCAACATATTTTGCACACCGCCCAAAGAAGTCAACGTGACAGGAGGGTGATGTATGTTTTGAAGCTTTGTCCACCTTTTATGTCAAGACACTTGATTGGTCCTAAACTAGTCATCTTTATATTAGTCAACCACTTGTGAATGGTCAACCATAAAAGTAACACTAATCTAGGACCAAAGACAATTAAAATTCATGGAGTATAGAATTATATCCCCGGTCGTTAAGTCCCAACGAGGTGTAAACTGTAATACAACGATCGTGTGTCTTTGAAATGATATAGAATATACAAAAACAGAATCGATTGACTAACACTAGGAATGTGAATAGTGATAGCTCATCACGCCTATGTCGTTAAAAACGTGCAATCAAAACCTAAAAGCGTAAAAGATATACAAACGTACATTTAACTTAAATTAAACGTAAACGTATAAAAACAAAACGATTATAACTATAGTAGGGATTTGCATGCCTTAGCGACTTAAATGCAAATTAAATATAATTAAAATATTCAACTATAATTTACAAATTTATATAAAAGTTTAAGAAAACCTAAAAAAAACTAAAATGCGTACGTGTACATAGAAATTACATAAACGTAACAAAATAAAAAGTGAATTCAGTCCAATATAAGTCCCACAAATGTGAAAATCATATTTTTGGAATCCTAAAAAGATAAGAAATTTATTAGAAAATTAAAATAAATTTTTACACTATTAAATTAATTAATATAAATTAAAAATGAATTAAATGTATTTAAAAATGAATTAAATAATAAGAAAATCTAAAATTAACTTAAATAAATAAAATAAAGAATCTGAAAAATCTAAAATATTATAAAATAATTTTTGAAACTGAAAATGTATTTTTTACACAATTATTCTATTTATTATTATTTATTTACTATTATTAAGTATTAAAAACTATTATTGTTTATTAAAAATATTAAATGAATAAAGAAAAATCTGAAACTTTTTACATAATTATTAAATAAATAAAGGAAGCTAGGAAAAATATAAAAACTATATGTTATTAACTAAAATAAGCTAATAAGCAAATAAGCTTCTAAGGAGAAGCTATCACTTAGCTTTAAAGTGGTTCTTTTTGGCTTTTCTTTTTCTGAAACTAAATATATACTGAAGCTGAACAAGTTAAATGAAAACAAAAACTTACAAACTAAGAAATAAGCAAATTGAGAGCTTATGAGTCAAGACAGTCAAGCATAAGCTTGACTGTTGAGACTTAAGCTTAGAATAAGCTTGGAAAAAGCTATAAACATGAAACAAAGGATAAAATAAGATAAACACAAGTCCAATGGATAAATATAAACAATAAAATGGATTGTGGTAGTGTGAGCTTAAGGTTTAGACAGTTAAGCTTTTTGAGCTTAACTTGGATGGAGTGAAGGCTTGAATAAGCCTGGTATAAGCTCCACACAGGAAAGCAAAAGAAAAATAATATGTATACAAGTGATATGATAAAATATAAACAAGCATGTGTACTGGATTTCATCAAATAAGCTTGTAATAAGCTAATAAGCAATTCCAAATCCAAAGTACTGCTGAACCATAGCAAGGTACTGTTGACTTGATTTCAGCTATGAAATAAGCTATAACTTGGAATTCAAGATGGTAATCTTAAAGCTAACTATGTGAACTAATTATAAACCAAAAGTCAAGATCTCAGCTTAACTGGATAAGCCAATAATAAGCTGAGAAAAGCAGCAACAAGGCTCAGATCTGCTCAGTGTATGCTCATACACTCAGTATGTACTGAAAAACGGGACAAGTTATAAGCCACTTGCAGCCCTAGCAAATAAGCTGCTAGGGGAAAATTAAGCATATGATCTTAAAGTTGGGTGGATGAGCTTCACAAAAAACTAAACCACACAAGCTTATGACCACAAATGAGCTTTTAAGAGCTGTTGGTAATGGTGTAAGTTCACTGAACTGTTGTGAGTGGGCAAACAACAAACTCCTATAGGGCTTATCAAATAAGCTCATAAATGCTCAACCTACACTGGAACATTGAGTGTGATAGATTAACCTCACATAAGGCCAAAAATCACAAGCTCAAGCTCAATGAGGAGCTATTTGAGAGCTTAGAAAAACAACTCCAACTACATGGTTTGCTTCTGTGTAGTGAGTAAGATGGGACAAAAAAGGTGGGTTGATTAAGCTACCTAGATAAGCTATAAATGTACAAGAAACCATACACATAACAACTAGGCCACAAGGGCTTCACAAAGAAGCCAAGTACTCAGGCTAAGATCAATTCCATAAGGCTTATGCAATTGACTGCCTAGACAGTGCACAGGGCAAAAACAAGCTAAAATAAGCTATAAAATAAGCTATTAAACATGACATACAAAAATTAACAAAAATAGAGTAAGAAATATTAGCAACAAAACTACAATACCCTAAAAGCATTTAGACAGAAACTAAATAGCAAAGACACACTGAAATTATTAAGTTAATTCAAAAACGACTAAATTAAAAATTTGACTTTTTACAAGAACATAAAAAGTTGACTAAACTGAATTTAGAACTTAATCTACTGACTTAATATGTTATATTAAGCTATAAGAACATGAAATAAACACAGATACACAAGAATTGAATACATATACAAGATTCTAGGATCTAACATCATAACAGTCAACACATAAATTAGTGCAATTGTCATTTTGACTTTTTCATATATAGAACTGCTAGATTAAGGTTTCTCAGAGTTGTTTAGGCCATAAGAAGAGTACATCAAACAAGAAAAACCGTTCAAATATCCTACAACACAGAATCACCATCAAATCCAAACAATCTTTAAATGAGATTAAATTGAACTTTTCATAACATCAAACTGTATAAACCTAATTTATTAAATCCAGGGGCTTAAGTGTGTCAAACCAAACCTTTTTCAGCCTAAACAAGTAGTCACAAAAGTCTAGGTCTAGGATTATCAAAAGCAAGCATATTGACAATAAAATGCAATATCAAACCACAATCCAATCCAAAGCATAACAACCTAACATTAAGACATATTATGACTAACAAACAACAAAGAAACATAAAAATATCAAAATCAAAGCAAATAAGCAACAAAACAAGAATATGCAAAATTTAAGAAAATGGCTTACAAGTTGCAATACAAGCTTAGACAAAGAACCAAGACCCAAGAACAATCCTAAAGCTTCCCAAGAAGCATTACTACCCAGGACAATCCAGAATTCATCCTGCTCCAAGCTTCTTCCTTCTCAACTCACTATTTTTGATTTTTCATTGATTTTCTTGATTTTTTAGTGTTTTCTGAATTTTAAAGACTAAGACTGTATTAAGGTTTCTAAAAGCTTTAAAGCTTTGTCAGGAGCTTATGTGAGCTTATTGAGTCCTTTAAACAACTACTTAACAAGAATTTAAAGAACATGAAATTTAAAGGTAATTAAAGTAAAACTTGAAACCGAAATATACTTGAAATTAAACGATAATAAAGTTTCATTACACTACTTTAGGAGAATTACAACATTAAAGCATTAAAATGACTTGAATTTAAAGAAAGCAAGAACTACATTAACTATGTAACCTAGGCTAATCCAAAGGTAGTCTTCTTCTTTTCTTCTTCTCTTTTTATAGCATTCGAGTTCCCACTAGCATTCTAATCAAATCCCACTTTAATTCGTGTCCATTGGATAAGCAGAATTGATCCTAGCCGTTTAAATAACTTTTGGCGCCAAAAGTCCTAAATGCTGCTTGGGGTAGTTTGAGAGTAATTAAAGAACTTTGGGAGGTTGTGGAGGTGGAGGGGACATGGTGGGAAAGGTTGGTGATGAGCTGGTGGTGAAACCAGGTATGTGGAGGGTAGTTTTGGTTTTGGCGGGGTTGTGAGGAAGATGAACAGGAGGGTGGGTTTGACTGGGGTTGACCCCGGTATTATATAAAAAGGTTGGGCTGGGTATGGATATTGGGCCAGCTGGGTTGTAGGATTGGATTTGGGTTTAATAATAACAAAGGGTCCGTTTGGTTTGGTATTAATACAAGGACCATTTATGCAATTTCTCCAATCTTGAGGGATTAAACCTGCCAATATTTTAAAGTTATCACAAGGACCAAACTTGACATACTTTAATAGTACAAGGACCACTATTGCATAAAATTCCATTTTTATAAATCCAAGGACTATTTTTGACATTTTTCAAAGTTTAAGGACCTTTTCGCCATTTGACCAAAGATTCATTCAAGGACCATTTTGACAACTTAGATTATTTCGTGGACCTTGAATGATAAAACTCACATTTTTGGATTCCGTGGACTAGATTTGACAACTTTTGAAAATTGGGGACTAAAGCGCCAATTATGTAAACTTGATACGCTTTTCATCCGATTTTGATATTTTGCATTTAAAACACATAAAACACTTATTTGTGATATTTTATCATTTTGATACATTTAAGTGTTTTCGGATGTTTTGGCATTCTAAACAGTACAAAAATGATGAGTATTTAGACATTCATCAACACTCTTGCATCACCTATCTTTGCAATCTTATGACTAACTGGTGCATTCGTATTTTAGGTGTTAGAATAAGTAGGTGTTGCTTATGGTTGCTGGAATGTTACTTATGGTTACATGTTGGTGCAAAAAAATCATATCAGTACTTTGATTTGTGGTTTAATGTTAAAGTCAGATGCAATTGGGCGTCCTTCATATTGTGACGGTTATCGTGTATTCTAAAGTTAGAACGCGATGATGATAGTTTCCTGCATTTATGTGTTTGGTAAGCGTGCTTCATAGACTCCCATGTTTTGGCAAGGCACCCTAATCCAAATTGTGGTTGCGACCCTCTTGAGTCTCGATCCGCCACCGATTCGCAGTCGAGGTCGTATAGATATTAAAGGGCATAATAAACGTCCTCGCTTTCAATTCATGGCATGTCAGTACACGGTTTTTAAAAGACATAATAAATCAAGTGGCGTGTTCTTCTTTAAAAGGCACTTCTCCAGAGATTATGCCAACTTTCCTAGCATGTCGTCCTATGAGTGTATGAACTTTGGTTATACAGTATTTCATCTTACCTTTCAAAACTGAACATTCATTTTTTCACAATTGAGGTATGTCCTTGCACTTCACTATAACCATTACAATCTTTTGATGTATCATTGTGCATGCTAATTTTGGGGTTCTTATTATTGTTGCACTTCCTCAGCGCCCATACGTGTATTGTTGCGGTTTTCCAACCTTCGCATAGATCCGGTAGAAAAGGCATTATTGGTTGACCGATAAGTGATGCGACAATGGAAAGTTACTTTGCTCTTCTCTTTTTAAATTCGGTTTGTAAAATTTGGTGATGCTGTTTATTTTTACATAAAACTTTCGGATTAAAAGCACATCGTCATCTTTATTATTTTTTGTTTTTTTGGTGGAGCAGAGACCTTATATATGATACCACGTCTTCATGCCATCCTAGAAAAAGAGATGGTCCGCAAAAACAGACGGAAACGAACTCAGTTACCCTGCGCCGCATATCTGGTCATTCGCAAAGGTTGGTTCTCTTTTTTTTTCTCCTCATTCTCGATGTGCTTATACCTATTGTGATGTTTACCGTGCAAACATCTGAATGCTAATATCGCACGTTTTCTTCTGCGTGTTGTTGACAACCGGCACGTGCAGATTACAAGGACCCACATAGATTCAGACAAAGGTGATCATATCAGTAGATTCTGTGTGCCAATGGGTAATTCTTTCTACCTGAATTGCCAATGATTTTTAAAGCAGTTGTGTTTTATTCATGTTTTTATCATGTTTTGTTTTTTTTTTTTTTTTTACTTGATGCAGGCAACCTTGCTTATGAACATGATAAGGCAAATGTGAAACACCATCTTAGTTGTTACATATAAGGTGCAGGGTGAAGGCACACCTCTGGCACGATCACCTACGGAAGTGTCCACCGTCAGTCTGCAGCACGGTGTCCACCAATGGAAGGTCCGTTAATGTGGTTCGTTTTCTTGCACAAACCTATAGTGTCTATCAACGAGTTTCTCATGCTATTTTTAAACTAGGGCATCTTTGCGGCCATGATCGGATGGCTATACAAACTTGGAAAGAGCGGTATAGGTACGGTGAGTTTTCGATGTGTGGCAGTAAAGTATGACTATACTATATATTATATTTGGTATTTTGCTTTGCATTCATCTACCCCACATTTAAGTTGCGAGGTTCAAATGGCATAATTTTTAACTTTTAATATTTAACTTTGTTGCTCATACACTAACAATAAAGTTATTATAACGAGTTCGCGGTTACTGCGACCGTACCTAACAACTTATGGAGCAAGCCCGCTAAAGCGACACTTATGGAACAAGGTCAAGCATCATAAAATCAGTTTAAGTCCATGTTTACAAATACTATCACAAATTAGCCAGCTATGGGATATAGCAAACACATGTATGGTCGAAGTAAGATTAATATAGTAACATAAAAAGTTTGGCGCTTCAATTTCCAAACATAAAAAATATATATATATATATATATATATATATATATATATATATATATATATATATATATATATATATATATATATATATATATATATATATATATATATATATATATATATATATATAGCTAAATTGTTCAAAGGCATAAAACATAAACATTAGCGAGCTCTTGGTGAGAGACGATAGCGATCCTACCTATTCACACCATCACTTAAACCCGGAAAAGACTTTAAACACTAAAATAAAGGATGTCAAGACACCATCGCTTCAACTTCTCGAGCAATGACTAAAGCTCCTGCAGTCGCTTTTGCATATTATCGCATTGTCGGCAACTCGGCGGCTTCGCTTAAATCTTCGGTTTGCAACTTTTTGAGCTACGAGATACTTGCACAGTAGAATCAAACTGATACAAGAGTTCCAACTCTCGAATCACATATTCCCGCCTCCGCTACACGGAGCCCTAATGTCCCGAACCTTTTCAAAGCCTCGCTTCATCCACCATGGTTGTGCTCACTCTCTTCCGAATCGAACAAACCATCATATCCTCACAAGCTAGACCCAACGGCAGAAGCAAGGTCTTCGCATAAGGCATAAAGCGTGTTCATATTTATATTTTCCTTTACTTGTTTTTTATTTGAGGCCAATGATTTTCTTTTGTGTGTGTTTTGGGATGGTGGTGTGGTTCTTTAAAGAGCAAATTATGGGTTGGTTATTATTGCTATGATGTAACAGCACAAGGTTTATTAGACTTTTGATTTGATCGCCACTATAGAGCCTCCAAATGCAAGTGTGAAGTAATCATGACTTTTGATTCCTATAACAAATGCCATCAATTAGGCATCTTTTGCCATGGTTACCATTTTTTCACATATGAGCCGCCAAAAAACAAAGAATTTCATCTTTAAAAAAAAACAAAGAGTAGCAAAAAAAAAAAGAAAAAAATATATTTTCTAGACATAACAGAAAAAGCGAGAAAAAAGGAAAAAAAAGCAGGAGACAAAATGATAAAAACTAAAACTTAGAGGTTACAAAATTAAACCATTGTAGGTGGAAATAAAACCGATATAAGCTTAAATGCACGACGCTCAAACAAGTTCGGAGAACTTGTTTGCTTGTAATCCAAATTTGTTTATTGAATGGCATGTCAAGCGTAGAATCGGTTGTCAAATTTATAGATCATCCTAGATCTCGCATGCCATTCAATCAACAAACCTACATTGCGGTGGACAAGCAGTCTACACTTGAGTCGGTTGATATGTGCGTCACATCACAGCCTTTCACATATGAATATATATTATGTGATATGGATAGCGGCTTATACTCCCTTTTTGTTGCGAGGAAGGCGGTGGAAGCAGAAGAATAATGTAGCTTTCGTAAATATGTATTGGATCAATTGCTTAACATAGTAAGTCAATTCTCATGTATACCATTATCCTATAATTCGTAAAACCGAAATTGTTATTTGTTTATTAACATGCAGATTGTCTTACTCACCCCGTATTAAGTTTGTTATGATATTTTTGGGTGATCGTGTTGTTCCTTTTTTTGAAATTGAGGAAAGACACTATCCAAGCGTACTATGAATGGCAATGAATACTCATCGATCAAAGGCGACTCACATTGGTTCCGAACTGAGGCTATTAATATTTTTTCACCACGAAGATGCTCACATAGGGATGCTTCTTGCATACGCGCCCACACTTATCACATAGCAAGGTCTTTTCCTTCGCCGAGGGTGATTGTTCATCTTGAAAATGTGTTCATACTAACGACCATGGTCAATGAGTGCGTTATGATGCTTCTTTTCAAAGGTTCACTTATGACCAATGAACTATCAAATTTTGCCATGGCTTGTTTTTCCACTCGACCTTTATTTAAAGGATTGAGCATTTTCTTAACTTTAAAAATGTTCAATACTTTTAGTGCTAAACTATGATACATTGCACCGACTTAAGAATTCTTTTGTTAATTGATAATATATATTCATGTTAAATCCATGGACTAAAGCCTCCACACATTGTCCAAATAAAACACAGGTGATTGAACCATATCATTGTTTTTTCTCCATTATATATGTATCAACAAAATTATTAAACCACAAGCAGACGTAACTTTTATTCATTGTTAACATAAGTTACACACATACCAACATAGATTAACAACACCTGTTAATCTCATACGTAACACCATAGCATTAAACATAAAGACCATAGCACAACCCATATTACACACGCAAAGATGCTACCCTAATCATGGAACTCCATTGTGAACACATGATGGGTTTTCTCAATACGCGCTTGCCTAGTCAAATCAAGGACACGAATCGATTAGCGAGAATCGATGGTCCCTATCGTACGCCTCCTCCAAGCATTCAACACCGTCGTTTGCAACATCATCTAAAGTTCAACCGACGACCTCTTCCGAAGAATTCGGTCCTCCGCAGCATGCGACGGCGAACATCATCGCATTTCTCTCAATCGGCATGATGAACCCCTCATTCTCCTTGCACCTGTAGAAACAAGAACTTAAGCGCATTATGCGGCTTCATTAGAACCGCCTGACCGCTTTTGGGTGGACACCATTTTGTTAACGGACTCGACAAAAAAATCACAAGGTAGAAAGCCCAGTATGTCAAAGCGAGAAAAAAACACCTTATATAAGCGAACAAAAACACCAGCACTAAGTTGGTGTAACCCTAATTGATCGGTGTCTCATTACTTAACATTCAATGCCATATTCCCAAAACAAGGCAACATAAAGGCTAGCGACCTAAAAGCAACTTTGAATAGTTCATAAACCAACCACTAATCTAAGATTTGATCTGCGGCCTAAAGTGCAACTTTGTGTGGTGTCTACTTTAATCGGTTTCTCTGCACGATTCCACTTCATGAAGCGAATACATCTAAAATTTCATTAATGGATAACTTTTCCACTAAACACCGGTGACAAAACAATAATCTAAAACAAATTGCGGCATGAATTCAAGCAAGAGAAATGTTTATTGCTTTCATTTCCATCTTTATATACAAGCAGTAGCATGCTTATTTTTTTTTTTATTTTTTTTTTTTTTCATTTCATGCGAGAAACCATGAACATTTCAACCGACCCAATCAAGCTCGAGAACCACTCGATCTTCCCTCATACATGAAAAGGCTGCTTTTCGGTTACTTATTACAGGTCGTTTGTAAAAAAGAGCGGCGGGATCTTGAAGGTTCCTGCATTTCCATTTGGTTGTTGCGGTCGATGAACTTTATCTATAATCTATTAGCGCTGACTAGCGATAATCGATGAATACATTTTAACTCCTTAACTACATATATGGGCATGACTTAAATCGTTGATTTTGCTATAGTTACTTATGAATTTACATAAATGCTTTGGTGAAATCTTGATTGCACTTTGAGTGTGCACTCTTTGAAATGTTAGCTTTGTTGTATGACAATGATATCCGATCGTGCAGCAATAATACACCATGTATTATGAACTATCGATCGTATGACAATAATACACCATGTATTATGAACATGTTGCCTTTGCAATTTAAGTGGACTTCTTTGTTCAAAAATGAAACCATTGTAATGCACGGATGTTATTCTAATGATGGGTATTATTGTTATATCGTATACAAAGTGACTACTTGGTAAAGCATTTTGCTATATGGTATATTATGAACATGTTGTTTTGGTATGGTTGGAAAACTGTTTTGCGGTTCTAAATTTGTGTTGAGATCTTGAAATTTGTTTTTTTTACAAATTCATACAACAACGAGACATCATCTACAAAATCCGAGCGTCGCTAAATTGCCATTCGGGTAATTGATGAGTGTCTAAATACTCATCGTTTTGTACCATTGTCTGCAAAAACATGCGAAAACTTTCGAGAAATGTATCAAAATGATAAAAATATCACAAATAAGTGTTTTATGTGTTTTAAATGCAAAACATCAAAAGCAGGATGAAAAGCGTATCAAGTTTGCATAATTGGCGAGTTTAGTCCCTAAGTTTCAAAAGTTGTCAAATCTAGTCCACAGTAAATCAAAATAAAGAAAAAAAAATCATTTTAAGGTCCATAGGATTCAATAGTTGTCAAAACAAACCCTTGAAGTTTAAAAATTATAAAATACGACTTTGGTCCCTCGAGTTTGAAAATGTCAAAATAGTCCTCGGATATTAAAAAGTGAAAATAATCAAATGTGGTCCTTGTACTATTAAAGATTGGAAAGTTTGGTCCTTGAAATAAGTTTGGAAAAGTGGCGAGTTCATTTTATACTTCTGCAAATTACATGAATGGTCCTTATATATAAGCTTAAACCAAATGGCCCGCTTTGTGTATTTTACCCCGACCAAAACAAAAGACCCCTGTCATTATCCACTTGCCCCCATTTTGAACCCCCTACTTATTAATATCTCGGTCAAAAGTCAAAGCAGCGAAACCATGTTTCTGTTCATCTTCCTCACTCTTTGCATTCGAAACCGGTGGTTTTACCACCGCTTTTCCACCTTTCCACTGTCTTTCCAACTGTATACCTCCCTCCACCTCTCCTCCCAAACTTCTTTAAATGCTAAAAAACACCTTTCGAAGAAATTTGGCACCAATTTTACATGGGCGAATCGATGTATTAGAAAGATCAATGGTTGGAATCAAGTGGGAAAGTCTCGAGATGTCGACAAAAGCTCAATGAGATCATTATAAAGCAGGAGAGGAAGCAATGTAGAAGGATATCTAGTTTTTAGTTAATGCATATAGTTTTAATAAGTTTTCAATTTCAGATGTAATTTTTGACTTTCAAGTCTTTGTTTAATCATTTCGATTGTAATCTAAAACCTTTTCAGGTTTCAATTTGATTAAGTTCCAAGTTTCGGAGTTATGCAATTTTCCATGTTCAAAAATCTCATGTTAAGATCAAATGTTGTTTGTAGGCTGTTGTTAAGGGTGAATAAGCCAACATAAGCTCTAAAGCTTATTTAAGCTTTTAGTAACCTTTAAAATCGTCCTAGTACCAAAAGCAAAAATATAAAAAATACAAAATAAATTAGTAAAAAATCAAAAAGCACAAGAAAGGATGATCACAGTGGGCGGGGTTAATAATGGATTACTGCCGGGTTTAGAGCTTCTTGAGGAAGCTATAGGAAGTGTTTTCAAGCATTGGTTCTCGGTTTTCACTTGGAATCCAACATGTAACAATTCTCCATTTTGGCATTTCCTTTGTTTGAGTTGTTCATTAGCTTAAATATCGTATGTTCATGTTTATTAGTCATAGTTAAGTATAATTAAGAATTAAAACCGGTTACTTGTTCTCTTTAATTTGTAGTTAGTAAAGTTTTATTTTAACGATTAATATAGCATAAGTGAAATTTCTTAATTTAATGTTATTATTATTGTTGTTTAATGCTTATATAGTCTCGTTAAGTGATAATATAAAGTTTTTAATCATTTGCATGGTCTAAATCTGAAATCTTTTGAAAAACATCAAAGCAGTTTTATAAAGTGGTGTTTGGATTTGCCTTGTTAAGCTATTTTAGAGAGTGTTTGAGTTGTTGCTTGTTGTTGTTTTGTGTCACTTAAGTACCATATAGCTCATATAAATAAGAAAAACCGGTCCTTATTTGATAAGAAAGTCAAAGTTACCTTTAATCTCTCACTTATTAGTTCCTTTGTTAGGATTTAAGTTACAAAAACATCATAGTTGTTTAAAACTTGGTCACTTAGCCTAATTACATCTTATTATAACAATATATCATAATCGGTAAGTAGATTTGGTTTAAAAGTTCATCAAAGGTCAATTGATGAGTGTGTAAATACCATCGTTTTGTCTAAAATAAAGCTGCAAATTCATAGAAAACACTCAGAAACACATCAAAATGATCAAAATATCACAAATCGGTGTTTTATGTGTTTTAAATACAAAAATATCAAAATCGGATGAAAAACATATCAAATTTGCAAAATTACGAGTTTCGGTCCCCAAGTTTCAAAAGTTGTCAAAAGCAGTCCACTGGCGCATAATTTCAAAAGTAAAATCACCAAGGTCCTTTTTAAAATCAAAAGTTGTCAAATTTAGTCCTTTGGTGAAAAATATCAAAAAGTTTGAAAATTGCAAAATGGTCCTCGAGTTTCAAAATTGTGGGTTAGTCCACAGGAAATGTGAAAATGGCAAGTTTAGTCCTTGTACTTTGTGAGATTGTCAATTTGGTCCCTTGAAACCTCTTTGAAGTGTTGGCGATTATGGTCCTTGCATTTTCGGGAATTATAAAAGGTCCTATGTTGTTTAACTCTTTAAAACATTTGTGACCGCACCCGATTATGAACCCACTAAGCATAATGTAATTTGAACCCTTGGTTATTAATTACTGTCGTCGAACCCACAGGTCGACACCACCCCTTTTGGTGCCATCCTTCTCCTCGCGCGCCTGCAATCTTTACTGCGCTGTTCACCTCACATCTTATCCCGATCCCTGTCCCCCTCCAAACACTACACTCCAGAATCATTATCATCTACTTCTCTCTCCGCTCCCGATCTTAAGCTGCCAAAATCTCATTTCCGCCAAAATGAATGTGTGGTCAAGATGAGCTTCAAAGGATCGAGGGGTGGGGTTTATGGTGGGATATATTAGATATGTGAGAAGAGACTAGTGGGACTATAAAAGAGAAGAAAGAAGCAACTTTTGAGAAGTAGTTAATTTTAATAAAATTTGTATAGTCGTTTTTATTAATTAAAGCTTAATTAATGTTCTAAGATGTAGTTTTCTGTTCCATTGTATTCACATCAAGTTATTTCATCAATTTAATCTGTTTCTCAAGTTTAATTCAAGGTCTTGTTTAAGATTCATATTTTCGAACTTCTGTGGAAATTTCTAGATTCAAATTTGATATCAAGCTTATAATAAGTTCATGTTAAGATTAAATAAGCTCATTTAAACATGATAAGCTTTAGTAAACCTTTAATCATTTTGAGCAAGTTTCACGATTAATTGATAAAAGTCGAGGAAATTGGTCAAGGAGGGAATTGGATCACAGGATGTTGCGAGGTGAATTTTGGGTTGAAATTAGATTAGGTTAGTTTGGTTTTGTGTTTGATGTTGGCTGCAATATTTGGAACTCATGTGAGTGGTTTCGCTTTCTAATTTCAAGCCTATATTGGGGTTTGAGTTTGCACATATGTCTGTGGTCACTATTGCTTTTAATATATTTATTTAGTTATATTAGACATGAGTAAGCTTAGTTTGATCATTGGTCTAAGTCATATTAGCGGTTTAAGTATTTTAAATTGCATATGATGATATTAGGGTGTTTGGTTCTGTTGGTATCTTGAGTAAGAGGAATGAAAAATAGCTCGACTTCTTTAGTCGATCTAGGTATTCAGATCAAATGAATCAAGTTCTTGCATCTTATATCACTAATAGTCAAAATAATCTGAATCATTGTATTTGATTCGATTAGATTTAGAAGCTAAAATGTTGCATATAGGTTTGGAAGCTGTTGAGGCTAGCTTCTATTAGTCTTACTTTAGTTTAGAACATCAATTCAACCAAGCATTTGAGATCAAATCTCACAAAAGTCAAACATCACATCTGTTGTAAAGTGAAACCATGTCAATCTGGTTTTTAAGCACTTGCGGACCTTGCGGTTGTTAATTCAAATAGTTAAGGCCTCATTTTTGGTCTAGAGTTAGTCGGATAGGTGGTCTTGAAAGCGCAATGTTGGTTTTCCCATAAGCTCCACTGTATAAGCTGTGCATAAGCTCTTTTTGGCCCATTTCCCTGCTTGACGGATCTCGGTGAATCTGAGATTTTCTCATTATTATGACTCATGTAAGAGCTTATAAGAGCTTTTCATGGCTGAAATTTGGTACATTCAATCTCAACCAGGTCTTCTCTAGGTTACAACTTATAGTTTCCAGGTTTGAGCTTATTATTAAGCTTGTGCATCGACTTAAAGTTGCTACCGAGGGTGTTTTGCTTTTAAAAGCTCACAACCTCAAATCTTAGCATATTGTGATTCATTGGTTTAGTTTGTTAAAACTTATTGCATTTTATCAATTTAGCTTATCATAGCTTTGGTAAGCGAGTTGATAGCATAAATTGTCCATTTGGCTTATTTGGATTGCTTAATAATAAACACTTCATTAAGCGATTTCATATTTCTCCACAAGCACCTAATTTTCTATTTTTCTTATACTCCTAATATTATTTTAAAGTTTTCCTGAAATTTTCAGATTTTTCTAAGTAGTTTTGCTATTTTCTCTATTAAATTAGTTTTAATCATTTTTAAATAGCTTTTAATACAAAAAATTAGAAAAGGTTCAAAAAATAAGTTTTCATTTTCTTAGGCTTAGATAAATATAAAAGGCAAAAGTAATTTTCCATATTTTTCATAGTTCATTTGGTAATTTTAGTGATTTAATTAGTTTTAATAGTTTAAAATTCCTAGAAAATGAAAATAATCGGAAAAATACAAAGATAGTTTGAAAATTCTAGTTTGATATTTTAGACTTTTCCATTTCTTAATTTCATTTTCTAGCTTTGTTTCCTAATTTCTTGTATTTTGGTCAATTATTAAATAGTTAAAATTAGTTTTAATTTATAATAATTAATTAAATAGTTATAAAAATAATTTTCTTTTTATAAAGTTTCTTATATCATTAGGTTTGTAAAATGTATTTTTCACATTTTAGGACTTTTATTTCTTAAATTTCACTTTTTATTTTATACGTTTACGTATTTTTATTTTAAGCGTAAGTTTTAGTTTTAAGTTTTAAACGTTCATCATTTTAAATATAGTGATAGCGTTTATTTAATAGATTTTATCTTTTTATTTTCCTTTAATTTGCATTTAAGCCGTTTTATTGTGTTGGCTTTTCTTGTAATTATAATCGTTCCCGTATCCTTTCCGTTCAAATTCCTCGATCCTAAGCGTTTGATAATCCATTGCACAACTCATTTGGGACACTGCGACCGAAACCTTTCCTCTCGGATCTTCATTGCATTCGTCTTGCGGTTTTAAAATGGTTACTGATCGCCATTCATGAGTGGCGGAACTTGTGATTTAGCATTTGTTTGTACGCATCAAATTTTAGCGCCGTGTATTCTGTTATTGATTGTCTTTCGATCTAAGTGATTAGTGATTTGGATATTCACTCTTTGTTCATACCATCCATACATATATGTTTATGTTTTTTTATCTTATCAACCAAAAATACTCTTCTCATTCCTCTTGCTCGTTGATTCTATTTCTCTTATCCTCTTTTGCGTTTAATTCTATTCTTATTATCCTCTCAGCCATTTGATTCTCTTCTTAATCCTCTATATATTTAATTCTTATGTCGGCTTCATCGTCAGGAATGTGTGTGCGCGGTGTGGAGGGCCTAGTTCAAGCGAATTTTGCAATTCGTGCGAATTATCCATCAAAAATTCTTTTCAAAGTTATTTAGACCACCTTGCCTTTGAAATACATTCTAATCTTGACAAACCGGTTCAAGCGTAGGGCCCCAACACCCACGAGGATTCTGAGGACACTTTCTTTGAAGATGAGAGCCGTAATCTAATCGAACAAATTCAAGCCGAGTGAAAAAGGTGAGAATTAGAATTGATTGACGATGAACCGTTCAAACACGGTGACCGGCAGAATGACTTGCCTAATCTTCACGCTTCTCAAGCACCGGCGGAGACCATAGCGGAAGTGGTGGAAATTGCTAGCTCTCGGGTACGCCACTTGTCCACCTCGGATCTTTACGAATGTTCTTGAGACTTGATAGTCATTCGATCACCATGTAGGTTTTGTTGATCCTTTGAAAAAAGCGGTTCTCTTCCTAACTCTCAAAAACAATCGTTTATTCCTTGTGTCGGTTGTGGTGAGCCTCTTTATAGTTCACCACATCAGTGAATGTGCTTATACAATGTGGTAATAATATTCATAATAAGGGTTGTTTGTTTTGTGGTTCAAGAATTCATTTGATTATGATCCTAATCAGAACTCATTTGCGACTCTTGAAACTTTTCAATTACCACATTACGACCTATATTCATATGATCAACATTCTTGTTGTGAATTTTGTGAGGTCCTCTCTAAGGATTTGAGTGTCGATCGGAAATCGTTTGTCTATGAGCAGTTTTCGGTGATGCTCGAGTTTTGGTTATGACCAAAATCCATATGATTCACTGTCGGACTCAGCAGTTCTTTGTTGTAGTCTTTATCAGAGTCCCCATTTATTCTGATTGTCAAGCAGAATCCATTTCCTTGTAACAATCATGACTCGCACATGTTTGATAATTTCCAACCTCCGGCCTATCGGTTCAAACTCCACTGAGCCGTTGTCTCATGAAATCTCGAGGATCTTGAAACGCATGTAAAAACACTTGAGGATATGATGAGTAATTTTAAGAATCAAGTGAGTGGTGAAAAGACCATGGGAGGTGCTACCGCGAAGAAGCGAGAGGCCCTTGATCAGGGGAAGAATCATTAGCCCTAGAGCATGCGGCTCTAAGGCATTCCCAATTTCTTAAGGCCGCTCTGTATGATGATGGCGAGGAGGGGTTTATCCTTTTAAAAGTAATATTTCTCAACCCCTCGATCGGTTGATATTCAGTGATTGAGATTCCATCTCGAACAAGCGCTATCACACCGAGATTCACACTCACTCTCTCTCTTATGGGGGCGAGCATCTTGACCTTTGTTCACGAAAAGGAATCGGACGAATTCATAAAGTCTAGTGTTGAGGACCTTGTCCCAATCCCGGGAGAGTGAGCGGAATTCTTGATCATGTGTGTGATATTCCTCCTCCTCTTGTCTTCCAAAATGATCATGTTGAGATGTCCTCCGATTACGATGATGATGAGTCGTTATCTTGTGGAGACATCATTTATGTGGAAGATTCACCTTACGAGCTTGTTAGCTTAGAAGAGAGAATGATAAAGTTCTTGACCTTTGAAATCAAAGATGAAGCTCTTGAGCAACATTCTTGAATGTCGGTCTTCTCATTTCTAAAATTGAGGCTTTCGAAGAGAAACCTATTTCATCTCCTACCCCATTAAGGGTAGTGACATTCTTTCCGAGTGATTCTAATCCGGAGGAATAAGCCTCTGTTTTGATAATATGGGAGAGAAGATTAGTGGCGGTACCACTTTTCATTCTCATAATTCTCTCTCGATCATGAATCATTTACCTTTGAGGAGTTAGCGGTGAACCGCTCGTATCAGTGCGAATATGGTTCATTCACGCTTCATGGAGTTCTCGGATGAACTCACTCCGTATCATATCTCATGAGTATGATAAATTCTACTTTGATCTAGACACTCCAGAGATTCGTCTTGATCGCATAAGCAAATGATGAGATTCATAATCACGAAAATATGGATCCTCCTATAGATGAAGATGAGTTAGTCATGATGTTTATCATGATTTTCTATATCTTCTTCACCCTATCCAGTAACCTCTCATGTTCTTCACTCCTTCGGGAATGAAGACATTATCTTTGATCCGGCATTTTCATGTACCATTTATGAGGCGGTTCTATGTATATCTCATCGATGTGGAACTTTCACGTGCTTGAAATGTTTGTCGAACATCTTGAATGAAAGTCAGATGGAATTGTTTCTTCCGCTTTGCTTCCCATGAACCATGATGGGTTAGGGGTCGAGTCAAGCTAGCGACTCGGAGATCAAAAAGCATGCACACACCATATGGGTTTCACCCATATTTACGATTCTTACCCTTTCTACCACCCTAAGTGTGGGGTGATGCCCACATTTAAAAAAAAAAAAAAAAAAAATCTTTTAAATAATGGCGTAGTATTTCCCTTTTCGTTCTTTGTTTGGCATAACCGCGGTACTTTGAATATTGAGGGCAATATTCATTTCTAAGTGTGGAAATTCTCGCGAATTTCATATATTATTTACCCAATTCCCGTTTTTGGCCAAAATTTTTTTTGGAGTAAGTGTTTTACACTTTCTCATTTAGTTATCGATCCGCCATATACATAAGACAAAAGTTAGCTAATCCGAGAACAAGCGGCTCTTGGTAAGATATATCAAATCCGTTTATATACTTGCAATTTGCCCGAAATTGTATGGTATTGAGCTCGCCATATCCTAAAAGTGAAGAGTTGGCTAGCCAAGATTATGAAGCATGGTAAAGGCGGTGGAAAAACCATAATTGATGTCGACTCACGAAGATAATATTGATAATTTATCTAAGAGTTGGCTAGTCCGGAAGGTGCGGCTTACGGTAAAGACAAATCAAACCCGTTGAAAGGCGGTGGTTTGCTCAAAATCACATAGTTATCGGTGTCTGATGGTTCTTACTTATTTGAAACATTGGGCTACTCGAGTAATAGCTTTTGGTAAAGAGTTTGAAATCCATTATGTTTTCTCAAATCATTGCTAGGGACTAGCAATATCTCGATGTGGGGATTGATGGGTGTGTAAATACTCATCATTTTGTACAAATAAGCGCAAATTCATGCAAACACTCGAAACACATCAAAATGATCAAAATATCACAAATCGATGTTTTATGTGTTTTACATACAAAAATATCAAAATCGGATGAAAAACATATCAAATTTGCAAAATTAGGTTCCAGTCCCCAGTTTCAAAAGTTGTCAAAACGAGTCCTGACGCATAATTTCAAAAGTAAAATCACCAAAGGTCCTTTTAAAATCAAAGTTGTCAAATTTAGTCCTTTGGTGAAAATATCAAAAGTTTGAGAAAATTGCAAAAATGGTCCTCGAGTTTCAAAATTGGCGAAATTAGTCCACAGGAAATGTAAAATGGCAAGTTTAGTCCTTGTACTTTGTGAGATTGTCAATTTTGGTCCCTTGAAACCTCTTTGAAGTGTTGGCGGGTTATGGTCCTTGCATTTTCGAGAATTACATAAAGGTCCTATGTTATTTAACTCTTTAAAACATTTTGACCACACGAATTATGAACCCCCAATCATCATGTAATTTGAACCCATAGTTATTAATAACACGTGGTGGTCAACCCAGGTCAAACCCGCCCTTTTTGGTGCATCCTCCTCCTCCCGCGCCTGCCGCAATCTTCACTGCCGGCTCAGCCTCTGCTTATCCCCGATCTGTCCCCTCCAGACACTACACTCCAAGAATCATTATCATCTCACCCTCTCCTCCTCAATCTCTTAAGCGCCGAAAATCTCATTTCCCATAAAATGAATGTGTGGTCAGATGAGCTTCAAAGGATCGAGGTCGGGATTTATGGTGGGATATATTGAGATATGTGAAGAGACTAGTGGGACTATAAAGAAGAAAAAGAAGCAACTTTGAGAAGTAGTTAATTTTAATAAAATTTGTATATCGTTTTATTAATTAAGCAATTAATGTTCTAAGATGTAGTTTTACATTCCATTGTATTCACATCAAGTTATTTCATCAATTTAATCTGTTTCTCAAGTTTAATTCAAGGTCTTGTTTAAGATTCATATTTTCAAGCTTCTTGTGGAAATTTCTAGATTCAAATTTGATATCGAGCTTATAATAAGTTCATGTTAAGATTAAATAAGCTCATTTAAACATGATAAGCTTTAGTAAGCCCTTAATCATTTTGAGCAAGTTTCAGATGGTCGATAAAAGTCAAGAAATTGGTCAAGGCGGGAATTGGATCACAGGATGTTGCGAGAGGTGAATTTTGGGTTGAAATTAGATTAGGTTAGTTTGGTTTTGTGTTTGATGTTGGCTGCTGATATTTGGAACTCATGTGAGTGGTTTCTCACTTTCTAATTTCAAGCCTATATTGCGGTTTGAGTTTGCACATGTGTCTGTGGTCCTATTGCTTTTAATATGTTTATTTAGTTATATTAGACATGAGTAAGCTTAGTTTGATCATTGGTCTAAGTCGTATTGGCGGTTTAAGTATTTTAAATTGCATAACGTTAGTATTAGGAGTGTTTGGTTCTATTGGTATCTTGAGTAAGAGGAATGAAAACTAGCCAAGCTCGACTTCTTTAGTCAATCTAGGTATTCTGAGTCAAATGAATCAAGTTCTTGCATCTTATATCACTAATAGTCAAATTTTTCTAAAATGCATTCTGTACTTGATTGATTTAGATTTAGAAGCTAAATGTTGCATATAGGTTTAGAAAGCGTTGAGCTAGCTTCATTAGTCTTACTTTAGTTTAGAACATCGAATTCAACCAAGCATTTGAGATCAAATCTCACAAAAGTCAAACATCACATCTGTTGTAAAAGTAAAACCATGTCGAATCACGTTTTTTAAGCAACTTACGGACCTTGCGAGTTGTTAATTCAAGTAGTTAAGGCCTCATTTTTGGTCTAGAGTTAGTCGGATAGGTGGTCTTGAAAGCAATGTTGGTTTTCCCATAAGCTCACAGCTAAGTTATGCATAAGCTCTTTTTTAGGCCCGTTTCCCTGCTTACGGATCTCGGTGAATCTGAGATTTTCTCGATAATTACGGCTCATGTCAGAGCTTATAAGAGCTTTTCATGGCACGAAATTTGGTACATTCAATCTCAACCAGGTCTTCTCTAGGTTTACAACTTATAGTTTCAGTTTGAGCTTATTATTAAGCTTGTATCGACTTAAAGTTCTACCGAGGCTTTTTAGCTTTTAAAAGCTCGCAACCTCAAATCTTAGCATATTGTGATTCTGTTGGTTTAGTTTATTTAAAACTTATTGCATTTTTCAATTTAGCTTATCATAGCTTTGGTAAGCAGTTGGTAGCATAAATTGTCCATTTGGCTTATTTGGATTCTTAATAATAAGCACTTCATTAGCGATTTCATATTTCTCCACATAAGCACCTAATTTTCTATTTTTCTTATACTCCTAATATTATTTTAAAGTTTTCCTGAAATTTTCAGATTTTTCTAAGTAGTTTTGCTATTTTTCTCTATTTAAATTAGTTTTTAATCATTTTTAAATAGCTTTTAATACAAAAAATTAGAAAAAGGTTCAAAAAAATAAGTTTTCATTTTTCTTAGGCTTAGATAAATATAAAAAGGCAAAAAAGTAATTTTCCATATTTTTCATAGTTCATTTGGTAATTTTTAGTGATTTAATTAGTTTTTAATAGTTTAAAATTCCTAGAAAATAGAAAAATAATCAGAAAAATACAAAGATAGTTTTGAAAATTCTAGTTTGATATTTTAGACTTTTCCATTTCTTAATTTCATTTTTCTAGCTTTGTTTCCTAATTTCTTGTATTTTGGTCAATTATTAAATAGTTAAAATTAGTTTTTAATTTATAATAATTAATTAAATAGTTATAAAAATAATTTTCTTTTTCTATAAAGTTTCTTATATCATTAGGTTTGTAAAATGTATTTTCACATTTTAGGACTTTTATTTCTTAAATTTCACTTTTATTTTTGTGCGTTTCGTATTTTTTATTTTAAGCGTAAGTTTTTAGTTTTAAGTTTTTAAGCGTTCATCATTTTAAATATAGTGATAGCGTTTATTTAATAGATTTTATCTTTTTTTCCTTTAATTTGCATTTAAGCGTTTTATTGTGTTGGCTTTTCTTGTAGTTATAATCATTCCCGTATCCTTTTCGTTGAATTCGCGATCGGCAAGCGTTTGATAATCAATTACGCTGACTCATTTGGGACATAACGACCGGAAACTCTTTGTACTCTCGGATCTTCATTGCATTCGGTGCTGGCGGTTTAAAATTTGGTTCTGATGCGCCATTCACAGATGGGCGGACGTGTGATTTAGCTTATTTATTTGTACGCATCATGTTTGTTTGGTTTTCTTAAAAAGTCGAACTTTTCGGTTTGGTCGCTTTTGAATAAACTAGATTATTTTCTATAGGACTTAATATTAAGTTTCAATATTTGAGCTTTTGGTATATCAATATTCAATTGCTTATCTCATCATAGTATTTTTTATATTGTCTATAAGCTTATTACATGGCTTATTTCTTAGCTTATTTTGACAACTGTTTTTAAAAGTGCCTGTGCCAAGGAAGTTTGTGTTAGCTGTTCATTTAAATAAGCTCGCGCAGAGCTTATTAGTTAGACTCGACATGAGTTTTAGCTTTTTGTGCTAACCTAAGCTATCTCGAAGTTCAAGTTTAGTTTTCACTTTATAGCTTGGATAAGAACGCAACAAGCTTTTAAGTTGTCATTTTGTGTGAACCTTTGTTTACTCGGTGGTTTACTAGCTTTTCTCAAGCTCACTACAAGCTCGTTAGTGACACCAGGTGTGAGCTTTAGCTTTTGGATAGCCCTTGACCCGACTTGTTTACTCGGTGATTATTTTGAGCTTTGGAGCTTTTGCTAGCAATTTGGCTTAAATATACATGTAGGCTGTTTGGATAATGGGATTATCATAAGTGCTTATTTGCTTATTAGAGCTTTTAGGTGTGATTATTTGTATCTTTTAGCTTAATATTAGTAACTTTAGCTTGTTGGTAGCTTATTTAGCCTTTGGTTCCATATTGTAAGCTTATTTGAGTTTGAAAAATCCAAGATAAACTTATAAGCTCAACTATGATTGAGATTTTTAGCTTATAAACGACTTATTTTTAAGTTGTAAAATTTTTGTTTTCATTAAAGTTACTTATTTTAAGTAGTATAATAGTTTTAAAAAGAAAAACCACAAAACATCATTTTAAATATAGTGATAAGCGTTTATTTAATAGAAATTAGCTTTTAATTTTTTCTTTCAACTTATTATTAAGCACTTCTAGTTTTATAATTTTCTTAGTTTTCTGTCACCATAGGATATTTTTAGAAAAGTTTCATAATTTTCTTAGCTTGTTTAGTATTTATTAGAATTTAAAATAGTTAAAAGTATTAAATAATTAATAATAAATAAATAAAAACATAAAAATATCTTTTTAGTTTTAAATTTAGTTTTATAATATTTTAGATTTTCTAAGTTATAAGTTTATTTTCCCAGGTTAATTTTATATTTTCTTGTATTTAAGTGTATTTTAAATAATTAATAAATAGTAATTAGTTAATAATAAATAGATAAAAAGTGTAAAAATATATTTTCAGTTTTAAAATAAGTTTTATAATATTTTAGATTTTTCTAAGTCATAATTTCAATTTTCTAGCTTTGTTTCATATTTTCTTATATTTTAGGTTATTATTAAATAGTTAAAATAGTTTTAATTAATAATAATTAAATAAATAGTTATAAAAATAATTTTAATTTTCCAATAATTTTCTTTTATTTTTAGGATTCCAAAAATATCATTTTCATATTTGTAGGTCTTTTATTTCTTAAAACTCGCGTTTTGTTTTATCGTTCACGTAGTTTTAAATTAAGCGTGTCGTGTTCGTTTGTTTTATCGATTGTTGTGCTTTATAAATTACTGTCAAATACAATTCCAATCAATCGATGGTGTAATTATCAACAAAATCCTGCAGTCACTATCCTTAGTGATTATTAATCTGAAAGCGTTTTGAATCACCATTCGATCTCCAGTGGGACTTAACGACTGTGGAAACACTACTCTCAGATCTTAATTGCATTTGTTTACGATCTGTTTGAATTTTTCTGATTGGTTGACCATTCACAAGTGGTTAACTTGTGTGATAAACTATTTATTTGGAGCCGGATCAAATTTTGGTGTTGCATTACTTGATTGAAAGCGTGTGTTAAGCATTTTGGATCCATTCTTGCACATATACCACCTTTTATGTGATTTTTGTAAAGTTATCAAAAGTTCATTAACACTTTTCCTAAAGTGTTAACAACACCAAAAATATAAAACAACAAAGCGATCGTAACGTTTTCTAGCTTGTATTATCTTTGGGTGATTCTTAAAGCGATGCGATTTGGTTAAGCGAGACGATACCAAAATATTGTCCAAAATTTTTAAACCATTAGCACAAATCCATACTCACGTCTTTTCGATGGTGCCATAATACATAAAATCAACCACATGAAGAAAAGAGACACACCAAGCTGGGGGTGTGAACATTAATAAGTTCCAGAACAAAAGATTTAAAACTTACCTTTGTGTCCTTGTGATTTGGTGTACCTTTTTCAAAGCCATTTCATTTGTGATTATTGGTTTAAGTTCACTTGTCGTTTTGCCTCGCATTTGTTTTGGCAGTTTTTATACTTAGTGCATGCGGCTCGTTCTTCCGACTCTGAGAGTCCGGCTTTACGGGCTTGCAGTATTCCTCGTAGGCGTGGGGCGTTACGCTCCTTCGGTAGTGGTGAGGCGTCTAGCACCACCACCCATCTGTAATGGCGGAAGATAAGCCTATGAATGAGGCTTCTCCAAGCACCCGCCGAGGGTTCGGAGATGCCATTGTGTCGACCATCGTGGGCGATACCTTGACTTCAAGCCGGGTTGCTTAATCTTGTGACCCAAGCCAATTTTATGGTTTTGGCGGGGCGACCCTCGTGCGCATATTCGATGGTTTAACAAGATTGCATCTACCATCAAATACAAGAATGTCCCACATGAAGCAATTAAACTTCCCGTTCCCGTTCTCTCGAGAGGACAAGCCGAAATTGACGAAAACAACCCCTCGTTCCATTGAGACATGGGAGGATTTAGTCACTAAGTTTGTTAGCAATTCTATCCTCCATCCAGAACTACAAGTCTTAAGAATGAGATAATGAAATTCTCTCGAATTTGATGAATCATTCGGGAGGCATGGGATCGTTACAAAGGTTGCTCACTTATGTGTACGCATCATGGTTTTACGAGTTAATTCAAATGGATACTTTCTACAATAGTGCAGAGACAAGGCGACCAAGACTCTTTAAATGCCTCCGCGGAGAGGTAATTTCTGAGCAAGACCACAAAGAGCCTTGCAAATCATAGAAAACAAGTCCCAGTCCATACTTTCCGAACAAAGACATATCGGTCTAGGTCTAATGTTGGACCTTCTACCCATCTCGATGAGTACATCTAGCACCGATGCTAAGATTGACAAACTCGGATATTGTTCAAGCTTTGGTTCTTGCAAACCAAAAGAAAGTCACTTTCGCAGGACACCATCGCATGGTGAAGTGAAGAAACTAGAATGCGTATTTACTTGTGGTGGCCCTCATGCATACTACAAACTATCGCCACCGATGGTGAGTCCGTTTGAAGCCAATACTATGGCATTACTTCACATCAGGAGGTAACTATCGTCCTCAAATGAACCAAACTACCGTGCTAACACTTATCGAGGACCACCGGTTTTAACGGAATCTAAACATACGAGCCGGAGATCGAACCAACCTAGAATGAACCAAGGTTATCAAAACCAAGGTAATTTCTATCCGGGACCAAATCAGGTTTCCAACATCAAAAACCTTAATCAATACTAATTTCAATCGAGGGAATCAATTTCGAAATGTGAATCCTAACCAAGAATTTTCAACAACAAGGTCATGTCAAACATCGACCTCAAAATTTCCCTCCGCATCCTCGATTACCATCATCGATGAGTTATTGAAACAATTCATGAAATCCCAGATGAAATGACGGAGTTGTTGGTCGGTCGGATCGGCGATCTAAAGAAGTCTTTAAATGATCAACCCTAAGACTCGGAAAACTTAAGGCAACACGATCGCTAACGGGGGCGATGCAAAGGCGATCACAGTGAAGTGGTTTTCATACAATGGACCCATTCTTCCTACTACCTCTTCTTCTTCTCCTCGAAGGTAGTGGAAAGTGAACTGAGGCGACAAAGGACAAAGGAACTTCCTACTAATAACGGAGATACCAGCGATGTCCATCCTCGAGTTGTCCGAAACCAAATCCAACCCAGGGGTTGTTTTGAACCTCCACGTAGCTCCTGTTGAAAAACCCAAATCCAAAACTTCTATTCCTTACCCATCACGTTTGAATGAGCAAAAGCTCCAGCGAAAAGCCGGTCATCGAATGGACAAATTTTTCAAATTTTCCAAGAACTACATTTTGACATAAGCTTTGCGGATGCTATCATCTTGATGCCCAGTTTGCATCAACTCTCGAACACATGTTAAGCAACAAGGAAAAAGCATTTGAGATGCAAAAACTCCTCTGAGCAGGCGCTTTCGGCATTTATCTTGAAGAAGCTTCGAGAAGCTTGAAGATCTGGAAAATTTCTCTTACCTTGTGTATTTCGAGGGATGGTTGAATGCTTTGCCTTAGCCGATCTTGGTGCAAGCATCAATCGATGCCTTATTGATGTGGATGAAACTTTCTCTTCGGACTTACTCTACATGCATGACTCTCGAGCTTGCGGATCGTACAATATCCGATTGGCATTGCGAGGCGTGTTGTAGTAGGAAAGTTCCATTTTCCGGTGACTTTGTGGTTGTTGATTTCGATCTTTGATCAGCGGGTTCCTCTCATTGTTGGGCGAGTTCACGAGCGAGCGTGCTCTCATTGATGTATTTGAGCAAGAAATCACATTACGTGTAGGTAATGTATGTCGCGCTTTAACCTTGATCAAACTTGGTACTCCATAAGCTATGATTACGAGTCGGTTAACCGAATAGATATCATTGATGTTATACGAAGAGTACTCTCAAGAAGTTCTTGGTTATGATCATAATTCTTGGTGATAATATCACTCATTCATCTCAACCATCATTGCCAATTCTACTCCTACTCATCCATTTGAGAAGCGGCTTCATCTTAGAAGAGAGATTGAAGCATACTTGTCTAGTGATTACATTCCATGAAATTGATCACGCTCCCATCGACATCGGGGGACATACTTCTCATTGAGAAGTTGCTAATGATGATCCATCATCGAGGAGAAGGTAAATCAAAATCCATGAAGTTATCAAGCGGAGGTTATCAAACTTCTTGATGCAAGATTAATTTACCCGATCTCGAGATAGTCCTTGGGTTAGCCCAATTCATTGTGTTCCTAAAAGGGTGGCATTCGCATCATCACAAATGAAGAAAGCGAGTTAATTCCAACTCGATTAGTTCGGAGATGGCGTGTGTGTATTGACTATACTTGAGTTGAATGGCCTTGCGAAAAGACCATTTTCCTCTACCCTTCATGGACCAAATGCTTGAGAGATTAGAGGGGAATGAATACTATTGTTTCCTTGATGGTTTCTCGGGTTATTTCGGATCCCCGTTGATCCGGGATCAAGAAAGACCACATTCACCTGCCCGTACGGAACTTTTGCCTCTGAGGCGTATGCCTTTTGGCCTATGTAATGCTCATGCAGCGTTCAGCGATGTATGATGGCCATTTTCCACGACATGATCGGAAACAATGGAGAATGTTTATGGATGACTTCTCGGTCATTGGGGACTCGTTTCAAACATGTCTCTCCATTTAGAAAAAATGCTAAAAGCGGTGTGAGGCACCAATCTTTGTCTAAATTGGGAGAGAAGAAACCGCTTATGGTCAAAGAAGGCATAGTCCTTGGCCGTAAGATTTCAAAAGCAGGATTGAGGTTGATAGAGCAAAAGTCGATGTTATTGCTAAATTGCCTCATCCTACTACCGTCAAAGGTATTAGGAGTTTTTAGGTCATGCGGTTTCTATCGCTTGATTCATACAAGATTTTCTAAAATCGCTCGGACTTTATTTCGTCTTCTTGAAAAAGATGCTCCTTTTATCTTCTCACAGAGTGCATCGAAGCTTTTGAAACATTGAAAAAGCTTCTTGAAGCACCATTCTAGTTGCTCCCGGCGGGACTTGCCTTTTGAGCTCGTGTGCGATGCAAGTGATTTTGCTATCGGTGCGGTTAGGGGCAGCGTGGAGCAAAACATTACGACCCTATCATCTGCGAGTAGGACGCTATGGTGAAGCTCGAACCCATTACACCACCACGAAAAAGCATTGTGGCGGTGGTGAATGCTTTTGAGAAGTTTAGAGCCATACCTAATCTTGACCAAATCGTGGTGTATACGGATCATTCGGCTCTCAAATATCTCTTTGCAAAACAAGATCTGAAAGCAAGATTGCTCCGTTGGGTTCTTACCTCCGAGATTTGATATCATCATACGTGATAAAAAGGAGTGAGAACACAGGCTGCCGATCATACATCATCTAGAAAACCCTCACCAAGATGTTTTCGAAAAGGAAATAAATGAAACATTTCCTCTTGAGACACTCAATGCGGTTTCTTTTCATGGAACTCTTCTACCCCATGGTTTCTTGACTTGCCAATTACCATGCGGGCAACTTCACCGATGAAAGGGATGTCAACCCAGCGAAAACAAATTCTTGAGGATGTTAACATTACTTGGGATGGCCCTACCTATTCAAAATCTATGCAGAATCAAGTCATCCGAGCGGTGTGTTTATAGACGAAGCTATGGACATTCTCAAGCTTGCCATCTTGAACCAGAGGAAACCATCTATAGTCGAACTACACCGCCAAGGTGTTTGATTCGGGTTTATTATTGCACTATTTATAAGGATGCTTACGAATTTGTCAAAACCTGTGGCGCATCAGCATGCACGGAAATATCTCACAAAGAGTAAATGCCGCATAGCGCCATTCAAGTGTGTGAGATCTTTGACATCTGAGGCATTGACTTTATGAGACCATTTCCATCATCTCGAGAAACAAATACATACTTGTGGTATTGACTATTTGTCAAAATGGGTTGAGCGAAAGCTTTACCTCACTAATATTGCAGTTGTTGTAAAATTCTTAAAATCTCTTTTGCTAGGTTTGGAACTCATGAGCTATAATCGTGATCGATGAGTACGCATTTACGCAATGACCAATTTGATCGTGTCATGCAAAAGTATGGTGTAACCCACCGTCTCTGCATACCACCCCGAACAAGTGGGCAAGTGGAAGTTTCCAACAGTGGTATAAAAGAATTCTTGTGAGAGGCGGCGGCAGGCCATCCATCTGGTCGGATAAAGCGGATGGCGCTCTCACGGGCCTTCCGTCTGACTTATAAAACACCAATCGGGTGTACTCACGCCTACAAGCTAGTGTCGGAGAAGGCATGTCATCATGCCGATTGAGCTTGAGCACAAAGCATCTGGGCCTTAAAATATACAAACTTGATGTTGAGACGGTTGGTGATCACGGAAAAGTTCAAATGAATGAATTAAATGAACTCCGTGATCAAACGCCGAGAACTCTTTGATCTACAAACAAAAGACAAAGAAGATTCATGACTCTAAAATCAAGAACAGCGTTTTCAGCGTTGGTGATCGAGTCCTTCTTTTCAATTCAAGATTGAAGATTTTTCTGGAAAACTAAAATCCGTGGTACGGACCATTTACCATCACTAAAGTATTTCCTTATGGAACCATTGAGTTATCTCGACCCGATGGTCCAAATTTTAAAGTGAATGGTCATCGATTGAAAGCACTATTTTGGAGAGGACATTCCACAGTGGTTGTCCGGAATCTACAAACTTTCCCCATGAACCAATGAATCTGGGGATCGAGTCAACTAGTGACTTGGTAATAAAAAACAGTGCTTACGCAATATGGGTTTCACTCCCATATTTCTAACTTCTCTCTACTATTCTACCACCCCCTAAGCGTGGGGAGTTGCCCCATTGTTGTATATAAGTACTCTCTAAAAAAAAAAAAAAAAAATTGTATATATCAAAAATAAAATAATAGCGTAATATTTCCTTTTCGTTACATGTTTCGACATAACCGTAGGTACTTTGAATATTGAGGCAATATTCATTTCTAGTGAGGGGAATTCTCACAGATTTTATCATATGTAATTATTCCACCCAATTCCCCGTTTTGGCCAAAATGTGTTTGGAGTAAGTGTTTTCACTTACTCGACCAAATAATGTCAGTCATGTATCTAACCAGCATGGATTGGCTAATCCGAGGTAAGCGGCTCTTGGTAAAGATATCTCAAATCCGTTTATGGCTTATGGAATTTGCCCCTTGTGTATTATGGTGACTCACCATATCTTTAATTAGTGAAGGTTGGCTAGTCCGAGGCAAGCGGCTACAGTAAGGCAAAATCAAAGCAATTCTGTTGATGATTTGCTCAAAATCATTTGGTTATCATTGTGCCAAGGTTCTTACTTGAGCGGAAACAATTGGCTACTCGCGTAATGGCTTTTGGTAAAGAGATGAAATCCATTAAGGTTTTTTCAAAGATTGCTGGGACTAGCAATAAGCGAGTGTGAGGATTGATGAGTGTCTAATCTTCGTCGTTTTGTCGCAATTAATCGCAAAAAAACAAAAAACACTCAGAAATGTATCAAAATGATAAAAATATCACAAACAAGTGTTTTATGTGTTTTAAATGCAGAATATCAAAAGCAGGATGAAAAACATATCAAGTTTGCATAATTGGCGGGTTTTAGTCCCCGAGTTTCAAAGTTGTCAAATCTAGTCCACAGTAAATCAAAATAAAGAAAAAAAATCATTTAAGGTCCATAGGATTCAATAGTTGTCAAAACAAACCCTTAAGTTTAAAATTTATAAAATCTGACTTTGGTCCCTCGAGTTTGAAAAATGTCAAAAATAGTCCTCGGATATTTAAAAGTGAAAATAATCAAATGTGGTCCTTGTACTATTAAAGATTGGCAAGTTTGGTCCTTGAAATAAGTTTGGAAAAGTGGCGTGTTCAAATTTCTATACTTTGCGAAATTACATTAATGGTCCTTGATATAAGCTTAAACCAAATGGCCCCTTTGTGCATTTTACCCCAACCAAAACAAAAGACCCCTGTCATTATCCACTTGACCCCCATTTTGAACCCCTACTTATTAATATCTCGGTCAAAAGTCAAACGCTAAAACCATGTTTCTGCTCATCTTCCTCACCTCAATCAGCATTCCAAAACCGGTGGTTTTACCACCACTTTTCCACCTTTCCACCGCTTTCCAACAGATACCCACTCCCTCCACCTCCACATCCTCCCAAACTTCTTTAAATGCTAAAACCCCTCAAGAGAAATTTGGCGCCAATTTTACACATGGACGAATCGATGTATTAGAAAGATCCAATGGTTGGAATCAAGTGGGAAAGTCTCGTAGATGTCGACAAAGCTCAATGAGATCATTATAAAGCAAGGAGGAAGCAATGTAGAAGGATATCTAGTTTTTTTAGTTAATGCATGTCGTTTAATAAGTTTTCAATTTCGATGTAATTTTCACTTTCAAGCCTTTGTTTAATCATTTTCGATGTAATCTAAAACCTTTTCGGTTTCAATTTCGCTTAAGTTCCAAGTTTTCGTGTTATGCAATTTTCCATGTTCAAAATCTCATGTTAAGATCAAATGTTGTTTGTAGTCTGTTGTTAAGGACCGAATAAGCCAACATAAGCTCCTAAAAGCTTATTTAAGCTTTTAGTAACCTTTAAAATCGATCTAGTACCAAAAGCAAAAATATAAAAAATACAAAATAAATTAGTAAAAATCAAAAAGCACAAGAAAGGATGATCACAATGGAGCGGGGTTAATAATGGATTGCCCTTGGGTTTAGAGCTTCTTGGGAAGCTATAGAAGTGTTTTCAAGCATTGGTTCTCGGTTTTCACTGAATCCAACTTGTAAGCTTAATTCTCCATTTTGGCATTTCACCGTTTGAGTTGTTCATTAGCTTAAATCTCAGATGTTCATGTTTATTAGTCATAGTTAAGTATAATTAAGCATTAAAACCAGGTTACTTGTTCTCTTTAATTTGTAGTTAGTAAAAGTTTTATTTTAACAGTTAATATAGCATAAGTGAAATTTCTTAATTTAAAGTTGTTATTATTGTTGTTTAATGCTTATATAGTCTCATTAAGTGATAATATAAAGTTTTTAATCATTTGCATGGTCTAAATATGTGAAATCTTTTGAAAAACATCAAAACAGTTTTATAAAGTGGTGTTTGGATTTGCCTTGTTAACTGTTTTAGAGAGTGTTTGAGTTGTTGCTTGTTATTGTTTTGTGTCACTTAAGTACCATATAGCTCATATAAATAAGAAAAACCAGTCCTTATTTGATAAGAAAGTCAAAGTTACCTTTAATCTCTCCTTATTAGTTCACTGTTAGGATTTAAGTTACAAAAATCATCATAGTTGTTTAAAACTTGGTCACCTAGCCTAATTACATCTTATTATAGCTTAATATATCATAATCAGTAAGTAGATTTGGTTTAAAGTTCATCAAGGTCAACTTATTTGGTTTTCTTAAAAAGTCAAACTTTTCGGTTTGGTCGCTTTTAATAAACTAGATTATTTTCTATAGGACTTAATATTAAGTTTCAATATTTGAGCTTTTGGTATATCAATATTCAACTCTTATCTCTATCATAGTATTTTTATATTGTCTATCTAGCTTATTACATGGCTTATTTCTTAGCTTATTTTGACAACTTTGTTTTAAAAAGTGCCTGTGCAAGGAAGTTTGTGTTAATCTGTTCATTTTAATAAGCTCACATGAGCTTATTAGTGAGACTCGACTTGTGAGTTTTAGCTTTTTGTGTAGCTAACCTAGCTATCTCAAAGTTCCAGGTTTAGTTTTTCACTTTATAGCTTATTGGATAGGGCTGCAACAAGCTTTTAAGTTGTCCCATTTTGTGTGAACACTGTTTACTCAGTGGTTTACCAGCTTTTTCTCAAGCTCACCACAAGCTCATTAGTCAACACCACAGTGAGAGCTTTAGCTTTTTGGATAGCCCACCAACCCAGCTTGTTTACTCAGTGATTATTTTGAGCTTTGGAGCTTTTGCCCTAGCTTAATTTGGCCTTAAATATCTGTGTAGGCCTGTTTGGATAGTAGGATTATCATAAGTGCTTATTTGCTTATTAGAGCTTTTCAGTGTGATTATTTGTATCTTTTAGCTTAATATTAGTAGCTTTAGCTTGTTGGTAGCTTATTTCACCTTTGGTTCCATCTTGTAAGCTTATTTGAGTTTGAAAAATCCAAGATAAGCTTATAAGCTCACTGTTGAGTTTTTTAGCTTATAAACAGCTTATTTTTAAGTTGTAAAATTTTTGTTTTCATTAAAGTTACTTATTTTAAGTAGTATAATAGTTTTAAAAAAGAAAAACCACAAAAACATCATTTTAAATATAGTGATAGCGTTTATTTAATAGAAATTAGCTTTTTAATTTTTCTTTTCAGCTTATTATTAAGCACTTCTAGTTTTTATAATTTTCTTAGTTTTCTGTCACTATAGGATATTTTTAGAAAAAGTTTCATAATTTTCTTAGCTTGTTTAGTATTTATTAGAATTTAAAATAGTTAAAAAGTATTAAATAATTAATAATAAATAAATAAAAAACATAAAAAATATCTTTTAGTTTTAAAATTAGTTTTATAATATTTTAGATTTTTCTAAGTTATAAGTTTATTTTTCCAGGTTAATTTTATATTTTCTTGTATTTAAGTGTATTTTAAATAATTAATAAATAGTAATTAGTTAATAATAAATAGATAAAAGTGTAAAAATAAATTTTCAGTTTTAAAATAAGTTTTATAATATTTTAGATTTTTCTAAGTCATAATTTCAATTTTCTAGCTTTGTTTCATATTTTCTTATATTTTAGGTTATTATTAAATAGTTAAAAATAGTAATCATAATAGTTACGGGATGAAATTACGTAATCATTTCGCGACCATCATTCTTATGTGGTGATTGTTTTTTATGAAATGTGAAGCTTTGGTTAACTGTTTTTTCTTCATATGGGTCGCACACCGTGCATATTCCAATATTAATGATCAACGATACAGAAAACTCAAATGAAACATGCATAGCCTCTACTTTAATGACATCAACAGTGTATGCATGTGTATGCATTGACTGCTTTAATCAGCTGGTCATTTTTTTGAACATGCACATTGCCTGCACATATTCCATTTATAAAGCACATTGTCATTTCAAATTCCACCTATAAAAACAGCTCCAAAAAACATTGATTTACCAAACAATAATTTAAAACAAACAACAACATGGATTTTGGCAACAAAAAAGGTTTTTCTTTTTCATATGAATCCTTATATCAGCCAAACACAGCATTACCAGCTGTACTTACTTTCTCATTTTTTTAAATGTGCAACTACCATGGACATTTCAGGCACTGAATCAAGCTCACCAGCCGTTGACCTTTCGATGGAATGGAGCAGCTACTTTCCGCCTGGTTATTGTGGTTCAGGATCTAAAAAAGAAGATGTTAGGAAGGTTAAACCTCCAAAACAGGTTGCTCAAGGAAATGATAATGCCATGCCAAAAACTGCAAACTAGAATGCCTCAAAAGGAAAAGGGAACAACAAATTAACTGTCACTCAAATATGATTTGTCTTGGTAGTTTCGCAATGGCTTAGATGCCTTTAAATAAAACTATAAGAAGAAAATGCGTATCGTATTGTGACTGTAAATTGCATGTACTGTTTTGCATATCATCCCGGATGTACTTTATCCAAATGTTGTTTCGTTTGGTGTGCTGCAAAGTTGCAGTTACACATGTGTTTGGTGCAATGATTAGCAGGGTTGTTTATGCCTTTCTAGCTGCAGAAATTTGCGCGAAAACATTGTGTTCTTTTGTGTCAAACTAAGACAAAAATTATGCCATGTTTGCATATCAAGATACTCCTATTTCATACTTCGCAGATCGTGATATAACTTTAATGCATGCTTTACAAAGTTTTAACGTTTTTTATGCTGCAAATTCTTGTAACACCCATCCTTGCAATCTTATACCTTTTACCGCTGCTATCTTCGACAAACCTAGTAAACTACATATTTAACAAAAGACCAGCAAGAACGCTATGGCTCGAATCCTCGTTACTTAAAAGAACAAAGATTTCAACTTCAATTATTGTTGGATGAAAACAACTCTAAAATGACAATAATTGTCATAAAATAAAAAATTTCTTTTATTCTTTTTTCTTTTTTTTTCTTAAAAAATAAATTGATTGGTATATCTAATGTTTTAGGCTCTACTTGAAGAGAAACAAGTGAGTGAGTGAATGGGACCAAGTTGAAGCTTCCTGAAAGTAAACCCTACATACATACATTTGTGCCTGCCACAAGAAACGTGCGTATCAAACACCCTCCCAACTAACTACATTTCTTTTGAGCTGTTCATTTCAATTATTACTCAGTCACTGCTAACTAATCTAATCATTCATTTTCTTATATATATAAATTTATATATTACCTGTTATATTTGATCATCATTAATCATTGAATTCTTCTATACCACCTCCTTTTCAGATCAAACACTTTTCCTCTCTCAGTTTCACATCATTTATTACTTTGACTTTTTTTTTCCACTTTCTTTAATATCTTTTACACCACTTTTTAATATTTAAAAAAAAAAAAAAAGTTACAGTTTCTTGATTTCTAAGAAATTCTGAGATCTGGGTATTGTTTATTGATGTGATATCAATCAAAATCAGTAAAAAAGTTTGCAAATTTGACCACTTTCTACACTATTTGGGTCCTATTTTTTTATAAAAAAGATTTTTAAGAAAATTGGAAATCTGGGTATTGTTTATTGATGTGATATGTATTGAAATCAGTAAAAAAGATGACAAATTTAACCCCAGGAGTCATTCTTGTTTTCAGTTTTCATTTTTGACTTTTTTTGTAAAAAAAAAAAGTATCTTTGCTATTTGGGACCAGTTTTTATAAAAAAAAGATTGATTTTTATAAAATTTGGAGATCTGGGTATTGTTTATTGATGTGATATGTATTGAAGTGAGTAAAAAAGATGGCAAATTTAACCCCAGGAGTGCTGTTAAAACTGCTGCAACATATGAACACAGATGTTAAAGTAAGTGGTTCTGAACATAGATCATCTTTATTACAGGTTATTAGTATTGTTCCTGCTTTATCTGGTGATCAGTTGTTTCAAAATCATCAAGGCTTTTATTTGAAAGTTTCTGATTCATCTCATGCCACTTATGTTTCCTTGCCTGATGAGAATGTTGACTTGATTTTAAGTGATAAGATTCAGTTGGGTCAGTATGTTCATGTTGATAAGCTCGAGTCTGCTACTCCTGTCCCGATTTTGCACGGGGTTAGGCCCGTTCCTGGTGGCCGACATCCCTGTGTTGGTACGCCTCAGGATATTGTGGCAACGCATTCTTTAGGATTTTTAAATAATGGTAGTAGTAGTAATAGTGGTAGTAGTGGTTCTGGTAATAAGATAATTGGTAATGTCAAATTGCCGTCGAAAAAAGATAGTAATGGTAATTTAAGTGTGAGATCGTCAAATGGGGTGTTGGATGGTAAGTTGGCAAGATCTAAGTCGCAGTTGTCGAAGTTGATATTGAATACAAGTGAATCACGGCAATCTTTGTCGAAAGTCAAGCCGTCGAGTTCAAGGTCGATTCCTTCGTCTCCTACTAGTTGTTACTCTTTGCCTAACTCGTTTGAGAAGTTTTCTAATGGAGTTAAGAATCAGGCGAAGGTTAAAGGGTTGGATAAGGATATTGCTAAACTGAATTTAGGGGAAAAGGGGGCTGCGGTTCGTGGGGCGAGTTCGAGTTCGAGTGGGAAGAAATTTGGGATTGGAAGTTCGATTAAGAATTTTGTGGAGTTAGGGCCCAAGGCTTTGAGGAAGAGTTGGGAAGGTAGTATGGATGTCAAAACTCCGAGATTGAAAGTCACTAAGAATGAGTCAAAGGCTGAAGCTCGAAGCACTTCTGTGAGTTATTCATTTACTTCAAACTCATATCTATTTGTATGTAGTTAAAATTGATTGCTTTGCTATGTAATATCATGTTACTCTAATTGTTTTTCAAATTTGTCGTCGCCTGAGATTAAGAAAATCAGAACTGCCATCTGATATTTAAAGTGCTTTGTTTTTAGCGGTGTTTTTTCCGATATTTATGACCATCTTCTGAAAGCCCATTTTACAGTTTTTGTTCACAATGCCTTCGCTTATGAAATTGCCATCATGGTCATGCCTCTAAGCACATTTTTTTCCACATACCCCAATAAGTTGAGGATCTCGAACTTGCAGTTGTATTTAAATGAGAATCATTTTCATTAGTGTGATTTCTTAGTTTTTTATTTATATGTATTATATGCTCTTCTGAATAGCTTGTAGCGTCGTGTAGTGTTCTTGAATGACAACACTTAAAAAGGGAAAAAAAAAGGTTTTAATTTAGGTATGAGGGATCTGAGTTACCAATCTGCTTTTAGCATTATGACTAGACGTGCTTTGTTGCTCGTTCCTAACTCTTAAGTCTTATCTTTAAGGAAAGTGTTTGAATACTTTTGAAATATCTAGAACAGGGTAAACTGCAAGGCACGCACACTTCATATCTAAGTTAGTGACTTGGCTTAATCTCTACTATTAACCATCAAACTTTTAAATTAACCATCCTGGGCGATATCAACCAAAGTAATGAGTGAAAATACTATATTGGTTAGTAACGATTTTAAAATGACAATAACCAAATTAGGAATGATGTGAAAGAGCATTGCTATTTATTGCAGTTTGCCGTACTTCCTATTTAAGAATGTATGTTCATTTAAAAGCTTATACCTGATGCCCGTGTCATAAACCATCACCGAATGGCCTAGTGGTAAGGCACCTAACCTTCTCACAAGAGGTCCAGGGTTCAAGCCTTGCTAGGTACACATTTAGGGGTGGTCAAAGAAAGGGTCGAAACGGTGAAGGGGATACCTCGGTTAGGCGCATACATTTTGAGTCAAAACTCGCCCTCCTCGGCAAACCTGAATAGGGGAAAACCTCATCCGTTTACCTGGTGTGTGTGCCATACTGAAACGTGAACAATAATAGAGAAAAGGGCTGTAATTTAGGTATAAGGGATTCCATTTATCGTTCACATTAATCATTCTGACTAGACCTGTTTCGTTATTATTATTTTTTTCACATTCCTGTAAATATATAGAATACCCTTTTGTAGATGACAAAATTGAGATTCGTGATCTTTCAATTCAGTAAAATTAGTTTGTTTATAATGTTATGGACAAGAGTTTAACTTATAAATGAGAGTTTTCTGATAAGAGGATATGTTGGAATTTCCATGACACGGACTCAAAAAGAATGCCCCTTTGATACAAATCACCATTTGACGCAGGTTCCAAGAAAATCTACAAGTGAAAGGAGTGTATCTAGAGAGGAACCGACTGTGAAGTCATCTAAAGTGGAAAGCAAGGTACAAACACCTGCAAAGAGAGCAGAAGTGGTTGATCATGACAGTTCCAGTAAGCAAAAACCATCATCCGGCAGAAAGTCATCAGCAGAGGCATCTGCCAATGGTCTACCTGGAAACTTGGTTAAAGTTTCACTTACTAATAGACGATTGACAGAAGGTGGTGCTTCTTGGTCTTCACTCCCATCTTCTCTTGCTAAGCTTGGAAAGGTACCCATTTACCCTGTTACATTTGTTATAATCATTTTGTTTTTGTAAAAGTTCTGTAAAATTTTGCTAAATCTAATTGGACTTTGGAAGTTTGTATTGAATTCAAATGTGATAAAAACCAAGCTGCAGGATATCATAATAACTAACTTATCTGATGTTATTATTGATCATCTTTTGGTATGATTTCATAGGAAGTCATGAGGCATAGAGATTCTGCCCAAATTGCTGCCATAGAGGCGATGCAAGAGGCCTCAGCTGCAGAAACTTTACTTCAATGTATAAGGTACTTAACTTGCAACATTTTAGTGGTCTGTTTCTCTAAATATGCTGAATATCATCAAGTGTATTGCTCGTGGACATAACATGGTAACATTTTGCGGGCTGCACGGTTATTATCAAGAAAACACTACATATGGAAAGGAGTAGGCTTCTCCTTTCCATATGTAGTGTTTTCTTGGCACATAGTTTAAGGTGATAGTTTGAATAGTCGCCGCATATCTAAAATTCCTTTAGTAAATACTAACTTAAGGAATTCTATAAACCCAAATCAGTCACATCCATTAATCTGTGTAAATGATAATGAGTGTATATATAACTTTGGTGTTACGACGTTCCACAAAATGGAACTTCACAAGAGGTGACAAGAAAGATGGGGCAGGTTGAGTGATTGGTCAAAATGGGTCATCTTTTAGTACCGGTAGGAAGAGACCTGATCGGGTGGACCTCATAGAACTTTTTGTCTAAATTTTCAACTTTGTATAAATAACTATTGTGTTACTTATAATCACAAAAAACATAATCGTCACAGTAACGATAATCAATATTTGCGAATTAAACGATATAGGAGGGTTGTAAGCATTAAAATTAGACCTTGGGTGACTTTTAACCGGCTTTTATCCATTTTTACCCGTTCATAAAACACAACCCAAATTTACCTTTTTTTAATTTTGATGCAACTATTCAGCGAAAAAAACCCACTAGGGAAAACCTAATTTCTGCAAGATTTTTTTTTTTTTAAATTTCTTTGAGACAACCTAATGATGTCAAGCTCTCCTATCCCAATTGCGAAAAATAGTAGATAAACTGATATGTCAACTTCAATTTTGTATCATTAATCTAACTGTGCTTGTTTTTGTGTGAGCAGCACGTATTCTGAGCTGCGTTCTTCTGCCAAAGAAGATGACCCACAGCCTGCTGTTGAGCAATTTTTGGCATTGCATGCTAGTTTGAAAAATGCTCATCTTATTTCCGAGTCTCTGTCCAAAACAACTCAGCTGGCTTCATCATCAGATAATGAAGATACCCCGTCAGAAGAACAATTGAGAGTTTCTTCAGAGAGACATAAACAAGCAACTTCTTGGGTTCATGCTGCCATGGC
Source organism: Chrysanthemum lavandulifolium (assembly GCA_022545495.1). Classification (NCBI taxonomy): domain Eukaryota; kingdom Viridiplantae; phylum Streptophyta; class Magnoliopsida; order Asterales; family Asteraceae; genus Chrysanthemum; species Chrysanthemum lavandulifolium. Next base: position 208,567,422 of record CM040246.1, read on the forward strand.
TACCAACTTATCATCCTTCTCGGTATATAGCAAACAAGCCAAGTTAACCTCTTTGATTCCACCATCTTCAAACACGGATTCAACTGCCAAGACCGTCCGGCCTGTGCTAGTACTCGAGGGGTCCACCAATACCACCGCAGGCTCCACCAATTCCCCATCACCAAAGACTGCCCAAGTTAAACCCCGACAGTCAATTGGGTCAAAGATAGTCAACTCATCAACTCCACGACGACAAACGCTCATACCAAGTGTTCAACAAAAGTCAAAGGTCCAACCTCAACCGCAACCTCCTCCACCAGAATGGGAAAAAGGAGTTGGTTTTGATGAAGCAATCGACTTGGCACAGAAGTTAAAGTTGGAGTCTCAAGATTGGTTCTTGGGGTTTGTCGAAAGATTTTTGGATGCTGACGTGGACACCTCCAGCAGTCTTTCGGATAATGGTCAGATTGCAGGCATGCTGAGTCAACTCAAGAGCGTAAATGACTGGTTAGACGCAATTGGATCTACCAAGGGCGATGATGACGATGAAGAAGAAGAAACCTCTCGTATATCCCCAGAGACAATTGATAGGATAAGAAAAAAGATTTATGATTATCTTCTTACACACGTAGAATCGGCTGCAGCTGCACTTGGTAAGCCCTGAACAAAGTATGGCATTGTTAGCTGCTGCAAAACGCTTAAAGATGACAGTATGTTTCTCAAATTTTTTTGTATATAAATTACTGAGCAGGTTGTTTTGGGGGGTATAGATGGGAGTGTTGACAAAATTGAGTATGAAAGGAAATTGTGAGTTGGGAGGTTTGATTGTGTGTTCTTGCTTTTGTTTCGGAAAATGTTCATTTAAAACTTTTATGTAAATGAACAATATGAGCAGAGATGATAACTGATCTGCTTACCTTGTGCCGCACGTCATGTTGAAATTTGAACAAAGGACGTTTGTATGCTATTGACTAAAGTCATTTTTAGTTATTTGACTACTGACTTTACGTTCGCCCATTGTAGTTAGTTGTGTTCGTAAAGTCAGGCTTAGCGAGCAAAAGTTTAACTTCTTAAGTATTCCATGAGCTTAGTAAATTCAAGCACTTGCAAAAAGTGAAATTTGTTTCACTAACCACAGATCTGTCCAGCAACGAGAAGACGGTAGAAAGTTTTGTGGCCTAAAACTAAAGTAGTACCAACGATGCATCACATATACTCGATACATTCGTACAAGGGTTTCACAACAAAAGTATATGCATTTATATGCAAACGTATGTGGCAAACGTACACATACATACACGTCTCTATAGTGTGTGTATTATCTGCTGATGGTTATGTTAACGTATTCATGTATGCCCCTCTCGGAATATTAGCTTCGGGTTATCATTCATATACAACACTAGCTCATTTCTTATGTTACAGTAAAAGCAGCAGAAGAACCGGTGAAATGGTTAACTGAACCAAACAACGATTTTGACGCGCCAAAATGCGTTATTCTGTAAACACCAGAAACAACCACATCAGGTATTTGCCATTCTATTGTAGCATAGCTTCTTGTACTAAGCTTTGAAGGCCTCGACCACTTAAATTTTAGGCACCAGTCATCGTCATCATAGGCTGGTTCCCAGTTATCGGACTGTAGAATCTCTACCAATGCATATGTGCCTTCGGTCATAAGGTCATTCCTGGGGCATGCTGACCAGAACATGACTGTAACAACATCACCCCGTTTAAAGATAGAGCCAGGAGGAACGTCTGTTTTACAATCACCAAAACTCGAACCAAGAGGGGTTGCATCCATGACAACTGGAGTCAGAAGACTGATTTGTTTGTCGAGAAGATCAGGTGGTTGTGGTCCAGGTTCAACTTTTTGGTCACTGATGAGGGAAGATGCTAATTTCTTGAACTCTTGAATGTACGCATTCAGGGTATGTGGACCATAGAGAGTCGAAGCTCCCTGAAAATCATGCAATGTATCTTTGTATTAAAAGATGTGCAGGGAAAAGTTAAATTGAATATATTCAAATAATATACTGACCTCGTATCTCTGAATTTGATATTCCTCAAATGTAGTCACATACTGAGAATAAGTATTTGTAAGTCCCGCAATAACAACATGGACATTGCTATCTTTGTCTCCAGATGTCATAACTTCTTTGACAGCGTCACGGAGGCGCCTCCCTGCCATAGTCGTGAATTCTACAAATACCAAAATCGATGTTCTTAAGCACCAAAAAAAGGTTGAAGTGGAAAATAAAAAATAGAACTGCATACACCAACAATCAAATTAACAGCTTTCATAGCATCTTTAAGTTTGATTAGACGCTATCAAGTGAGAAGCAAATTGCAAAAGAAGATCAGTTCATCCCCAGCAATTACCGCATCACACAACACTGTAATCACACTTCTCTTACAAAATATTATTTACAAAAGTTACAATGGACCTCATGGACATGTATATAGGAAAATTTATGATTAAAACATAGGGTAAAATTTTTACCTCCTGGAACATTGAGAATAACAAGTTGTCCGATTTGAAATATCTGAACCGGAAGAATTGACGGCTGCATAAATCATGATGAGAAATATGATTAGAAATTCATAAGCTAAGCCTATAAGTATTTAAATGAAGTACACCCGCATGAATCCACTTCCGATGGTAACTCTTAAAGGCTAAATAAACATAATATGCGCCATCACATCTCTGCTCTCATACCAATACGCATTATATCGCTTTGTATAAAATGATGGGTAATGAATACATGGACATTTACCATTTAAATTGCCAAGTTAATAAACCAGAATATTTATAACTCATAATTTGATTTGATACATGATTAGTTACTGGAATAAGCGATAATTAAGCCACTACTAGAAACAAAAGAAAACAATGATTCTTTCCAACACAGGGACAATGCTTGTCCTTATGAGCTAGTAGAGTGCGTAAAATATTTTTATACTACATTAATCTACAGGTTTAGCCCATTGACCTTTTTTGGTATCCTGACCAAACAATCGATTTCTTTTTTTCCCCTTCAACTGAGTTCATGTCCAAAGGATATCTAAATAATGATACATGGTACTAGGGTTCTTGATCTCATTATTCGGCCATCTATATTTGGATTTGTAATCTACTTATCAACTATAAAAATCTACGATGATAAACGTGAAAAGTAGGGGTTGATTGGGTAAAAAAATAATGAAGCCTAAAACGAAAGACTAAAATGCCCTTCAGTGTAGAATATTTACTCATTTGCGCAAAGAGTACAAGAAAGGCACAGACAAAACCTCCAGCCAGCTTCACAGTGTAGAAGACAATCCAAGAGTGCAATTACTAATGAGAAAGTCCTAAACTTATTACTAACCTAATAGCAATAAGGAATCATTTAATCAAATATATCAATTCTAAATTAAGAGAGAGCACAAAAGGTTCTGATGTTATACTTTGCTTCTTAAATCTTTTCATTTCACATGATCTCAGAACTAAGTATCTGTTTACACCATAACTTACAATTAGTAGCATTTTTTGTCATCTCCAAAAACTACTTGAATGCTTCTGTATTAGCTAAATTCATGTTCTAAACTTTTCTAATTATCTGTTTAACGAACAATTTAGAGCATATTAATGCCACTAGTGTTCTTTCAACAGATAGCTTTTGTCTCATCTTCAATACACCTTTACTACAATGTTGAGAACAAAAACAAAATACCATTTTTAAAGCACTAAAGAATTGATTGTGATATTAGAGTTGAGCTTACCGCCCAATCATATGGTTCATGCATTTCACCAGTGTCAATCAGAATGGGTTTCGGATCCTGACATTTGATCTGCTTCTCAGCTGGTTTTTTCAGTAAACCTCCAACAAGCTTCCAAAAGGCGTTTCCCTACAAAACAATGTACGTTGCCCATATTTAGAAGTTGACCTTGAAAGTGTGCAAAATCATGTAAATCTTTATATAAAAACCTGATCATCTCCCTGTGTAAAGTCAAATGCACCAGGTCCATCAGTGGTTCCAGCAGCAAAAGCAAAGCCCATTGCAGCAGGGCATGTTCTGACCGACTCATTACCATTTGACAATCTGACTGAAAGGTCAGAGAAATCAATATACGAGTGTCGATACCTAACTTTTCCTTTCAGTTGCTCAGATGCACTTTCAAACAGCTCCACTGCCTTTTTAAATTGACGTTCACCAATGATGCGTGTACTCTCAAATTCATCCGGGTAACTGCGCAATAATAAAATGGCTATAAGTGATTTCATTTCATTTCCTACTATCTGATATGGGGTAAGGTAGTCCATACCCTGGACCACGGCCATAGCACAGTTCATTTCGACCATTGCAGGTACTCTGATTAAAATCACAGGGCAAACCAGTATCTATACAAAATGCTCCAAGCACATTTGGACTTACGTCACCACAATTTGATTGACAAAATGCAGACACAAATTGAGGCCTTTCAGCCTGCCTAAAGCTACTCCTCAGGCGTTTTGAAACACTTAGAGCTCTTGTAACAGGTCTTCCTGGAGATGACTGGAAGCTAGAAGCAACTTCCATCAACTCTTTACCTGTTTGAAAATCAAAGTTAAGTCGTATGAATTTTTATTAGTTATATAGCAGATTTGATCAGATTAAACTTACGGTGTTCATGGTAGTTCGGGATTATGTTAGAGATTCTTCGAGGTACTCTATAATAAGAAGCTCCGGAATCGGTGACTGATTGGATGATTTCAACTCCTTTGTGTGTGGCATTTGAGTTATACCAATCCTCCATAAATCGTGCAGCTGCACCTTTATTGTCACCACTAATCAGTGAATTTGTGCGGCTCATGGAAGTTCCATGAGTGGCAAACCAATTAAAGCTCCCTACAGGACCCCACGCGTCATCTACAAACTTCAAGAGCGTCATCTCTTTATCAGTGTCATATTTATAGTTTCTTCTTTCTTCTTCTGGATTATTCAGATAACCACTAGGACTACGGTTTATACTAGCATCTAAGAGCTCTCCTGAAAAATCAACCAAAACAATTACAACATAAAACTGGAAGACGCATGCAAAGAGCAACTATAAGCACTAGATTAAGCCCATTCAGCAAGAGTTAGTATTTTAGCAAAATACTTCAACAAATGATCCAGCATTTCCACATATGCAAACATGAGGATACGAAAAAGATCATACTTATTGCAGCAGTTACTGTGAATTGATTAATTAATACTTTCAGTTATTCTGTCACATAACAGATCATTGGATCAGTCTACATATAAACATGTTACAACTTACAAATATATCCAACTCAACCGAAGAAATTCATAGGTCCCATCTAAACATATTTAAGGTTTTTAAGCACCAAGATACTAATGAACTATAGATCACGATTTTCTACCCATTTTCCTAAACTGGGTCAGTTTGGCTAGAAAAGAAATGTGTTGAAAGTCTCAAGTCTCCCACAAATTTTTCAAATTCTTACACCCCCAACATTGCCTTTTGTTCAAAATAAGAAGATTACTTTTTAACGACAAATATTAATTGTTTATTAATTAGGACAAAAACAGTTCGCTAGCCAACTAGACTGGACCTGTTTTGATCCGAACCCATTTTAAACCAACCTGGCTGATCCACATCTACTATGTGCAATTAAGCAAACCTGTATGCACACATACCAAAAGATAGAAACAGAACGGCTAAAACCATAGCTGATTTTGTATACCTGTATTTATAAAAACAGAACCAGGACGAAGATTCTCATGAGCTTGAATAATGCTTTTCTCAATGCCATCAACAAGGACATCGAATGATTGTTGTACAAAACCAAGAGATGTTATTATATACACAACATACTGAAGATATCCTCCAGGACCAGCATGCGTGTGAATCCCACTGATGCCAACATTCTCCTCGGTATATAAGTCGCCATACCTTTATTACAAAACCCGTATACCATTTTAGTAATTTTGAAAAAGAGGCTGAAATATCGGAACTAACAATGTGTGGTTGCAAATACGCACCTTGCTTTCAATCTTTCTATCACTTTGATCGTAACAATCTGTGAAGCCATACACGCATCAAGGTTGACAAAAACTAACGATTTCCCTTGAGGCTCTGCGACAATAAAAGCACGAGCTCTCAGTCTGAAATGTATACCGGCAGTGGTTTGTTCCATATTAGCGTATCCCATCATATTCACATCAGCAGCCGGTCCTGTTATGTCATAGCTTCCAAGACCAATTAACGTTGTAGATTCACCTCTGCACTCCACTAGTACTACTAACAAAAGAGTCGCAAATAACCACATTGACACGGATACATTCTGTACAACAGAACACGATAGACGCGGAAGTCGCTTCATAGCTCCGTCCAATATTCGTTGAATCCTAAATTAAACAGAATAAGATACAAAAGCATCTGAAAGATATGAGCATAAATAACCAAAGAAGCTACACATACTTGTAAGCTATTAATTAACAAGAACCAAAATAGGAAACTTTTGGGTATACATAATGGGCAAAACCGTCGCTTAAGAGAGTGTTTGGGATTGCATATTTTTTCTGCTTTTTCTAAAAAGAAAGACAGTTTTCCCATACAAACACTTGAGTTGACGGTTTTGGCTTATCTCAAACTGATACTAAAAATCTTATTTAAACGAATTTGATTGAAAATCTATATCAAATTATTACTATTTTTACAAAACATTATTGCATGTCTTTCTACATAATGAGCATATTCAAGCACATACTTCTTTTTAAGACGTACTTAGGGGGTTTTGTTTCGGCTTATACAGTCAGCTTATCACTTATTTGGTTCTTGAGCTTATGTTTTATAAGCTTACTTTTTATGGCTTATTTTGAAACTTTTCAGCTTATATAAGTTTATTATGTCACAATAAGCTTAAACAAAGCCAAAAAGATTCAAAATAAACCACAAAAATTGAGCTTATGAAACATAAGCCCAAAACCAAATAAGCCATAAGCCAGCTATATAAGCCGAAACAAACACCCCCTTAGTTTCAAGTGGAAGCATAAGCAATCCCGAACACCCTCTCAGGCTATGGTTTAGCGTAACAAAAATAATCACTGGTCAACAGTTTACTTTCCATATCACCCATGAAATGAATCTTAAAATTACTTTTAGGGGGTGTTTGGGTTAGCTTATTTATCTAGCTTATGGGCTTATTTGAATATGGAAAAGCCGATAAGCTCACTCTTTGGAGCTTATGACGTGATCATCTTCAGCTTATTGGCTAAGGCCAATAAGCTCAAGTTAATAAGCTCTAAAGAGTGGGCTTATGAGCTTTTTCCATGTTCAAATAAGCCCATAAGCAAGATAAATAAGCTAATCCAAACACCCCCTTAGTGTCATCACCTAATTGTAGTACGCGTAATCCTAGACCAAATAATAAATCATAGTAACAATGTACTGCTAGTAAACTAATAAAACCAAACTAACAAAATCTGTATCTCTATCTAATAAGTTGATTTTAATATGTTTAATAAACAGAGTTTTGTTAAATTTAAATTTTCCAATATATAGCACCAGTTAAGTAGAGTAATTAACAAGTTTTAATAAAGGAACCCTAAGCAGCAACTAGTATAAGTATAAGTATATTACTTTAATAAAAAGGAAACAAAAAACAAACAAACAGAAATCAAAGAGGAAATTAAACCTGATTTGATCAGAGTAATAAGTTGGTGTCTCTGTGTGTGTGTTCTATTTCCTTGTTTTTATATAAAAACTCATTTCTAACAACCAAAATCTTTTTATTATTGTTTAATAACGTAATTAAAATTCTGTTTTCTGTCTAAGTTGGATTTCCTTACCCTCTAAGTTGACTAAAAATTTCGGTCCTTTTGGTTTTGACATAAATGCACATCTTTCGTTTTTTTTTTTTTTTTTTTCAAACTTCTTTTTATAGACCATCTCAGTTATTGATAAATCTTGCGTCGTTGGTCATTTTCGCTAAAGTTAAAACACATATTTTATAATTTTTGCAAAACTTTAAAAATAAAATTTAGACTAAAATACACCGTTGGTCCCTAAACTCAGAACGAACGATCGCGATGACGAAACCCAGATATTCATCGTCGGGGTCCCTATTTCGAGGTTTCACTGCCATGTTCCCTTCGACCATTTGCCGTTAGCCAAGGACATCTCAGCTACATTTGTCTTTAGTCCAAGGCAATTTGAACATTTTCATATTTCAATTAAAAATTTCTTAATTATCGCCACGGTGATGTAACCTCTTCCCGCCCCTAATAAACACATAGTTTGTATTATCAATCGTCCCGAACTTTCGTTACAAGAATTATCGAATTCACAAACCCTAATCAGATGTCACAAAACCCCTTTTATCGATCATAAAACCGAAACATGGAGTTTACCCTATGGAAAGTAAGAAGACAATCAAGTTATCCATTGATGATACCGTCATGATACGACTCACTTAAGAAGAAATACTGATCTTTTTTTTTTGTTGATTACAATCATTGGAATTTGTAATTGTGGTATTTATTGTTTCCCAATTAAGTTTATAGAATGCTTCAAACATATATTGACATGTTTTCATTGGTAGATCTAAAATGTTTAGTATGAGGGTTCATCACAATGGTGTCTTTAAGACTTGGCCCAGTAGAATATCGTTGGAGGTATGGAAAGTTTAGTTGATTTGGTTTATGTTGATAGTGTTTCAGTTGAAGAGTTGGATGTGCTTATGTATGAATTGGGTTATGAGCTCGGTTCAAAAATTACTATTACTTTGTTAAGCCTGATAGTAATTTAGATGATGGTTTGTATAGCTTAAGTGAGAGAGCTAATTTAGAAATATTGAAAGATCTTGTTGATGACCATAAGATGATAGAGGTTTATGTTGAAAATGCTAAGACAACATTAGACGTTGATTAAATGTCACCAAAGTCAATTAGGATGCTTATTGCGATGTGGATGCAACAAAGAAAAGGCACTCTTGCTATTGTTCCATATTGCTCAAAGAAATTGTTCTTAGAAAACATTGTTAATAAGTCCGTGGTAGAGGACTTATGTGAGGTTACTGATCAACCTTTGAAGTCAATACTTTGGTACAATCTAGTCGATGCCGTAAACACAACCCTTGTTTCCATTTGTAGAGGTCTCATCATCTCAAGATGTTGCAGTGATGTCAACCAAAGATATAGATACACATATTAAGCATATCCAAATAGTTAGTCCTCAAGAGGTATCTCAAAATGATCAAGAGTTTGGTCATCATGAGGAGGAAACATGTAATCCTCGTGGATCATATCCAAAAAGGTAAATGCATGCGGGTTAGTGAAATCGATGAAGTCGTAAGTGATGACAATGTGAGTGAGACAGACACTTATATGAGTGACGATGATGATATTGAGAACAATGGTGATGGAAACACAGGTTGTCGATGAGGCTAATACTTTTGAGAGCCCGATTTTGATGTTAACTGCTCAGTGACCGAGACTACGATTTACCATCTATAGGTACCACCACCACTACCACATGATTTTTTAAGAAAATGAGTTGGATCCGTTAGATAATGATTTTGCAAGTGGTTCCGAGAATGAGGATGAGTATGTTATTAGAGGAACAAATTGAGGGCATACAAGAAACAAAAGTTAAGTGAGGCAACACAAACAGAGGACTAAATATATTTTTTCATGGTCAAAGTTTTGTAACGCAAAAGAAGTGAAAGATAGGATCTACATGCTTTCAATAAAGACTAGGAGGAAATTGCAACTAATTAAGAATGACAAATAGAGAATTAGGGTTAGGTGTCTCGACAAATACTGTTTGTGGAATAACCAAGGTTTAGGTCGAGGAAAGTCCCAAAGAGGAAAAATGGTCCCATAACTAGAGGCCTCGGTAGGATGTGTATTTGCGAAAGCCAAGGAGCAAGTAACAGAGTGTCCATGGTTGTTGTATGTAGCCAAAAATACGATAAAGATGTATGGATTGTTCGAACTTTCAAGGATGAACACGATGTTTGCAATCAAGAGACATTAAAGCTTGTGACTACAAGTTTCTTTCAAGCAAATAGTTGACCAAGTTCAAGTCAATCCAGATATTCCAATCGTATCGCTCAAGATCACCAAGAACAATTTGAAGTTCGTGTGTCTATGCAAAAAGCATTAAGGGCAAAAACAAGGCGAAAAATGAGATTAGGGGTGATCATAAGCAAAGAAGACACCCTTTTAAGAGACTATGTTGAAGAGTTGCGAAAAACTAACCCAAATACAATGTTAGGATAAGTGTACAAACCGCAATGGATGCAACAAGTCCAACCGTAGTTTTCAAGAGAATGTATGTATGCTTAGGCGCATTGAAGGAAGGATACAAAGCTTGTCAAAGAGAGTTGTTGGGGTTAGATGGTGCTTTTATGAGGGTCCTTTTCCCGGATGACTTCTAACAAAGAATGGTATAGACAAGAACAATGGAATATACCCCAGTAGCATACGCGGTTGCAGAGGTCGAAAGCAAAGACTCATGGATTTGGTTTCTTGAATGTCTAAGAGATGATCTTCACTTGCAACGAAACTCAAACTACACTTTTATCGTGACAGAAAAAGGTGATGTTACCATTTTGTTGATTAGAAACACTTATATTTTCCTTATATGCAAATTGTATTAGTAAGGAATTGATGTTTATTTGTGCAAGGTATCATTCCAGTTAGCAGTATATTCCTAGTCTTGAACACATATATTGTTTGAAGCACATCCATGATAATATGAATTGCAATGGAATGCTAAAGCATACAAGGAACATTTGTGGAGATGTGCGAAGACAACAACCGTCCAACAATTTGAGGCGACCATGCGTAATTCAAGAGTTTTAAGCGAACCCGCCCATGGTTGGTTAAGTAAGATACCACCAACTCATTGGTCAAGGTCGCATTTTTCGTGTACCTAACCAAATCTATGTCTACTTGTACATCTTTTGTTCTACGACATTATTAAGGAACCTAACCAAACAAGTTGTAGGGAGGGCTCATTCGATGTGCTACTTAATAACATGTGTTAGGTGTTCAATGGGAAACTAGTGGGAGGTAGGCACCAACCGATCATTACCGCTTTGGAATACATTAGAGAGTCTTGTATGAAAAGAATAGTGAACGCTGTGAATGTGATTCAAAATGTGCTTGACCATTAACACCAAAGGCAACACTCATGTTAGATGCAATCAAGAAAGAGGCGTATAAGTACAACGCTTACGGGTCAAGGAGAAAAGTATGAGGTCGGTGGATGGGGAGACAAGTGTACAAATGAATGTTGAAGCTAGGGCTTGTACATGTAGAAGATGGGAGCTTCTGGTATGCCATGTAAACATGTCACAGCAACCCACGGTGTATGAGGTTGAATGGAATGCAAATAGGATCTGTTGAATCATGGGTTCATCCATGTTACTTGCTTAAGACTGGAAGAAACTTACAAACACCACATCCAAAGAATAAACGGTTATGAGCATTGGTATAAGTCACGGTGACTACAACCATTCTTCCACCTAAACATCATAAACCATTAGGTAGGCCACGGAAGAAAAGAACCGGGCTTTCTTGAAAATGATAATTGTGAAAATCCAAGAACTTGTCACAGCCTAGTAAAAGCGTGGTTTGTGGTATTTGTGGCAATGCCGGTCACAACAAGAAAACATGTCTTGGGCAAGGAGGTGTTACAGAAGTCAAGGCACTACACAACAGCTCAAAAGACAGTTCATCCCAAGAAACTTACAACAAAGAAGAAGGCAAAGATTACGGTGACAACTATGCGTGTAATGATCAACCAAGTGTGGTCCATCTCAACTGGAAGTCAAGTTGATGTCGCTTACGGTGGGTCTCCAAAGCAATTTTGGACTAAGACCAAGATTATAGCAAAGAAAGCTTTCTTCACCGTAAAAAAATGCTAGTTAAGCATATGAAAGCCAATGTTATCCATCGAATATGTATTCCCCTAAACAATATTTGATGTGTTTAAACAATGTATGTTTCTGAACTTTGTAGACTCTAAAATTTTATGCATTTGGAAATATATCCATTTGCGTTATGTATGAAATCATGTCATTTTAGTGTATGGGTTTAATTGTGTTTTTATTGTATTGTTTTTAGAGTGTTCATACATCTGTGTTTTGACTTGGTTACTGTTATTGTATTATCACAAACACTAATGAAGGATCAAAGATGGATGAACAACACCATATGGAGTTTATGTTGATACTCAAAAGTGGTGTCTGGTCATCCATCCTAAAGACTTCATATGTCTATGGTTCTTGGATCATTGAACTTGGATTTGTGTTTTGAGTTTGGTTCATCAAGTATTGTATTATCACAAACACTAATGAAGGATCAAAGATGGATGAACAACACCATATCAAGTTTATGTTGCTACTCGTAAATGGTGTCTGCTCATCCATCATCGATCATTCATCCATCTTTGATACTTGGATCCGGGTTTCGAGTCGATACGGTTATTCTATCATCACAAACATGAATGAAGGATGAAAGATGGATGAACAACACCACATCAAGTTTAAGTTGATACTCGAAAGAGGTGTCTGCTCATCCATCTCTCATCATTCATCCATCTTTGAAACTCGTATCTCGTAATGAGTTTGACCATTTGTGTGGCAAGTGATATATATATTCTTGGGGCAAAGCAAGACAATATAAGGACCTAAGCACAAAAGAAATATATTAACACCGCATAAGGACCAAACATTATACACCAAAAGACTATTCTTAGTCAACGATTTCTAAAACTTCTTAAACACAACCGCACCATCTACCACCGATTCAAAACACTAAACCAAGACCTATCTAAACCCAGTGAGAAGAACCATAGAAATACCAAGAAGATGACCATCCAAGACAACACACAAAGTTCCCGAGACGGCAAACTTTCTCCTTCTCAACAAGGAGATCGGCCAAGGTCGCTGTGGCCTCTAGCTCGCTTGCCCGGCCACCGATGACCGCCCATAGTATCGAAACGAGGCGGCTTCGTATTCTTGTAATGCCGCCATTCACGTAGATTGTTCTCTCTGCAAGTAGATGATCACATCTCTTGCTCTCCTTTCGATGGGTGGATCGTACCACCCTATGAATAGACATGTTGTAGCCTATAATTGATAATCAATATGTTAGCATCTGCTTGCCTCATAAACAATAACTAAACCCACTTGTATAAAATCACAATTATAATAAACCAGATAGACTATCATAATCAACATATTTTAAGGTCAACCACTACATGCAAACTTTAATACAGTATGAAATAAAATTAACTGTCCCAACCTGTCTTGGACAAGCATAGAACCTCCTGCCGGGGTTCATGTTATTCTAGCATGTTCTAATGACGGCCCTTCTGTTGCATGAACACACCACCATTTTTCAGATTTTACCGTCGGTGAAGAAGATAGGATTTTAGTTTTTAGGAAAGATAAAGGATGAGTGGTGATAAAATGTTCCTTTTATTAGAGAGGTTTTACTGTAGCGCCGCTGGTTAAACAAGTGGGTTGGCACGGTAATTAATGGACAGTGGTAAAATGTCCAAATTGCCCTTGGACTAAAGACAAATGTAACGCCTTGAGATGTCCTTGACTAACGGCAAATGGTCAAAGGGACTTGTAGCGAGTGAAAACCTTAAAATAGGGACTCCCGACGAAGAATATGCCCGGTTTCGTCCCATCGCGATCCTCCGATACAAGTTTAGGGACCAACGGTGTATTTTAGTCTAAAATTTATGTTTTGTCCTTAACAAAAAGGGGAGATTGTTAATACAAATATTGTCTAAAAAACGTTATTTATATTTTACGATCTTTGCTATATTTTGTTGTTAACAATAATAATTTTTTTTTTTTTTTTGTGTGCAAAAGGTGAATATATTTTATTAAACACAAAGAAATCTCATACAACTAGAAGAGTTATAGACATGCCTATAACTCTTTTATCACAAAAACATAACAAACAACCACTAAAATACATTGAATCAACAACAAACAAGATCAGAATACTATGCTTCCTTGCAACATCAGAAACATTCATACTTCTGCAGTCAACATCAGAAACATTCATACTTCTGCAGTCAACATGCTTCATTGAGAAAGACTGCAGCAACCACATTCACCTTTTATAGCACCAATAACCATCTAGCTACATTTTCACCTTATCTACTTATCATGACCATTCAACCTTCCACCACAATGATCATGATAATCTAGATTAGTGGCTTCACTAGGAACCATAACCTCTCCACTGCAAGGGCTATACCATGTGAGCTACATTTCCATTTACTACAATGGCTTCACACACATGGGAACACACTCCTTGCAGTGAGTACCATCCATTCCTCCTTTTGACAATGCACACTAGGACCATGTAGCACAATTCCTAGTACCATACATTGTCACACCAGTTCACTTGCCCTTCTCAAATGGAAACTCACTTTATGGTTTACACAAATAGATCATAAACTATGCAGTCCCAAACACCCCTATGTTACCTAACAAAGGCCTACATAAGAGTTGTAAAGGATAGCACATAAATGATCCAAAAGTGTAACCCAAGGTACAGAGCCATCATCTGAAGTGAACTAAAATCACATTCAATTTTTAGAAAAGTGCTAAAAATTGAATGGAAGGTTAAAAACCTTTTATGTCAGCTGATTTCCAGTAATCACAGCTATATTTGATGAGCTAACTCAGAACCAACAACCCTTGTACAGGAAACTACATTATGGTAGCAATAACTATCCATTGAAGATCAAACTTACCCATTCTGTTACCCCAACTGGATCCACAAGAAAGAGCAAGAGACCCAAAAAATAGAATACCACCAAAATACTAGCCATCTGCATATACATTCAATACCCTTATATACATTCCTTTTATAGCAACAATAATAAATTTCATTTTAGCAAAAGTATAAATCTTGTCAGGACTTTTACATATAGTTACAAGTTTTTCTTAAACACAAAAAGACACATTACACTTCTAGTTTTTTACAAGTCAATTAGTTTTTACTCGTCTAGTTTGCTAACATGTGCATTACAATATAAAACTAAAAATGAAATGTGTAAATTACATCATATGTTGCATCTTCATGAAAATCTTTGAAAGATTTCTTGGATATCTTGTTTAGATTTTCACTCAACATATCAAATGTAATCTTGGTTAGATATGTTAAGATCTTGTTAATATATGGTGAATATTTGGTTAAGATTTTCTGTCAGACCCACGGAACCAAATTTTAACAAGGACGGAACCATGTTTTTGGTTTCGTGTGATCCGTGGGTTGCTGAGGCTTATGGCTATAAATAGCAAGCCAAACCAAGTTATTTTCTCATCCCTTCTAAGCATAAAACACATACATTCTCTCATTCTCTTTCATCTAACTCATTCTCATTTCATTTTTAGTGATCCTCTTTTGTAGCAAAGAAGATCAAGACATTCCAAGCTTTAACGAATTGTTGCAAGTCTTGTTTGTTTATAGTTGTGTGAATTGTTGTTATTCATACATCATTGTTTGTACCAAACCATCATAAACCTCTGAGTGTGAGTGGTTAGTATTTTAGTACTTAAAATACTTAGTGTGTTGGGAGTGGTTGTGCCCTTGTAAAAGAACTCGGCATCTAGCTTTGTGTCGGAAATATTGTGTAAGTGACGTGTAAAAGTTTTCTTCGCCGGTTAAAGGAGCTTGTTGATTAGTGAAGATAACTCTCGAGTTGGACACTCGGGGAGTGGAGTAGGGCAAGGAAAAAGAGTCATTGTAGACCGAACCACTATAAACAATCGTGTTGTGGTTTGATCGTTTCTTTCTTTACTTGCATATTATTTATTCTTGTTTATCTACATTGTTTGAATTCACTCATTGTTATTCAAAGCAAATCAATTTTTAAAACGGTAAAACTATTCAACCACCCCCCTTCTAGTTTTCAATAGAGGCAATGATGAAAATTTTTATGCAGTTATATTCTTTTGGACATAAACCCTTATCTTGATGAGGCAGCCACTATGGACTGTTGTTGCAGCCACATCGAGTGTTTCAGACTTCTTATATATTTACATCTCTGGGCCTAATTTGTTATTGTACATGGTTGCACTTTCTTTGTATTATTTGAAAAAATAAAATAAAGGGGTCCAATATTCATAGCATTTCAGTTTTAGATCGGTAAAGCAAAAATCGTTGATAAAATGTGCTTAACTAAAGAAATATAGGAAACTGAAGAGCATGTCGTGATAGTAAATTTGGTGCAAATTATCTTTCGCCGTCTCCTCTTCTATTTCTCGTCTTTCTTTGTGTGAGTGCGTTTTAAAACTGATCTTGACTTTTTGCCGATCTAAAACTCGATTCTTATATAAAAAAAAAGAGAAGTGAATGTTGTGAAACTAAATTTGTTTAAATTCTTTATTTACGCCCATTATAAAATTGATGTAGCCGGTTTTATCAAATAATGGGCTTTACAGAATTAAAATAAAACGTCAGAAAAATCACTAAAATAATAACTCTGTATACAAACATCCCGCCATGAATCGCGAGCCTAAAAACCTCGTTTTACACATTTGGTTTAAAATCCAATAAATTAATCCATAAGTAGTAACAATTAGAAAATAAAATGAGCCGAGTATTAAAAAAATAAAACCTTGCCTATACAACCTATAGATTAACCAACTTTTCTAACAAAAAGTCAAGACACTACTATATCTCAAAAGTCAAAAACTGCGATTGTTACTTACTTTTCAATTCATAACTTCAAGGAGAATAAATTAGACACCGCCATAAATTACCGATTTTTTTTTTAATTTCTAAAAAATGAAAGGATAGTTCGTTCTCTAACAAAAGGAAAAAGAAAACTAAATTCTCCAAATAAACTAGTGCGTCTAATCGACTATGTTGCTCCACTAAGATTTTGACATGTTCTCTTTTTTTAATAGTAAAGTACAAGTGATTGTTCGATGGTGTAAGCTATACCTATATTGGTTGAATTTTGTACTTTTGTGCGACTGACGGTAATATACTTTGTGCGACTTTGATTTTTTCTTTTTCCCAAAAATAAAAAACAGAAACAAAATAATTAAAAATATTAAATTTAATTTGTTTTTTGAAAAAGACAAAATTTGGTCTCATGATAGTACAATAGATGTCAGTCGCACAAAAAAACATCCCACCAACCACTAGTACTTATCAAATTAAAAAGGACACGGTCAGTCGCACTAGTGTATTTTGAGAAATCGTTTTTTTTGTTTTCTGTGGAAAGTGGACTATCAAATCATTTTTAGACTATTTTGAGAAATTTATACGGGACGTATATAACCTGTTCAATATCGAAAAATACAAAATAAAGCGAAAAATGTTAGGATTTGAGAAGTAAAAATATTAGACAATCAAAAATACTTATCTTGACATTAAGCTTTAAAAAAGTGTGTGTGTGTGTATATATATATATATATATATATATATATATATATATATATATATATATATATATATATATATATATATATATATATATATATATAGGAGGATTAATGTGAGATCGCTTAAAGTTGTAAAAATAAGATCAAATCTAAAAACCACTAAAACATTTATAAATAACAATTTTAGCAATCATACACAAAAAAATTATATTTTAATACAAATTAACATTTTAGCAACTAATAACCAAATGATACATGACTTTGGATTAGTGATACACCGATACACATTACACTAATAAATATTCCAAAACTCGACACATACAAAACCGATACACATTAAACTTCTAATCAAAGTGTATCACCTAGGTTTCAGAATTTTAAAAAGAAATCTATCGAAACTTTAACAATTTTAGTTGTAGTATATAAAAATTTATTTTATTGTAAGGAGAGTATCTCTTGTCAAATTTTAGTTCGATCCGATTTTAACAACTTTAAGTATGATCTTATTTGATCTAGATTCTATATATATATATATATATATATATATATATATATATATATATATATATATATATATATATATATATACACACTAGTTAAAGCCGCCGATGGGCGGCATGTCTTATAATTATCGCTTACATATTTTTCTATAACGAAAGAAGGTTGGTCAAGAAGAAATTTAAAATGAATGAATTAAGATAAAAGAAACTTGCACCATAAATAATTCCACGCTCAATAAGATGCTTCAAATAAATAGTACCGAGATTCGATACAACAATTACAAAATGAGTCCACCATCTCGATCTTGAACCTTCAAAGTTCAAACATACCTCTATTTGC